>CM035817.1:11545129-12145129 GCA_020458035.1 Magallana ariakensis | reverse complement strand
GAATGTTTACATATTAATCTTCAAATTAAAACACAAATTACACGGATTAAACCATAAAAACGTCGAGGGTGGAGAAACCTTAACTGCGGCTGTGAAAACGTCTATTGAAATTGGTAATTATCATTTCATTGCCTTTGGGTTTAATTTACACAATTGTGAACTCGGAATACAGGGCGACTTTAACATTTCTTTCTAAGGAAATTCCAGCAAAGTTACTGATCAATAAGCAGGTATTTCGCCCATGTCGCCCCCTAGGTTGGTCCTTGTTTATTGCTTTATTTCAATGTGATGTGCACAAGGTACAAACTTCTTGATTTATCTTCTTTTCTATCAACTGTTAGGAATTAAAATATTCCCACACTAGAGGCCGTCATTGCTGAAACTAAATATAATATTGGAGCCGATGACGGAAAGTGAAGAAAATTCGGGAAAAATTTGAAAATTGACAAAAAAATTTTTAGGGTTGGGGGTATAATTAAAATAGGGACGGTCGGGTGACCGAACCACAGATTTTTTTTTATTTGGCCTAAGTAATTTTCTATGAAAAACAAATTCATAAATAACGATTTGAATTACATGCATGTTAATGCTTAAGCAGTACACTCGGTGTATGATTTAATACATTCAACATACCTAAGAATACAATAGTTTACATTAATTGTCATTTACATTGCTTATAGTAATCTCTTTTAAGATTATGGTCTAGAGAATTTGAATAAAACTGTGATAGAATTGTAAATACTGTGTTCGATAAATTATACTATACCAGTACAGCGCAATGACCAGGGCCGTCACTCCCCTCAAATTTGAACCGAATATCGGACCCATTCCCAATGGCAAAAAGCCGCAGATTTTCCCAATTTCAGGATAAAAATTCCCAAATGCATAATTATTTACAACCTGCGGAATTGCGCAAGCTGTTTGCTTTTTGGTCAGTAGATTAGCCGTAATTGATTAAAGCTGACTTAATTATATCATAAATGATCAAGTAATGGAGACAACACTGATGATTATTTTAATTAAAAGGTTCTCACAACTGGACTTAACCCCTGTGGTGACCTAACAAGCCCAACTAGCAGAGTCAGTTATACGGCACCTGCACTGCAGGGCATGAGTGATGCATTTTAAAGTGCTCAGAAATTTACTAACGATGGTTATAAATTATTGTGATCACAGTATCATTGGTTGATATCTTGTAATTAGATAATAAGCCTTTTAAATAAATTCTTTGGTTATCAGGAAATCATTTAGTTTTCGTAAACAGATCTTTTGCATTACGGCTGTAATTGGGTCACAGGGTTTTACTAATACCCGTAAATACACAAGATGTCAGTAACATACATGTATTACACAGAATTTTGCTTATAAGATATTTCAAATATTTAATCTATTAAATGAAAAATAATAATTCCACGTCATATAAATTTGGTTCCCTTTTCCAAATTTGATGTTTTAATTATCTTTTTTATTTGCTATTTTTGAAGAATTGGTTTTATATATATCAAAAATTTTAATTTGTAAATCAACATGTATAAATAATTTTTTTTAAAATTGAACTCTTCATAATTCTGAAAATTTCCCTATTTTTTTTAGTTTGTCTTCCTTTTACTCTTGGTTAGTTCTGAGAATATCATGTGAGCTGTAAAACTTATAATTTTAAGAAGTGAACAACAGATTAAGCTATTAAATACAGAAGTCATTTTGATGATATATTAAACTATCTTAAATTTTCCCAATTTGACAAAAAATGTCGATAATTTTCCCAATGGAGAGGGACCCGGTCCCTGTACCAAAAAGTGCTGTGACAGCCCTGATGACTGTCTTGTAACTTCAAAATAAAATTATTCAATGAAAAGGCACGATACAATAAACACGATAGGATAAATGGAAAACCTGATAAATAGAATGATAAACCTGATAGGATCAACGCTCAATTGGATAGCTCTGAGGCACGATAGAACAGCGTACACACACAATACGTTAGGATTAATACACAAAGGGAAAGGATTGAATTGTAATAAATAAAATTGTGGGTTCTGTATTGTTTATTAATTCAGGGTTGACAAATTGATTATTATGGATATTGATCACACAAAAGAAAACCCAGTTTGCTGTCACATTGACACCTTTTCTTTTGTTTTATATTATAATACGCCTAAATTTACACACACAAAAAATTATAAAATTAATTTCTTAGCATTAATTCATCTGTATTAGTCTGTATATTTTCATGTATAATAGGCTCAGAACTGCTACACTCCTATTAGCATTTGAGCTAGAGGTTTAACCTTTTGCTTCATTGGTTTTTAAACTGAAGGGTCAGAAGGGTTCTGGTTTCGAGCCTTGTTTATTCCTCCTCTTCTATTACATTCTGTTAGTTTACTTAATATGTAGTAAGACAAGAGAAGTAACTCTGATTTATGTTTAACTTATCTCCCCCTAAGGGAGCTCTTCATCTTGTAAAGGTTACTTTAGTGTTGATGCTGGATAATAAAGCACATGGTCTAACAAATGGTAGCAGAGCGTGGTTTAAAAGAAAATTGGTGATTCCTAGTGTTAGAAACAGTGTAAGGAAGTGTGTGACATTTAATTACTTGTTATCCAGAGTTTGATGAGTGTGAAAATACAGTGATCTTGGTGAACTGAGAAAATGTCAACAAAAATCAACCCCCCTTTGTACAATCTTAAAATCAAAAGTTATGAACTCTTCAAGCAAGAACTCTTAGCATGGAAAGAGGTCACAGAGTTAGATAAAAAGAAACAAGGTGTTGCTATAGCTTTGTCTCTTTCTGAAAATGATGAGTCCCAGATAAGAGAAAAAGTGTTTGATCAGCTGAATTTGGAGGATCTCAAAAAAAAGACAGGTTTGAAAATACTGATAAAATTTTTGGACAAACATTTGGCCAAAGATGATTTAGCAGATAGCTTAGAGAAATTTGAAGACTTTGAAGATTTTAAAAGGTCTGATGGACAATCTATCAATGAATACATTTCCATTTTTGATGCCAAATACAGAAAAATTGAGAAGAAAAATATGAAATTACCCCCAGAGATTTTAGCATTCAAATTACTCAGAAGATCACAAATAAGCAAAGAAGAAAGAATGATTGTTTTGACAGGAATGAATTTTGAAAATAAAGAAACTCTGTATGAAGAAGCTAAAAAATCCCTAAAAAAATTCAAAGGTGAAACTTGTGAAGGACATTCCCCTACCACACCAATGTCCATTAAACTTGAACCAGCATTCCTTGCAGAGAACGAAGAAGCACTGATGGCAGCTGGATATGCTAGAATGAGGAGCAACAAATTTTATCGAGGAGGGGGAAGAAATGAGCAGATGCGGGGCAGAGGATTTCCAAGTGGCCAAAGTAGAGGCTTTTATCGAGGTCAACTTGGGGGACAATCACGAGCAGGCGGTTCAGCAGTTAAAAAGAGTATGAATCCATCAGGACCAGACGGAAATGTGTTGACGTGCAAGTCTTGCGGGTCATATAGACATCTGATGGCAGCATGTCCTCATAGTTGGGAAAATATGGCGAAAGTAAATGCATGTTCAGCTGAAGAAGAAGAATTTGTACTGTTTACAGGTTACCAACCAAAGGAAATAAGACACCTGGGGATAGAAGCTAGAAATTGTGCAGTCCTAGACAGTGCCTGCAGTAGTACCGTGTGTGGTAGTGCATGGATCAACACATACATTGATTCACTTGATGATTTGGACAAAAATAGAGTTAAGAAAACTGAAGGCAGAAAAATTTTCAAGTTTGGAGGGGGAACTCGTCTTAAATCTGAAGGAGAGTTTGCAATTCCAGCTCGTATAGCAGGGAAAGATGTGACCATAACAACTGATGTTGTTAATTCAGACATTCCATTGCTTTTGTCAAGAACAGCTATGAAAACTGCTGGTGTAAAGTTGAACTTAGAGGATGACACAGCAGAGATTCTAGGGAAAACAATGAACCTTAATGTGACCTCTTCTGGACATTACTGTATTCCCATAGATAAAGCAGAATTGATACCTGTTGAGGAAGTTTGCTCAGTCAGGATTGATGATGTAGACCCTAAAAAGAGATACTCAACTCTTTTAAAACTGCACCGACAGTTTGCCCACCCACCAAAGAAACGACTGGTATCACTCTTACAGGATGCGGGTGCTTGGCGAGACAACTTTGACCAGGATCTTGAAAAAATAGAAGAGAGATGTGATGTGTGCAAGACTTATGCAAGAACCCCTTCACGGCCTGTTGTGTCATTTCCGATGGCGTCTCACTTTAACGAGAAGGTGGCTATGGATCTGAAGTACTGGAGAGGAAAGTGGATCTTACATTTGATTGATATGTGGTCCAGATACACAGTTTCCATTTTTATCCAGAGGAAAAAGACAACTGATGTCATTGACAAAATCATGTCTCATTGGATAGGAATTTTTGGTGTCATGGGTGCAATTATGACAGACAATGGAGGCGAATTTAACTCTGAAGAAATGCGAGAAGTGGCATCCATTTTGAACGTCAAAGTGTGCACATCTGCAGGTGAAAGTCCATTTCAGAACGGCTTGTGTGAACGAGTGCACTCCGTAACAGATATGATGCTAACGAAATTGGAACAGGACTACAAAGATGTAAATGAGCAGAGCTTGTTGTGCTGGGCTAACATGGCAAGGAATGTATTACAGATGTGGAACGGCTTTAGTAGCCACCAGCTTGTGTTTGGATGGAACCCCAACCTACCAAACATTATGACAGACAAGTTACCAGCTTTAGAGGGCCGTACAGTGAGCGAGACATTTGCTAAACACTTGAATTTACTGCACAGCACCCGACGAGCATACATAGAGGCAGAAGCTGATGAGAGAATCAGACGGGCATTACTGAACAAAGTGAGAGCAGCTGAACAATACTATGAGAATGGAGATTTGGTTTACTACAAGCGTGAGGGCAGAGATAGATGGCTTGGACCTGGTAGAGTTGTGTTTCAGGATGGAAAAGTTGTTTTTGTTCGTCATGGGGGAGTTTTTGTCCGAGTGTCTCCTAACAGATTATAAAAAGCAACCCCAGGCTGTACCCAGGTGGAAGAGAAGATTACAGATACTGGCACTACAGGCACAAATAAAGAGAAAGCGCTACATCAAGGAAAAACCAGTGATAAACCACTTAAAAAGTGTACAGTCTCTGAATACCTGTCAGAGAACAAAGACGACCAGAAGCTACCATTACCTCCTCAGGGCAATCTTGCACTGAAAGCAAATGACAATATTCAGTATAAGATGGGATTGGAGGATGAAAATTGGATAAAGGCAACAATTCTCGGCCGAGCAGGCAAAGCTTCTGGTAATAACAGAAATTGGTATAATGTAAAAGATGTTGAGAGTGAAGAAGAAAAAAGCATAGACCTAGGTAGGCTCCCTTGGGAAAGAATCAGTGATGAAAGTGTTAATTCTACAACATGTGAAAGTACAAGCTTTGACAATATATCTCTAGCTAAACAAAATGAACTAGAGAAGCTCAAAAACTTTGACACATACACTGAAGTTGTAGATGAAGGACAGACTAGACTATCTACAAGATGGGTAATCACTTCAAAAGAAGGAGAAGTAAGAGCAAGACTTGTAGCACGTGGATTTGAGGAGGAATTTGATATTCCCAGAGACAGTCCGACAGTTGGAAAAGGGGGTCTTAAGATATTTTTGACCATAACAGCAAGTAAATTCTGGGATGTCAAAACCACAGACATAAAGTCAGCTTTTTTACAAGGAAAAAAACTTGATAGAGATGTTTATCTCCAACCCCCAAAGGAAAGTATTACTCCTGTTGGAATGATATGGAAGTTGAAACACTGTCTTTATGGACTAAAAGATGGTGCCAGACAGTTTTATTTAAGTGTTAAAGAAGAACTTGATAAACTTGGCTTTGAGCAGTGTAGTGTAGACCCTGCTCTCTTCTGCTATAGAAAGGATGGAAGGCTTCATGGAATCATCTGCTCTCATGTTGATGATTTTCTCCACGCTGGGGATGAAATCTTTGAGAGACAGATTTGCAGGTTTCGAGAGAGGTTTTCAGCAGGAAAAGTAGCTGAATGCCAATTTCCATATATTGGTTTCTATGTTAAGCAAAACCAAGAAGGGATAGATCTGGATCACACTAGTTACATGGAGAAGTTACATAGTATAGAGATTGATCCCCTGAGAGCAAATCAGAAGAAAAGTCAGCTAAGCATTGAAGAACAGACTGCATACAGACAGATCATAGGGCAGATCAATTGGGCAGTGCAGGGGTCAAGACCAGACCTTGTATTTGAAATGATAGACATGAGCACTAAGCTGAGAAGTGGAACCATGGCAGACTTAATCAGAGCAACAAAAACCATAAATAGGCTTAAAGACTTCAAGAGTATTCTAAAATTTCCAGCTTTAGATCTCACTTCAGTGAAGATAATGACATTTACAGATGCATCTCTAGGAAACCTGAATGATGGAGTGGGAAGTACTCAAGGAGTCATTATCTGGATTATGGATAGGCAAGGGAAATGCTGTCCCCTATTCTGGCAGGCTAAAAAGATAAGAAGAGTTGTCCGCTCCACCCTAGCAGCAGAGGCGCTGAGTCTACAAGAAGGACTGGAGGCAAGTTTTTATTATCGACACATGTTAGAGGAAATTTTAGGAGTCCCAAACAAATCCATTGAAATTTACGCATTTGTAGACAATAAAAGTGTGATAGAATCTGTGCATTCGACAAAACTGGTGGAGGACAGGAGACTTCGTATAGATATTGCTGCATTGACTGAAGCAGTTACTCAAGGAGATGTGAGGAAAATTCAGTGGTGTTCTGGACAAAAACAGCTCGCAAATTGCCTAACAAAAGCAGGAGCAAATGGTTTGTGTGTTTTGAAGATTCTTCAGACAGGACGGATGTTGCCAGACTTTGTGTTTTAAATGGACAGCATTACTGTTATTCTTAGAACCAGACACACTTGAATTAATTCTGAACTTTTGTCATTTTTAGTTTTGTTTACCTGTACATTATGCTCAAAAAGAGAAAAGTATAATTAATGTTAGTTTACTTAATATGTAGTAAGACAAGAGAAGTAACTCTGATTTATGTTTAACTTATCTCCCCCTAAGGGAGCTCTTCATCTTGTAAAGGTTACTTTAGTGTTGATGCTGGATAATAAAGCACATGGTCTAACACATTCATGATTTGTAGCGCTCAACAAAATAACCGACGTGGAGTTGTTGAGGGTGTCTTGTGTGACATTTCTAAATGATAGATATTTATTAAGGAAAGGGGGAAGAATGTAATAGTGTTTACTATTACTATTCACTATACTGTTCACTATTACATTCTTCCCCCTTTCCTTAATAAATATCTATCATTTAGAAATGTCACACAAGACACCCTCAACAACTCCACGTCGGTTATTTTGTTGAGCGCTACAAATCATGAATGTAATAGAAGAGGAGGAATAAACAAGGCTCGAAACCAGAACCCTTCTGACCCTTCAGTTTAAAAACCAATGAAGCAAAAGGTTAAACCTCTAGCTCAAGTGCTAATAGGAGTGTAGCAGTTCTGAGCCTATTATACATGAAAATTTCATGGCTAATGTGACAGGGGTTTTGGTGTCACACTTGTAGGTCTTACTATTTTAGCAAAGTTAAATGGAAACTAGAAACCAAAATAGATAAGATATTCACTAAATATGATTATAAACTTACTTTTTCATGAAAACAATAAATCGCATGTAGGGCGGCATGTCTTTTTGTGAATAAAAATGCTACAAATCATCCTTTTACCAAATAAGATCAATTTTCAATATCAGAGATGGTTGTTTTCAAATATGTGTGAGACATGATTCAAGGAAATTGCCACGTTAGTTTCATTATATCAGGTTTAAGTGTTCAAACTAATTCTTATGAAAATCAAAAGATTGGGGGAGGGTATACATGTAAGGTTATTTCTAAGTTATGTGATGCTTTTATCATGTTAATATTATGTAGATGTATGTAGTATTGAATAAGGTTTCTTATTTAAGGAGGTTGAACAACAATTGACCTCTAAAAGAGATTGGGTAAAGATGCTTCATTTATGGAGAGCCATATGAATCTGTGTTAAATAGAGGGAAGTGGAAATGGTGGGTTCACTTAAATGGCCATATTTTTCTTAAATCTCAATGGAATTGGCAAAATGTGGTACACTTTTTCTCAGAATAGCATAAGCTTTTTAATATTAAGACAAGATGACTTTTCAGAGAATGTTACTGTAAGTTAAAGGAAGCAAGGAAAAGTTTCGGATAAAGTACCCTTCAATATTTTTGTAAAATTGAGAGTTGCTGTACTTGAAGGTTTATGAGTATTGTTAAAATTCATGAAATAATTGTACCCCCGCTCGGAAGGAGAAGGGGGTATACTGTTTTACCCTTCTGTGTCTGTCTGTCTGTAACAAAAATTTGTCGCTTTTTTCTCAGCAACTATTTATAGCAGATGCTTGAAATTTTAACACACTATTTGTTTAGGCATGCCATATGTTGGGATATATATTTGTTGCAATCAGACGTCAACTTCCCGTTAAATAACGACTGTTAATTTTAGCCTACCAGGTAAATTTTTATGAAAGATATCTCAGCAATTATTTATTGCAGGTGCTTGAAATTTTAACACACTATTTGTTTAGGCATGCCATATTGTAGGATGTATTTTTTGTACCAATCGGACGTCAACTTCCTGTTAAATGACAACTTTGTTTATTTTTAGCCTAAATTTTCAAACAAATTTTCGTCAAAGATTTCTCAGCAACTATTTATTGCTGATGCTTGAAATAAATTTAAACATACTATTTGTTTAGGCATGCTATGTCGTAGGATATATTTATGTACAAATCAGATGACAACATCTGTTAAATGTCAACTTTGCTTATTTTGCATATTCACATCAAAGTGGGGGTATCACTAGTGAGAATTGGCTCACAGATATCTTGTTTTTAATGATTATCATTAGTTTGAGGGATGTCTCTTTTTGAAATTGATATGCAATATGTAGGCCCCAAATGTTAAGTACATGAGAAAGAAGGAAAATGTGAAACCTGTGGCTATGACTGTTGTGTTGACTTTACACAGTGAAATTGCAGAGGGGTGTTAAAATAACACGAAAAGTAAGTAGATGGGACATTGTAAACTATACACCGATGAGTTTCTGACGTGATGGTGCAACATGCACACAGTACGGAAGGTCAACCCTTTGCAGGGAAATAGCAGGGGGAGGTCTGAAAAGCTGAAAAATCATGAAAAATTAGCAAAGTACGAAAGGGTCAAAATTTCATTAAAAACCATTTCATTATATAGAAAATTTTACAGGTTTTGACTAGTAATTTTCTTCAGTAATTGGTGATTGACCCAATAAAGAGTGAATTAAAGGTATTTGTGCTAAATGGGAACTGAGGAAATTCTAGTTACAGAGTTCCGAAGACACATATCCCCTGGTTACAATGAATTGTTTAAAAAAGACTGTCCCATGCCACCTAAGTCAATTCAAACTTGCAAATATGTTTATATAATGAAACTTACAGTGCACTTTGATGCAATTTTTCAACTTGACTTAATACTGTTTAGCATCTTAATATTTCTATAATTGTTGTAAATAATGATTTAAACTTACTGTATATTAATACTTTTGTAAATCATTATATATCCTATCAAAATATGCAAAAAAATACATGTGATTGCCATGTGGGTAAAAAAATTATGGAATTTGGTTTATGTATATGACTGCCATATCAGTTTTTCATTGGATTGGCGTTTCAATCTGACTTGTTATGTAATTGTCATTTCACTTTCAATAACTTAAAATATCTTGAAATAAACTTAAAGAGATATTTCGGTAAAAAAGCCAATTACGGTAAAATAGTCCAAAATGCCCCTGATGTTGTCATGGTACCATCTAAAGACCTTAAGTTTGTAAACAGGCATAATTGCCTTGTAGATAATGTCAACATTTATTTCAATATGAAACAAATAGCAATCCCAAATATTCAAATATATTTTTATGGTAATTGCTTCAGCTTTATTTAAATTTGTTCCATTTTCCAACCATCTCAAAAGGGGACACAACAACGGAATCTACAAGTTTAAAATTGTGATTCTTTTTTTTATAATTTTAGATGCCAAAGAGAGCAAGGATTAATGATAAGCGTAGTCGCCAGAAAGACAAGTTGAGAAAGAGACTGAAAAGACAACAGAAGGCTTGCTCCTCTGCCGTCACACCACCAGATGAGACCACAGAGTCTGTTGTCCCTTGCGGGTCAATGGACGAAGCTGTGTCAGCTCCCCCTGGTAATCTTCCAGGGTTTGGTTTGATGGAGTTTCCACCTAAAGAGGAATAACTCCTGGCCAGGATGCAGGCCTCGCCTCGAGTGAAAATGCATCCACCTGCCCCGAGGTTGCCATCTCCTCGGGGAAGTCGTCTGTTTGTCAAAAACGTGACAAAGGCACCGTCCACTGACTCCCCAGCGTGGGTTTGTACTCCAGCGAGGGTACCTGGGCATGATGAAGGCTGTAAGCCTTGCCCAGCAGGTCAGGCGCAGCTGGACTCCTCTGTGCTAAGAGGGTCCAGCAGGGTATCAAAAGATGAGGAAATAAAGACAGTAATAAGAACGGCTTCTGATCGTAAAAACAGTACTGACTTGGTTAATGTAAACTTGTCTTGTGAACAGAGAAAGTGTAGTTACATGGAAAAAAATGAAGCAAAACATGCAGATGAAATTTTGAATGAGAATGAGATTAACATAGCTGAAAATAGTTACATGAATGAAAACATTGAGAGACATGCATTTGAAACTGAATATGAGAATATTGACAATCATCAGAGATACTTTGTCCAAAATAGTGAATGTACTCAAATGCATGAAATTGAATGCAATGTAAATGACACAAATGTTCAGACATCTGTTCAAGGTTCATTTCATCAGGCACATCCCCTGTTTGGTGACAATGCAGGTACTCAATGTGTTGCAAACTGTTTAGCTGGTCTAGCTTTTGAACAATTTAAAAGCAGCGAACTTTGGACTACATAGGATATGAACAAGATACTAGCAACAGGTGATGAGTTGTACACATTTTTGCAGAGAAGTTCTTCAATGCATAGTAGATATTTACTGGTAGATGAATTACCCCAGTTCTTTGAGTGTTTCAACAGGGCATTTGAATTCACAACAAATTCAACGTTAGCAAGTATTATAAATTTGTCGGGTCATGAACCATGCTATGCTGACTTCAATGCATACCATCTATATGAGGCGTTACAAATTGCTTTGCTAGAATCAAATGGGTGTTTGGTGTGCTTTGGGGGAAATACATTTCTTATTGGAAAAACAAATGGATTTTATTTTACATTCGACTCCCATTCAAGATCACCACAAGGCTTATTTAGTTGTAGTGGGAAAAGTACAAGACTTTTGTTCCAAAATGTAGATCAATTATTAGAACATATTCAGAAGCTTGCCATATCCATGGGGTTCTCGGACATTGTTGAATGCAATATAACAGGGGCAAAATGCCGTGCAAAAGAGTTGGAAGAAGAAAGGAAAGTATGTTGTACTTCTACAGAACAAAGTGGAGAAATTGAATGTGAGAATTCAACAGATTGCAATAGTGATGATGTTGATGACGATGATGCAATTGTATTTATTCGTAATGAAGAACACCGATTTCGATTTTGTCCCCTATCAAATGCTTTAAAGGAAGAGTTTTGCATAGAGCTAGGAATACAATACGCTCAGATAAAAGGTAACTCATTTGAAATGCCAACTAAAGAATTAGGAATACCTAATTTAACCAAACCTATCACGGGAGATGGAAACTGTTTTTTCAGAGCAGTTTCATATTGTCTAACAAGTACAGAAAATCACCATCATGTTGTTCGCAGCGGAATATGCAATCACATTCTAAAGAATGAAAACAAATTTCAATCATTTTTGAGATCTGATGAAGCATCAGTCAAAAACCACGTGTCTTCAATGGAGAAAGAAGGGAATTAGGCGACGGAAATAGAAATTTTTGCATTAGCTCATATGCTATCTGTCGATATTTTCACATTTTCAAATGGCAATTGGCTCAAATTCTCAGGACAAAATATCCGTGCATCTCTTAGATCAAAACGGAATGGTTTATATTTAAACCACCAAAATCAAAACCATTATAAGTTGTCCTTGATGTAGGTGAGTTATCGGTTGATGTTATAAGCAAAAGAAAACTTGACTCCATGTACGTAGAAACTGATAAACATTGTTGTCGAAGATCAAGAATTGACAAAGGAAAAGAAAAAAATCAATACAAAAGGGAAATGTATCGAAAAAAGTACAACGAAAATTTAGACTTCAAAAATCAAAAGCTTTGGAAAGCTTCACTGAAGTACAAAGAAAATGAAAAATTCAGAATCTCATTAAAAGAAAGCAATAAAACAAAATATCAGAATGATCAGACATTTCGGGACAAAGCTAGGCTCATGAGTAAGAACAGAAGTCGAGCACAATACGATGACCCTGATCACAGGAAAAAGGTATTGAACAAAGCAAACTCTAAGTATCGAACTGATACGACATACAGAGAGAAAATTAAGCAAAAGGGGGTTTTTAAGTACAATAAAGATAGTGTATATAGATCGACCTGTGTGGAGAAGAGCAAGCAAAAGTACAAAATTGACAATGTTCATAGACAGAATGTTAAAAGAAAAAGTACATTGAAATACAAAACCAATGACGTACATCGACTGAATGTCAAAACAAGAAGTACGCTTAAGTACAAAACTGATGACGAACATAGACAAAACGTCAAAACTAGAAGTACTCGGAAATACAATACCGATGATAAACATAGACAACAAATGAAAATGAGAAGCTCAAAAAAGTATGAATTAAATGAAAAACACAAAGAAAATGTGAAACAAAGAAGTATCAATAAGTATCGTTTGGATGATGCTCACAAAGAGAGCGTTAAAAAAGCGAGTATTATAGATGTATATAATATAAATATAGATGCGATGAAAAATTCAGAGAAAAACTCCTTCGCAGTAGTTCATTGAAATATGAAACGGATGAAACTTTCAGATCGAAGTCCCTAGAAAACAGCAAGCGTTATTACCACTCTAGTCCAGGTATTCAAAAAAAGAAAATACAAAAGTCCAAGCAAAATAGGTTGAACAAAAAAATCAAGCTTGAAAACTTTAAAGAAGTTATAAATCTGTTCAAAAAAAATACAGCTCGGGGGCCAGATTTTGCATGTTGTTGTTGTCATCGATTGTTGTTTCAAAATCAAGTACAAATGTGCAATAGAGACGTGTATTCCAAAAGTGAAAAATCGAGAGAAGTGGCTGGTGCTTGTATCAAAGATACGTTTTTGCATCAATGTAAAACGTCGTGCTCAGAAAATTGTGCAAACTCATCGCTGTGGATATGTTATACATGTCACCGGAAGATAATGAGTGGTGAAATTCCTCCCGAAGCAGCAGCTAATAACATGTTTCTTGAGCCAGTCCCTGAGGAACTTTCCCGCTTAAACAATTTGGAACAGCATTTGATTTCCTTACATATACCTTTCATGAAAGTCATGGCTCTTCCAAAGGGTGGGCAGAAGAATATTCATGGTCCTGTTGTTTGTGTACCATCTGATTTGAAAAAAGCAACATTTTTACCTCTAAAAGAGGATGAAAACCTTTTGCTTCGAGTAAAATTAAAGAGGAAACTGAGCTACAAAAGTTATTATGAATATCAATTCATAAACCCAACTCATGTTCTCACTGCACTTGACTTCTTGAAACAAAACAACAAATGGTATGCCGGAATCTCTATTAATAGAGACATTGAGAGTAATGAAACTGTAGAAGATTCTGAACAAGATGAAATTCAAACATCAAATGAAAATACTAAACGATATGAAATTCAAACATCAAATGAAATTACTGAACAAGTTGAAGAACAAACACCGAATGAAGATTCCGAACAGATACAAATAGCTGTAGACAGCTGTCTCCAACCTGTAGATATTGCACAAGAAGTTTTGGACCATTTTTTCGATGATGTCTTCAATATTGCCCCTGCAGAAGGAAATAATCCAGTACGGATGCTTCAAGAACAAGGAAACGAAGCAAAAACATTTCCCTGCCATTTTCCTTCAGGACAATTCTCATTTGATCAACAGAGAGATAAAAGATTGACACTTGCTCGATATTTCAATAACAGGCTGATGAATGCAGATAATAGATTTGCAAAAGATACAAACTACATCTTCTTTAGTCAGTATATGTCTGAACTAAATCAAGTAATTGAAAAAACGCAGATTTCTGTTCGGAAGACGGTCACCAAAAATGAAAAAGGGAGAGTAATCAATTCAGATATGCTAAGAAATCCAGAAACTCTGTCAAAATTGTTGAGGAACGATGAAGCAATTAGATTTATGCAACCGATAAGAGGTACGCCAGCATACTGGTCAGCAACTCAGAAAGATCTTTTTGCTATGCTTAGACAGCTTGGAATTCCAACATGGTTTTGCTCGTTCTCTTCAGCAGAATACAGATGGAATGATGCCATCAGTTCTTTGCTCAAACAACTCAATGATGAAAGAAATCCGGATTTGTTAGACTGGACAGAAAAAAATGAAATTTTGCGGAGCAATCCCGTTACAGTGGCCAGAATGTTTGAACATAGATTTCGTATCTTTCAGCGAGATGTTATCCATTCACCGTCAGAACCTATTGGGAAAATAGCCGATGTCTTTCAAAGGTTTGAATTTCAACAAAGAGGTTCGCCACACATGCATTGTTTATTTTGGGTGGAAAATGCACCAAAAATAGATGTTGATGGTAAGGAAGCTGTGGCTGAATTTATCGACAGATACGTGACATGTGCAGTGCCAACTGAAAATGAAGATTCTGAACTAAGAAAAATTGTACTGGATGTTCAACAACACAGTAAGAAGCACTCAAAGTCGTGCAAGAAAAATGGAACAGAATGTAGATTTAACTTCCCGAGACCTCCATCACAGCGTACATTCATAACAGAAAAGCATGATGACTACGATGAAGATGAAACTGCAGAAACTCAAGATGTGCACCAACGTAATTCTACTTCAAATCTTACCACGTCTCAAGCAAAAGAAATTTTATTGAGTGTTTGGAATAAGATTCAAAGTGATTGTGATGGATATGAGACAACAGAAGATATTTTCGAGGATCTTTCTCTGAATCAAGACATATACCAAAATGCAATGAATGTTTTGTCAAAAAAATTGACAGTTGTCCTCAAAAGGCAACCAAATGAATTGTGGACAAATCAGTACAACCCATGTCTTCTTAAATGTTGGGATGCAAATATGGATATACAATATATAAATAGTGCCTGTTTGGGAGGGTACCAGTTGAAATTGACACCCCGAGAAAACCATTGTCAACCGACGCGAAGCGGAGGTTGACAATGGTTTTCGAGGGGTGTCAATTTCAACTGGTACCCTCCCAAACAGGCACTATTTATTTTATTATACTGAATGTCATAATTTTTATAGCAAATTTTACTGCTTTTATATAGAAAAGACGTTAATTCTACGGCGAACCGTACGCGCATAATTAACGCGCATGTAACAATTCGTTCTATCGGCCCGTTGCTAAGCGTGCGAGGGAGAGAGAACGGATTGTCAACTGCGTCTAAACCAATCAGATTGCAGTATTTAACATGAAAGTATAATAATATGTTTTGGATCCTTTTAGTTGCATCGTATACATCGTATCGTACATCTCTAAATCTGAAAGGGAAATGGGAATGTTATTGAAACAAACAAACGTTGAAGCCAAAGAAGGAAATCTGGATGCCAAACAAACAATAAAAAAAATAGGATCTGCATATTTGACGCATAGAGAAGTTACTGCACAAGAAGCAGTCTACAGAGTTTGCAATCTAAGAATGAAAGAAGCTTCAAGGAAAGTAATCTTTATACCAGTTGGAGAAAACCCTACTCGTATGACAAAACCCCTTTCACAAATGAGGCGAAAACAAAAGGATGTTAACGATGATTTACACGACGAAAATGACGAGGATGACGAAATTTTCATGACAAACATTGTCGAAAGGTACGAAAACCGACCAGACAGCAAGGTATTTAACAACATGTGTCTAGCCGAGTTCTGCTCTGCTTATCGCGTCCTTGCCAAATCCCAAGTTCCAAAAGGAGTTAATGAAAATGTCTTTGAACTTCAAAATTCTAAAGGATATGTTCAAAAGAGAACGAGAACAAAAGAGGCAGTTATTAGGTATCCAAGATTTAGCGCAGAAAAAATATCTGAGAAATTTTATCAATCTCGACTACAGCTCTTTCTTCCCTATCGGCATGAAACACAATTAAAACCGGAGACTTTTGATTTGTACGAAACATTTTATGAAAAAGGATTTGTGAAATTACATGGCTCGAGATCTGTAAAAGCAGTAAAAGTAATTGTGGAAACAAATCATGCTCACTATGCTGAGAATGAAAATATTATAGATGAAGCTCAAGAGTTGTATGAAAACATCGGAGAACCGGAAGATGCATGGGCAAATCTATGCCCCGAGACAGAAAAAAATAGAGATGAATGTGCCATGATGAAGTCAACACAGAAAACCTCCGAAGGTCTTGTAGAAAATATACCAGATATTGACAGTGATTTCAACAAAGCTGATGTGTTGTATCAAGTACAACAACTTTGCGTCTCTAATGAAGAAATGTTGAATATTGTGCAACACTTGAATGAAATCCAACAAAACGTGTTCTACTTTGTGCGAGACTGGTGTGTCAGAAAAATAATAAATGATAACCCAGCTCCGTTTCATATATTCCTAACAGGAGGTGCAGGAACAGGAAAAAGCCAAATTGTAAAAGCTATCAATTTCGAAGCATCACGCCTTTTCTCTAAAAATTTGTCGTCACCAGAGGCTTTATCAGTGTTGCTGACAGCTTTTACCGGCACAGCTGCATTTAACATTGGTGGTTGTACAATTCACAGTGTTTTTTCTTTGACAAAGTTCTTGCCACTGCCATACGAACCATTAAAAGAACAAACTTTAAGTGAAATCAGAATGAAACTCTCAGACTTGCAGATTCTTGTAATAGATGAAGTATCGATGGTGTACAAAAGACTTTTATACTACATCCATGAAAGACTTGTGCAAATCAAAAAATGCAAAGACCCATTTGGAGGCGTTAGTGTGCTTGCAGTCGGTGATTTCTTCCAACTACCACCAGTGAAACAAAGAAAAGATGAGAGACTATATAAAGACAATGCATCATATCCAATTGACCATTGGCAAGATTTATTTCACGAAGTTGAAATGACTGAAATTATGCGTCAACGCAATGATGTTCCATTTGCAAGAGCTTTGAATTTGCTGCGTACAAGAACCTTAGAAGAACCCTTAGCAAATGAAACACTTGACACATTGAATGATTGTATCAGAGATGGTCCGGAAGATGTTCTTCACGTATACTCCACTAACGATGAGGTAAATGATTACAATTTGAATATGCTAAAAAAGAAATGCAAAGATTTCAAACAGATTGATGCAAAAGATTATCAAAAAGATAAAACCTCAGGAAAACTCTGCCTTAGAGATAAACCATGCCAAACTAAAACTGACAGTTTATCAAGCTCGTTACTCTTTGCAGTTAATGCTCGTGTCATGTTGACAAGAAATTGCGATGTCAAAGATGGTTTAGTCAATGGAGTTATGGGATACATTTCCCACTTTGAATACGGAGATGCAGAAAAAACAAATATTACAGCTATAGCTATTAAATTTGACAGTCAAAACGTCGGTATGAAAACTGGAAAGCGAACTAAAAATGGAAACATGGTATTGATTGAAAGAATTCAAGAAGAAATTGTTGTAAGGAAATCAAATGCTATTATTAGACAGCAGTTTCCATTAAAGCTATCATGGGCCTGTACCGCTCACAAGGTTCAAGGGATGACTGTAGAAAAAGTTGTTGTCAACCTTGACAGAACATTTGCTCCCGGCCAAGCCTATGTTGCATTAACAAGAGTAACTTCAAAAGAGGGATTATTCATAGAAACAAACGACAGAGTAAAGTTAGCCAAAAAGTTGTACGCTGATCCAGATGTGAAATCAGCCATGAAAGACATGCAAAAACTAGAACTTGACAGACCATTTGAAGTTCACTCCAACAGCACCATAGTTGTACTTCATAACATTCAAAGCCTGAACAAAAACTTCTGCCACATGAAATGTGACAGGAGATTCACAAATGCCGACGTTGTTTGTTTAACAGAAACATGGTTAAGGTCTGATCAAGAAACTGCTCATCTACATTTAGATGGGTTTCAATTTTGCCATCTTGCAAGAATAGAAGCTTATAGCAACAACGATGAACACACGAGGTCATTACGCAATTAAAAAGGAGGTGGGGTCGCTTTGTATATCAAAGAAAATAATGAAAGTCAGATTATTCATCATTCAATCGAAAACATTGAAGGCATTGCTGTCAAGTTGTTGAAAAAAAACATAGCCATAGTGAATGTTTATCGGCCACCTACATTGAACGTTACCATATTTTTGCAATCTCTGAAATCTCTCATAGACACCGTAAGATTACAATGCGATACGTGCATTTTCGTAGGAGATTTCAATGAAGATACAAAGTTATTTGGCCCTATACAAACTTTTATGGAGTACAACGGTTTTAAGCAGATAGTGAATTTTTTCACAACAGAGGGTGGAACAACTTTAGACCATGTTTATATCTCTGATTTAATTGAAGCGCACACAAAAAGATTCTCTACCTTTTACAGTTATCATGAGGGTGTATTTCTATTTCTTTGAAAATCTACTGGTATGAGTTGCCATGATTATAGTAGAATACTATATTTAAAACACAATTTTACAAACTTGCACCATATTCTTAAGATGCTTGTCAAATTTGGATAATTTTCAATTTTTGTAAATAAGTATTAAGCTCAAGTTTTCGTGAATGTTTATATAATAGTCATTGCTACTTGTTATTATTCAAAGGAGGTACAACCAATTCAAACGAGACGCTTTGAAAAAACATAGTTTATAAATCAATATGCCATAAAAATGCGGTTTTGATTTAATGTAATATATTTTATGGACGCTGTAAAACAGCGGTTTTATAACCAATATTAAAGAAAAAGGTCAATGCTGTAGATTTTCCAAATAAATAAGAAATATTTGTACAACATATCTAGCTAAATACGAAATTAAAAATTTAGTATTTTTCAATATTTCAATGCAGAGACGGTACAATAAGATTTAGCGAAAAACTTAAGAATATTTATTATTAAAAAGCTTAAAACAAAGATTGTTACACAATCGAATTTGAAACAAGTGATGCATAATGTTTCGCAAATTCTGTATATTTTGCATATAACAAATTTTAATGAAAACAGTTGATGTATTTTAAACATTTTGTCATATTCTCTGTAATATTTTCATCCGAATATACGTTGTATAGTTAGTACTTTTTATTTTTTTTTTCAATAGCATGTGATTTAAAAATTTTTTTTTTCTAATATCGGAAAAGCAGGCATGCATGTGCATAACTTATAACTTAATTGAATAATCATAGTCTATAGTCACTATATGATAAGGAATACACTTATTAGCAAGTAATAACGGGCATTTATTTGTGTGGAATAATATAATTATATCGGAATCAATTTGCACAGATAGGTATACCCTGCTTATATATATAGCGTGTATATAAAAACACGCCTGTCGTTTATACAGAGTTCAAAATGTCTGTATAATATTGTGGATCCCGGCAATATATCCAACGTATTTTAAACGCAATCAAGTCAACATCTGAATTATATGCTCTGATCGCAAGATCTATAACAGTTTATGATTAAGGTATCCCACTCCTCAATGTTCTTGTATCAAGAATTTCTTGAGAAGTATATCATTGAAATCTGTAGACAAACATACTTAAAAAATACAAAGATAAAGGGAGGTCAGTCTTCATCCCTCTGAGTTATGGCCAATTTAATTTTACCTTTTAGCACCTAAAATGATATTTCATCCTTATTAGGATTTGTTGTCAGTATTTTTGATTGAGGAAACTGAGTTCTTCAAATATTGTTTTTAATTATGCACAATGGCCACAATGAATAGAGGGATTACGAAAATAATTTGTACGAATCTACATTCTGTGTGACCTTTTTGCACTTAAAATAGACAATTTCTATAATAGTTACAATTTGATTTGAAATAAAACATTTTGAATGTCAAGAACTTAATAAGATTAATCCATTTTGCACAGATATGTATTCAGAAACTTTTTGACATAATAAAACATGGGGATCAGTGATGTCAAGTTTTAGATATATGGCTTCAAAGGTAAAAATGCAGACATGTTCTATATAGTTGCATGATTTTATGCTAAACGCGTATCACTCTCTCAAAATTTAATTTTGCACATGTCACACAGAACCTATAGAACATGTCACAAACTTATCACATGTTAAAAATATGAATAATAAGTAAAGAATAATAAAAAGAAAAGTATATCGAAAATTCAAAAAATTGCTTGTTTCTATCATTTTCGTGACAAAAAATAGTTCCCCCAAAAACTTGTTTGTCTCTTGAATTCAAATGAATTTTCTTTATGAATGTTGTGTAATTATGAAATAATGATCTTTCTTAGATGATCAAATACAAAAATCATATTCATTTAAAATAAAATGATCATCTGCGCAATGAAATCAAAACGTGAGGAGTGAAATACCTTAAGCATCACAATAACATAACCGTAAACACACGGAAACGTCATTCATACATTAACAGGTCGAAACCACTAGATTTTGTGACGTCGGCATAAATTTGCTTACAAAATTAGCTATCTGTTTACTTTTATTGACAAACCAATCAGGTGAATGAGTTGGAAGGCATTGTAGGCTATTACAAGTCTCAGTGTATACAAAGCGTATTGAAAATATATAAATGAATTGTTCTTTGGAAACTTATTTTCAATTTTTTATCAGAAATAATGAAATAAATATGGAAAATCATGTCTGATCTTTCAGTGCTATGCTCACATTTGAAAAATATTGCCTATGAGGCGTTATATCAACCTATTTAAATACCCCATTGTCAAAATTCAAAAGAGAGGTACGTCCTATTATATAAGAAGCAGCGAGTACGTTTTTCACGTGATACCCCAGGTTTCGGACATCAGTAGAATCTTGAAATTTTCTTCAGGGACACTCATCTGGTGTACAAAATACTACATGATCCATAACTTGTACTTCTGTATTTGTATATTTGTGCATTTCTAATATCGTGGCTATTTACGTATGTTAAAAATGTACAATTACCTTCATTTATTAATGGTGTACAATAATTAAGTCACCAATAAACAATTTGCTTGTACTTGTATGATTTTGTATGCCAGTCTATTGATACTGATCGATTTTTAAGCTAAAATTGATAAATTAAAACAACAGTATTTTTCAGTGTGAGCATAGAAAAAGTCTAGGGTACGCAATCTTTCCCTTTTTACCTTCTAAAGTAAAAATCAAGTTGTACGAATTTTCCGGCAAGCAATTAAATATTGTGTATAAAACAGCCACAAACCAAGTGTATGTAATGAAAAGTAAACACGTTGTAGACCGTCATGCTTTTGAGACTCATTCAATGGATTGGAGAACCAGTTTGACATAAATATTGTCACATGTTAAATAATGCTTTCAATATAAGGTAGTGTACCCGACCTGATAAAGGACACCAATAATATACATATGTGCCTAGTTTCAGCCAAATTTGTTATGTCTTTCATTGGATGTACCTTGATAGCTATTGCAATGGTGAATGAAATCCTGAATGAGATGTAAGCAAGAAATCTAGCATGTAGCTCATGCCTTTGTACAAAGAATAAATACCAAGAAGTAGAAATCATAACCTGTTATGTCAATAGTTTGACATGCAAGGGTTTACCGCGAGTTTATTAATATATGTCAGCCTGATCACTTTTAACAAACAAACTGTTTAAATCAAATCAATAAAGAAATTGTTAAGATTGCAACAGGTGCTAAACCTAGCCTGAGCTAAAAATAATATATTTTAAAAAAAAGTTTGTGCAAAGATTTCGAAAGTGTTAATATTTTCTTTGTACAGATTTGAATTACAAAAGTTGCTTAAATTAACAATAGCTTTTCTAACAACAAAAGGCTCAGACCCCTCAAACGAGCGTTCTAAAATCTTTTTATCATAATTTTCACTAAACTACAATTTGTTATCAATCATGGAAGTTAAGCAACCATTTTATTAATATTTCAGAGAAGGCTTGACCCTTCACATCAGTTAGCCAAAAAAAAGTATACAGTCTTTAATTTTTTGGATTAGGTTATAAACTATAGAGCAAAGCTTTTAATTGCACAGTTATTCATCAATTCAGTGCCTATTTAAATCCGATGGTACGTAATTATGTGTTTCAAGAAACAAGAAGATCAACACTGTAATTAATGATATCTTGTAAATGAGAAATAGACAATGTTTGCACATTTTCTGATTTATCTTCAAATCAGTAAATATCTTGTTAAAACATGTATTAGAACACTGGTTCAGATTTACACGGGCTTTACTTAAATATCAAGGAATAGCAACTTGCTCCTTAAATCAGGGGCCAGGAGGGTTCTTAAGTCTAATTTTAAATCTGTTTACTTAGCAAAGAGTGGTTATTATTAATAGAAGCAAAAATGTTAATTGTACACTCTTTATCTATACAGTGCCATACCTAAATCATGTGTTACAGAATTAGGGGTGTCAAGATCCCACAAATCCAAAATTGTCATCATTTTTATCCAAAAAAGGAAAACTATTTTGAAAAGCATTGTAGTGAAAAAGTTGCTCAAAATAATGTTCTGAACAATATATGCTAAAAAAAAACCCAACTTTTCTTGGTGGCGTTTACGTGTCGACCTCTAAAACACAGTTGTTCAGATATCTCTAAAACCATTAAAAATTCTAAAACAATTGTTGAACAAAATATGTTTATATTAACGAGACCCGGCATTTTATATCGAGAAAAAGGGGCTGACCCCTTAACTTAGAAACCAGAAGTGCTCTAAATATTTTTTATGTTAACTCTTTACTGAGCAAAAATTAGTTACTAATTATGGAAGCAGAAATGTTTATTGCAAAGCTATTTATATACATAATACCAATCTTAAATCATGTAATTCGGGGTTCAAAAGGGCCAGAGGATCAAAACTTTGACCATTTATATCTCAAAAAGGATAAATATTTTTAAAAGCATTGTAATAAAAAAGTTGCTCATAATAATGTTCTTTACAATATGCTTCCAAAAGGTTTTGTGTGGCCCCGGTAAAGAGTTTAAGGGTCGGTCCCTTAAACACAGTTCAGATATCTCTAAAACAATCAACAGTTCTTTTATAACACTCGTTGAACAGAATGTGTTTATATTTACGAGACCTTTCATTTGATATCAAGAAAAGGGGCTGACACCTCACATTAGGGACCAGGAAGGTTACAATTTTCTTTTTAACATTTCCTGAGCGATAATTTGTTATTATTCATAGACGCAATAAAGGAGCTTATTAAGCTGAATTTAAAACTAAACCTCCGTTTCCAAATACAATGATGCATTACAGAGATATTTTGGATTAAAAAAAATGATTTTTCCTGGAATTCTTTATTCTTCGTTCTTGGTTAACAAAATATAGTAAACTTCAAACTTAAATTAAGTCCTACCTAAAAATATTGATAATTGCTAACTCATACTTTTGAATTTTTTGGTTAAGTCATTCTTAAAATTAAACAGGTTTTTTAAATTCGTACTTAAAAACAATCATATTTTTCTTAAGTCGTACCAACATTTATTCGATTTTTTTTTTAATATTCTGTTTAAATTACTGTTGTTTCTGGTTTAAAAACTCTGCTTTTCACACTAACTTCTAGCTTTACTTTCGACATTAACGGAAGACCCACTCGTTGCTGTGCAACGAGCTTTGCTCTAGTTATTATTATTTTTTTCCCTTTTTTTGTCCACAAGATTTCTCAGAGATGGCTGGATAGATTTTCTTGAAATTTTCAGGGCTGATAGAGAATGATAATACCTCGAGGCGTTTTTTTCATTTTTTCAAAATTCACTTCCTGTCGTTCGTTTCCTGTCCCGTGACAAAAAGCTTGTCATATCGAGATCTCAGAAACGAAAATGACTTAAGCATTCAAACTTTGTAGGATGATAGACCTATTGCTGTAGATGTGTTTAAACCATTTTGTTTTGTTCGTCGTAACTTCCGGTCGTCACCGGAAGCACTTCAAAAATTATTTTTTTTACGCATTTAATTTATTTTACATAGAATTGAAATATAAGTATAAATCCTAACATATGTCATCCATCCGATGTTAAATAAAGAAAATAATTCTACTTCCGGTGAGATATCTCAAAAATCTCAGGTAACTTTTTTAAAACAAATTTTGTACCCGCGAGATCTCAGAAACTGTAAGTGATCAAGACACGAAACTTACAGGGATGATAGACATTTGATAGAAGATGAGTTTAATTGCTTTTATTTCGTCGACCGTCACTTCCGGTCCACACCGGAAGAGTTCAAACAAATGAAGCTGTTTATAAGTTTAACTGTTTTTCTTTGCCAATTTTTTAAGAAATTGATAGGCAATAAGGTCCTGTTGTCAAATGCATAAGAACAACTAACTTTATATATTCTCTGAGTACTTCCGTTTGTCCGTTTCCTGTCCCAAAACAAAAAACTTTACTCTTCGAGATCTCAAATATGGTAATGACTTGAACAATCAAACTTTGCAGGATGATAGACCTCTAAATGTAGATGTGTTTACATTATTTTGTTGTATTCGGCGTAACTTCCGGTCATCACCGGAAGCACTTCAAATCTTTTTTTTTTACCTTTTGTAATTATTTTACATAGAATGGTTATTTTAGTATGGATCTTTTCATAAGTCATTTATGCGATGTTAAATAAACAAAATAAGATCTATTTCCGGTGAGATATCTCAAATATCTCAAGTAGCTTTTTATACTAAATTGTGTACCCGCCATTAATCAGAAACTGTTAGTGATCAAAACACAAAACTTACGTAGTTGATAGACATTTGATATATGATGTATTTAAAGTGTTTCATTTTGTCAGCCGTCACTTCCGGTCCTCACCGGAAGAGTTCAAACAAATGACATTGTTGATAAGTTTAACTGGTTTTTTTTGCACTGTTTCAGTGAGTTTAATAAACAGTAGTGTGCGAGAGGAAAATGTTTAAGATATATTAACATTTTTTTTCATTAAGCAATTCTGTTCGTCCGTTTCCTGTCCCGAGATAATAAACCTTTTCTCAACGAGATCTCATAACTGACAAATGCTTAAGCATCCAAACTTTGCGGGAAAATTGAACAATGTATGAAGATATGTTTACCATGTTCCGGTTGATCCGGCGTAACTTCCGGTCGTCAGAGCAAATTTCAAAAATGACTTTTTCTCGTTTTTGTTTTGTTTCACATAGAAAAAGTTACTGAAAGATTCCATCACATTATGGATTATATCCTTTTTCTTTTTATAAGAGAAATGCATATTTTCTACAGATTTATACATGAGAAACGGAAGACCTTTTTGTTGCTATAGCAACAAGAGTCTAGTTAAGGTCTTCCGTTTCCAACGGAAGACCTTATTGTTATTGCTTTGTTTCTTTTTCCCTTTTATTTTTTTTTTCTTACGCTTTTTTGTACAAGCGTTTTCTTGAAAACGACTCAACCGATTTTCGTGAAATTTTCAGATCTTGTATATATTGATCAAAGCTTGATATATTTTTTTTTTATTTTAATGACGTCATTTCCGTTCGTGAGATATTGACGTTTTAGCGATTTTCAGAGGGTCTGATTGTTCTGTTATCTCCTCCTAAACGAACAGAGATATTGAATTCAAATTTTCAGGGATGGTAGACCAAAGATTGTAGATGTGTCTAAAGGCATTTATAGTTGTCTGGTTTAAAAGGCGTCGAAGCTCGCCTGGACCCGAAAATTGAGATTAAAAAAACGTCGTAATTTTTTCTGGTTTTCTTTGTTTATCTCTTTTCTAAAAAATATTTTGTTAAAACATGTAATGTAAAAAAAGTTTTTATTTACAAGACCTTTCATTTGATATCAAGAAAAAGGGGCTGGCCCCTTAAATTAGGGGACCAAAGGGCTCTAAAGTCTTTAATCTGTATTTCTTTACTGAGGGATATTTTGTGAAAGGTTATAGAAGCAAATATGTTTATCTCACAGTTATGAATCCAAGCAATGTAATGATTTTATCATGTGTTACGTAATTAAGGGTTTTTAGGGGCCGAAAGTCCAAAATTTCGATCACCCATATCTCAGAAAGCAAAAATATTTTGAAATGCAGTATAGAAGAAAAGTTGTTCAAAATGATGTTCTTAACAATATGCAACCTTCAAAATTTCGTTAAACGGCCCCTAAAAGGAGATAAGGGATCGGCCCCTAAAACCTTCTTTCTCATATATCTCCAGAACGGTAACAAATTTCTAAACACTTGTTAAACAAAATGTGTTTAGAATTAAGTGACCTTTTATTTGATATCAAGAAAAAGGGGCTGGCCCCTTAAATTAGGGAACCAAAGGGCTCTAAATTCTTTTATCTATAGCGCTTTACTGAGGGATATTTTGTGAAATGTTATTGAAGCAAATATGTTTATCTCACAGTTATGTATCCAAGCAATGTAATAATTTTATCATGTGTTATGTAATTAGGGGTTTTTAGGGGCCAAAAGTCCAAAATTTCGATCACCCATATCTCTGAAAGCAAAAATATTTTGAAATGCAGTACAGAAGAAAAGTTGTTCAAAATGATGTTCTTAACAATATGCAACCATCAAAATTTCGTTTAACGGCTCCTATAAGGAGATTAGGGATCGGCCCCTAAAACCTTCTTTCCCATATATCTCAAAAACGGTAACGAATTTCTAAACATTTGTTGACAAAATGTTTTCAGAATTAAATGTCCTTTCATTTGATATCAAGAAAAAGGGGCTGGCCCCTTAAATTAGGGGATCAAAGGGCTCTAAAGTATTTTATCTATAGCGTTTTACTAATAACTATTTTGTGAAAGGTTATTTAAGCTGAATTAGGTATAATACGTGTATATATCCTTACAATATAATGATTTTCTCTTGCATTACCTAATTAGGGTTTTTAGGAGCCAGAGGTAAACAAGTTTAATCTTTTCTATCTTAATTGGAAGAAATGCAAGTATTTGAAAAAGCAATATAAGAGAACTTATAAAATGCGATACAAAAAAGCATTAGTTCTCAACTCTTTTTTCAATGTTTTTTTTTGTCGAAAATCAAAGTCGATGATGTCATATTTTCTTCTAAAAATCGGACGGAAGACCTCCTCGTTGCTCGCAACGAGATCGTGTCTAGTTATTATTAAGGTCTTCCGTTTCCAACGGAAGACCTTATAGTGATTGTAATGTTTATTATTATTAAGGTCTTCCGTTTCCAACGGAAGACCTTATAGTGATTGTAATGTTTATTAAGGTCTTCCGTTTCCAACGGAAGACCTTATAGTGATTGTAAGGTTTTTTCTTTCTTTCTTATTATTATTATTTTTTTCCCCTTTTTTGTCGGCAGAATTTCTCAGAGATGAGTGGATAGATTTTCCTGAATTTTTTAGGAATGATAGATATTGATAATATCTCGAGGCGTTTTTTTCATTTTTTCAAAATTCATTTCCGGTCGTCCGTTTCCTGTCCCGCGACAAAGAAGCTTGTCACCTCGAGATCTCAAAAACGACAAGGACTTTAAAATTTAAACTTTGTGGGATGATAGACCTGTATATGTAGATGTGTTTAAACTATTTTGTTTTGTTTGTCGTAACTTCCGGTCGTCACCGGAAGCACTTCAAAAATATTTTTTTTTACGCATTGAATTTAATTTACATAAAATGGATATATAAGTATAAATCTTTATTTATGTCATCTAAGCGATGTTCATTCAACAAAAAATTTCCACTTCCGATGAGATATCTCAAATATCTCAGGTAGCTTTTTAAAAAGAAATTTTGTACCCGCGAGATCTCAAAAAGTATAAGTGATCAAGACACGAAACTTTCATGGATGATAGACATTTGACTGAAGATGTGTTTAACTGCCTTCATTTTGTTGGCCGTTACTTCCGGTCCACACCGGAAGAGTTCAATCAAATCAAGCTGTTTATAAGTTTAAATGTTTTTCTTTGCCAATTTTAGATAAATTGATAGGCAATAAAGTCCTGTTGTCAAATGCATAAGAACTACTAACTTTAAATTTCCACTGATTACTTCCGTTTGTCCGTTTCCTGTCCCAAAACAAAAAACTTGACTCCTCGAGATCTTAAATATGGTAATGATATGAACAATCAAACTTTGCAGGATGATAGACCTATATATGTAGATGTGTTTACACTTTTTTGTTTTGTTCGGCGTAACTTCCGGTCGTCACCGGAAGCACTTCAAAAATTACTTTTTTTTACCTTTTGTAGTTATTTTACATAGAATAATTATTTTAGTATGGATATTTTCATAAGTCATTTATGCGATGTTAAATAAACAAAACAAGATCTGTTTCCGGTGAGATATCTTAAATATCTCAAGTAGCTTTTTTATACTAAATTGTGTACCCGCCGTTAATCAGAAACTGTTAGTGATCAAGACACAAAACTTACATAGGTGATAGACATTTGATAGAAGATGTGTTTAACGTGTTACATTTTGTCAGCCGTCACTTCCGGTCCTCACCGGAAGGGTTCAAACAAATGACATCGTTGATAAGTTTAACTGGTTTTTTTTACTCTGTTTCAGTAAGCTTGATACCAGTAGTGTACGAGAGGAAAATGTTTAAGATATATTAACATTTTTTTCATTGACCTATTCTGTTCGTCCGTTTCCTGTCCCGAGACAATAAACCTTTTCTCAACGAGATCTCATAACTGACAAATGCTTAAGCATCCAAACTTTGAGGGAAAATTGAACAATGTATGAAGATATGTTTACCATGTTCCGGTTGATCCGGCGTAACTTCCGGTCGGCAGAGCAAATTTCAAAAATGACTTATTCTCGTTTTGTTTTGTTTCACATAGAAAAAGTTACTGAAAGATTCCATCACAGTATCGATTATATCCTTTTTGCATTTTATAAGAGAAATGCATTTTTTTTTACAGATTTATATATGAGAAACGGAAGACCTTTTTGTTGCTATAGCAACAAGAGTCTAGTTATTATTATTATTTTTTTTTTTTCCCCATTTTTCTCAGAGATGACTGAATATATTTTCTTGAAATTTTCAGGAATGATAGAGAATGAAAAAGTCTAGAGTGATTTTTTTCATTTTTTCAAAATTCATTTCCGGTCGTCCGTTTCCTGTCCCGCGACAAATAAGCTTGTCACCTCGAGATCTGAAAAACGATAGGGAC
This sequence comes from Magallana ariakensis, assembly GCA_020458035.1. NCBI lineage: Eukaryota > Metazoa > Mollusca > Bivalvia > Ostreida > Ostreidae > Magallana > Magallana ariakensis. Next base: position 12,115,647 of record CM035817.1, on the reverse strand, counting down.
TTAAGTATTCAGACTTTGTGAGATAATAGACCTATATTTGTAGATGTGTTTAAACTATTTTGTTTTGTTCGTCGTAACTTCCGGTCGTCACCGGAAGCACTTCAAAAAAAGTTTTTTTTTAACATTTAATTTATTTCACACAGAATTAGAATATAAGTAAAAATACTTACATATGTCATCAATCCAATGTTAAAGAATTAAAAAAAATCTACTTCCGGTGAGATAACTCAAATATCTGATGAAGTTTTTTTAAAGACATTTTGTCACCGCGTGATCTCGGAAACTGTTAGTGATCAAGACACGAAACTTACAAGGATAATAGACATTTGATAGAAGATGTGTTTAACGGGTTTAATTTTGTTGACCGTCACTTCCGGTCCACACAGGAAGAGATCAAACAAATCAAGTTGTTTATAAGTTTAGCTGTTTATATTTGCCAATTTTAGATAAATTGACAGGCAATTTAGTCATGTTGTTTAATGTTTAAGAACTCCTAACTTTCATTTTTCACTGAGCACTTCCGTTTGTCCGTGTCCTGTCCCGAGACAAAAAACCTTGACTCCTCGAGATCTCAAAATCGGTAATAACTTAAACATTCAAACTTTGAGGGATGATAGACCTATGAATGTTGATGTGTTTACACTATTTTGTTTTGTTCGGCGTAACTTCCGGTCGTCACCGGAAGCACTTCAAAAATTATTTTTTAAACCTAGTTTTAGTTATTTTACAAAGAATGAATATATTAGTATAACTCCTTGCATAAGTGAAGTATGCGATGTTTGATAAACAAAAAAGATCTACTTCCGGTTAGTAATCTGAAGTAGCTTTTTTTTAAAACTAAATTTCGTACCCGGTAGATATCAGAAACTGTAAGTGATCAAAACACAAAACTTACATAGAAGGCAGACATTTGATAGAAGATGTGTTTATCGTGTTTCATTTTGTCGGCAGTCATTTCCGGTCCTCACCGGAAGGGTTCAATCAAATTACAATTTTTATCAGTTTAACTATTTTTCTTGCACTGTTTTAGTAAGCATGATGAACAGAAATGTACAAAAGGCAAATGTTAAAGATATACTAACTTTTATTTTCATAGAGCAATTCCTTTCGTCCGTTTCCTGTCCCAAGACATTAAATCTCCTCTTAACAAGGTCTCAGAACAGTAAAGAATTCAACAACCATACTTTGTTGGATGATTAACTTTTGCAATAAGATATGTTAAACATGTTTTGTTTGAATCGGCGGAACTTCCTGTCGTCCCAACAAGAAGTAGTCAAAAAATGATTTTTTTTTTCATTTTGTTGTTTGACATTGAAGTACGGTCTGGAAGTTTTCTTCAAAATAAATATGATATCCTTATATTTTCTATTTGAAAAAAGCTTTTTCATGTACAGAATAATACATTTATATAAGAACGGAAGACCTCTTTGTTGCTCTAGCAACAAGAGTCTAGTTATTATTAAGGTCTTCCGTTTCCAACGGAAGACCTTATAGTGATTGTAAGGTTTTTTCTTTCTTTTTTATTAAGGTCTTCCGTTTCCAACGGAAGACCTTATAGTGATTGTAAGGTTTTTTCTTTCTTATTATTATTATTATTATTATTTTTTTCCCCTTTTTTGTCGGCAGAATTTCTCAGAGATGAGTGTATAGATTTTCCTGAAATTTTCAGGAATGATAGATAATGATAATATCTCCAGGCGTTTTTTTCATTTTTTCAAAATTCATTTCCGGTCGTCGGTTTCCTGTCCCGCGACAAAGAAGCTTGTCACCTCGAGATCTCAAAAACGATAAAGACTTTCACATTCAAATTTTGTGGGATGATAGACCTATATGTGTAGATGTGTTTAAACTATTTTGTTTTGTTCGTCGTAACTTCCGGTCGTCACCGGAAGCATTTCAAAAATTATTTTTTTTATGCATTTAATTTTTTAAACACAGAATTGAAATATAAGTATAAATGAGTACATATGTCATCTATCCGATGATAAATAAGCAAAAAAAAATTACTTCCGGTGAGATATCTCAAATATCTCAGGTTGTCTTTTTTAAACAAATGTTGTAACAACGAGATCTCAGAAACTGTAAGTGACTAAGAAATGAAACTAACATGGATGATAGACATTAGATAGAATATGTGTTTAACAGTTTTCATTTTGTCAACCGTCACTTCCGGTCCACACCGGAAGAGTTGAAAAAATCAAGCTGTTTTTTAGTTTTACTGTTTCTCTTCAATATTTTAAGATAAAATGTTAGACAATAAAGTCACCTTGTCTACTTTTTATAAAAAGGTAACTTTTATTTTCATGATACACTTCCGTTTGTCCGTTTCCTGTCCCGAGGCAAAATATCTTGACTCCTCAAAATCTTAAATACGGTAATGACTTGAACAACCAAACTTTGTGGTATAATAGACCTGTGTATGTAGACAAGTTTACACAATTTTGTTTTGGTCGGTGTAACTTCCGGTCGGCACCGGAAGAACTTTAAAATTATTTTTTTAAACTTTATTTTTTTTAACAAAGAATAATTATCTAGATATTAATGCTTAAATAAGTCATTTATGCGATGTGAAATAAACAAAAAAAGATCTACTTCCGGCGAGATATATCAAATATCTCAAGTAGTTTATCTTATTAAGCAGATCTTAGAAACTGTAAGTGATGAAAACACAAAATTTACATAGATGATAAATGTTTCAAAGAAGTTTGGTGGGGTTTTTTTTTGTTTTTTGTTTTATTTTGTTTTTTTTTTACACAATAATACATTTATATGAGAACGGAAGACCTTTTTGTTGCTATAGCAACAAGATTCTAGTGTTTATTATTATTATTATTATTTTTTTCCCCATTTTTCTCAGAGATGACTGAATATATTTTCTTGAAATTTTCAGGAATGATAGAGAATGAAAAAGTCTAGAGTGGTTTTTTTTATTTTTTCAAAATTCATTTCCGGTCGTCCGTTTCCTGTCCCGCCACAAATAAGCTTGTCACCTCGAGATCTCAAAAACGATAGGGACTTGAGTATTCAGACTTTGTGAGATAATAGACCTATAGTTGTAGATGTGTTTAAACTATTTTGTTTTGTTCGTCGTAACTTCCGGTCGTCACCGGAAGCACTTCAAAAAAAGTTTTTTTTAACATTTAATTTATTTCACACAGAATTAGAATATAAGTAAAAATACTTACATATGTCATCAATCCGATGTTAAAGAATTAAAAAAAATATACTTCCGGTGAGATATCTCAAATATCTCATGAATTTTTTTAAAGACATTTTGTCACCGCGTGATCTCGGAAACTGTTAGTGATCAAGACACGAAACTTACAAGGATAATAGACATTTGATAGAAGATGTGTTTAACGGGTTTAATTTTGTTGACCGTCACTTCCGGTCCACACAGGAAGAGATCAAACAAATCAAGTTGTTTATAAGTTTAGCTGTTTATATTTGCCAATTTTAGATAAATTGACAGGCAATTTAGTCATGTTGTTTAATGTTAAAGAACTCCTAACTTTCATTTTTCACTGAGCACTTCCGTTTGTCCGTTTCCTGTCCCGAGACAAAAAACCTTGACTCCTCGAGATCTCAAAATCGGTAATAACTTAAACATTCAAACTTTGAGGGATGATAGACCTATGAATGTAGATGTGTTTACACTATTTTGTTTTGTTCGGCGTAACTTCCGGTCGTCACCGGAAGCACTTCAAAAATTATTTTTTAAACCTAGTTTTAGTTATTTTACAAAGAATGATTATATTAGTATAACTCCTTGCATAAGTGAAGTATGCGATGTTTAATAAACAAAAAAATCTACTTCCGGTTAGTAATCTGAAGTAGCTTTTTTTTTAAACTAAATTTTGTACCCGGTAGATATTAGAAACTGTAAGTGATCAAAACACAAAACTTACATAGATGGTAGACATTTGATAGAAGATGTGTTTATCGTGTTTCATTTTGTCGGCAGTCATTTCCGGTCCTCACCGGAAGGGTTCAATCAAATGACAATTTTTATAAGTTTAACTATTTTTCTTGCACTGTTTTAGTAAGCATGATAAACAGAAATGTACAAAAGGCAAATGTTAAAGATATACTAACTTTTATTTTCATAGAGCAATTCCTTTGGTCCGTTTCCTGTCCCAAGACAATAAATCTCCTCTCAACAAGGTCTCAGAACAGTAAAGAATTCAACAACCATACTTTGTTGGATGATAAACTTTTGCATTAAGATATGTTAAACATGTTTTGTTTGAATCGGCGGAACTTCCTGTCGTCCCAACAAGAAGTAGTCAAAAAATGATTTTTTTTTTCATTTTGTTGTTTGACATTGAAGTACGGTCTGGAAGTTTTCTTATTTGAAAAAAGCTTTTTCATGTACAGAATAATACATTTATATAAGAACGGAAGACCTCTTTGTTGCTATAGCAACAAGAGTCTAGTTATTATTATTTTTTTCCCCTTTTTTGTCGGCAGAATTTCTCAGAGATGAGTGGATAGATTTTCCTGAAATTTTCAGGAATGATAGATATTGATAATATCTCGAGGCGTTTTTTTCATTTTTTCGAAATTCATTTCCTGTCGTCCGTTTCCTGTCCCGAGACAAAAAAGCTTGTCACCTCGAGATCTCAGAAACGACAAGGACTTTTACATTCAAACTTTGTGGGATGATAGACCTATATGTGTAGATGTGTTTAAACTATTTTATTTTGTTCGTCGTAACTTCCGGTCGTCACCGGAAGCACTTCAAAAATTATTTTTTTTTACGTATTTACTTTAATTTACATTGAATGAATATATAAGTATTAATCTTTATATATGTCATCTTAGCGATGTTTAATCAACAGAAAAGTTCCACTTCCGGTGAGATATCTCAAATATCTCAGGTAGTTTATAAAAATACTTTTTGTACCCGCGAGATCTTAAAAAGTATAAGAGATCAAGACACGAAACTTTCATGAATGATAGACATTTGTCTGAAGATGTGTTTAACTGCTTTTATTTTGTCGGCCGTCACTTCCGGTCCACACCGGAAGAGTTCAAACAAATCAAGCTGTTTATAAGTTTAACTGTTTTTCTTTGCCAATTTTAGATAAATTAATAGGCAATAAAGTCCTGTTGTCAAATGCGGAAGAACTACTAACTTTAAATTTTCATTGAGAACTTCCGTTTGTCCGTTTCCTGTCCCCCCAAAAAAACTTGACTCCTCGAGATCTCAAATATGTTAAAGACTTGAACAATCAAACTTTGCAGGATGATAGACCTATATATGTAGATGTGTTTAGACTATTTTGTTTTGTTCGTCGTAACTTCCGGTCGTCACCGGAATCACATCAAAAATTATGTTTTTCTATTTTTTTTTAGTTATTTTACATAGAATGATTATTTTAGTATGGATCTTTTCATAAGTCATTTATGCGATGTTAAATAAACAAAAAAAAAGATCCATTTCCGATGAGGTATCTCAAATATCTCAAGTAGCTTTTTTATACTTAATTGTGTATCCGCCGTTAATCAGAAACTGTTAGTGATCAAAATACAAAACTTATGTAGGTGATAGACATTTGATAGATGTAGTGTTTAACATGTTTCATTTTGTCAGCCGTCACTTCCGGTCCTCACCGGAAGGGTTCAAACAAATGACATTGTTGATAAGTTTAACTGGTTTTTTTCCCACACTGTTTCAGTAAGCTTGATAGACGGTACTGTACGAGAGGAAAATGTTTAAGATATATTAACATTTTTTTTCATTAAGCAATTCTGTTCGTCCGTTTCCTGTCCCGAGACAATAAACCTTTTCTCAACGAGATCTCATAACTATCAAAAGCTTAAGCATCCAAACTTTGAGGAAAAATAGAATAATGTATGAAGATATGTTTACCATGTTCCGTTTGATCCGGCGTAACTTCCGGTCGTCAGAGCAAATTTCAAAACTGACTTTTTCTCGTTTTGTTTTGTTTTACCTAAAAAAGTTACTGAAAGATTCCATCACAGTATCGATTATATCCTTTTTCTTTATATAAGAGAAATGCATTTTTTTAACAGATTTATACATGAGAAACGGAAGACCTTTTTGTTGCTATAGCAACAAGAGTCTAGTTATTATTATTATTTTTTTCCCCTTTTTTTGTCCACAAGATTTCTCAGAGATGGCTGGATAGATTTTCTTCAAATTTTCAGGGTTGATAGAGAATGATAATATCTCGAGGTGTTTTTTTCATTTTCTCAAAATTCACTTCCTGTCGTTCGTTTCCTGTCCCGAGGCAAAAAGCTATGGTCAATGAGATCTCAGAAACGATAAAGACTTGAACATCCAAACTTTGAGGGATGATACACCTATATGTGTAGATGTGTTTAAACTATTTTGTTTTGTTCGTCGTAACTTCCGGTCGTCACCGGAAGCTCTTCAAAAATTATTATTTTTAGGTATTCAATTCTTTTTGCATAGAATAAATATATAAGTATACATCTATACATATGTTATCTATGCGATGTTTTATCAACAACAAAAATGTACTTCCGGTGAGATATCTCAATTATCTCAGAAAATCTTTTTAAAACAAATGTTTGAACCACGAGATCTCAAAAACTGTAAGTGATCAAGACACGAAACTTACAAGGATGATAGACATTTGTGAGAAGATGTGTTTAAACGCTTTCATTTTGTCTACCGTCACTTCCGGTCCACACCGGAAGAGTTCAAACAAATCAAGTTGATTATATGTTTCACTGTTTTTCTTTGATAATTTTATTTAAAATAATAAGCAATACAGAAGTGTTGTCTAACGTAAAAAAAAATAGTACCTTTTTTTTTCAATTAACACTTCCGTTTGTCCGTTTCCTGTCCCGAGACAAAAAGTAATGACTACATGAGATCTCAAAAATGGTAACGACTTGAACAACTAAACTTTGTGGGATGATAGATCTATGTATGTAGACATGTTAAATATATTTTGTTTTGTTCGGCGTAACTTCCGGTCGTCACCGGAAGCACTCCAAAAATTAGGTTTTTTTACCTTTTCTAAGTTGTTTTTTATAGAATGAATAAGTAGTATAAATCCTTACATAAGTCATCTATGCGATGTTTGACAAAAAAATTTTACTTCCGGTGAGATATCTCAAATATCTCAAGAAGCTTTTTTAAAACCAAATGCTGTACCCGCCAGATCTCAGAAACTGTAAGTGATCAAGACACGAAACTAGATTTAATGAATCAGATTGGGGTAAAATTTTTGAGCTCCCATTTAAAACTACAAAGGAATCTAAATACCACTGGTTACAATTTCAAATATTATTATTAAGGTCTTCCGTTTCCAACGGAAGACCTTATAGTGATTGTAGTGTTTTTTGTTTCTTTCTTTCTTTCTTTCTTTCTTATTATTTTTTTTTCTCCTTTTTTGTCGGCAGAATTTCTCAGAGATGGCTGGATAGATTTTCCTGAAATTTTCAGAGATGATAGAGAATGATAATATCTCGAGGCATGTTTTTCATTTTTTCAAAAATCATTTCCGGTCGTCCGTTTCCTGTCCCGCGTCAAAAAACCTTGTTCCCTCGAGTTCTCAGAATCGGCTAACAATTGAACGTCCAGACTTTGTGGGATAATAGACCTATATTTGTAGATGTGTTTAAACTATTTTGTTTTGTTCGTCGTAACTTCCGGTCGTCACCGGAAGTACTTAAAAATTATTATATTTATGTATTTAACTTATTTTACATAGAATGAATCTGATAGTATAAATCCTTACATGTGTCATCTAAGCGATGATACATAAACAAGAACATTCTACTTCCGGTGAGATATCTCAATTATCTTAAGTAACTTTTTTATAACAAATTTTGTTCCCACGAGATCTCAAAAACTATAAGTGATGAAGACACGAAACTTTCATGGATGATAAACATTTGATTGAAGATGTGTTTAACTGGTTTTATTTTGTCGATCGTCACTTCCGGTCCACACCGGAAGAGTTCAAACAAATCAAGCTATTTATCAGTTTAACTGTTTTCCTTTGATAGTATTAGTTAGCTCGATGAACAATAATGTACCATGGGCAAGTACACAACAAATAATAAATTAATTTTTCATTGAGCACTTCCGTTTGTCCGTTTCCTGTCCCGAGACAAAAAAACTGATTTCGACGAGATTTCAAAAACGGTAACGACTTGAACAACCAAACTTTGTGGGATGATAGACCTATGTATGAACATGTATTTACTATATTTTGTTTTATCCGGCGTAACTTCCGGTCGTCACAGGAAGTACACCAAAATTTGATTTTTTAATAATATTTGGGTTATTTAGCATGGAAGTTACATTTTAGCAACAAAAATACAAAAGTTCATCTACACATGGATAAATAAACGAAAAAATTCTATTTCCGGTGAGACATCTCAAATATCTCAGGTAGTTTTCTTTTATAAAAATTTTGTACCCGGAGATCTCAGAAACTGTAAGAGACCAAGATACAAAACTTATATAGATGAAAGACATTTGATTGAACATGTGTTTAACGGGTTTCATTTGGTCGTCCGTCACTTCCGGTTCTCACTCGAAGCGTTCAAGCAAAATGAAGTTTTTTTTTAAAGTTTAGATTTTTTTAAACAATTTACTCAGTGTGATGAACAGTAACGTACCGTAGGTAAATGTACTAAAAATATCTACTTTTAATTTCCTTAATCACTTCCGTTTGTCCGTTTCCGGTCCTGAAACACAAACATTTTCTCAGCGAGATCTCATAAGTAAATAAAACTTGAACATCAAAACTTTAAGGAAAGACAGAACAATGTATGAGGATATGTCTTCTATGTTCTGTCTGATCCGGCGTAACTTCCGGTCGTCACAGAAAGTACTCAAAAATTGACTTTTTGTCTTTTTGTTTTGTTTTACATAGAAATGATAAGTGGGAAATTCCATTATCCAGTATCTGTTATATCCATTTTCGTTTTACAAGACAAATGATTTTTTTTAAGATTAATACATAAGGTACGGAAGACCTTTTTGTTGCTATAGCAACAAGAGTCTAGTTAAGGTCTTCCGTTTCCAACGGAAGACCTTATAGTGATTGTTAGGTTTTTTCTTTCTTTCTTATTATTATTTTTTTCCCCTTTTTTGTCGGCAGAATTTCTCAGAGATGAGTAGATAGATTTTCCTGAAATTTTCAGGAATGATAGAGAATGATAATATCTCGAGGCGTTTTTTTCATTTTTTTAAAATTCATTTCCGGTCGTCCGTTTCCTGTCCCGCGACAAAGAAGCTTGTCACCTCGAGATCTCAAAAACGACAAGGAATTTTACATTCAAACTTTATGGGATGATAGACCTATATGTGTAGATATGTTTAAACTATTTTGTTTTGTTCGTCGTAACTTCCGGTCGTCACCGGAAGCACTTCAAAAATTAATTTTTTTTAAGTATTTAACTTAATTTACATAGAATGAATATATAAGTATAAATCTTTATATATGTCATCTAAGCGATGTTCAATTACAAGAATAATTCCACTTCCGGTGAGATATCTCAAATATCTCACGTAGGTTTTTAAGAAAAAAATTTGTACCCGCAAGATCTCAAAAAGTATAAGTGATCAAGAAACGAAACTTTCATGGATGATAGACATTTGAATGAAGATGTGTTTAACTGCTTTCATTTTGTCGGCCGTCACTTCCGGTCCACACCGGAGGAGTTCAAACAAATCAAGCTGTTTAAAATTTTAACTGTTTTTCTTGTCCAATTTTAGAGAATGTGATAGGCAATAACACCCAGTTGTCAAATGCATAAGAAATACTAACTTTAAATTTTCACTGAGTACTTCCGTTTGTCCGTTTCCTGTCCCAAAACAAAAAACTTGACTCCTCGAGATCTTAAATATGGTAATGACTTAAACAATGAAACTTTGCAGGATGATAGACCTATATAATGTAAATGTGTTTACACTATTTTGTTTTGTTCGGCGTTACTTCCGGTCGTCACCGGAAGCACTTCAAAAATTACTTTTTTTTACGCATTTAACTTTTTTCTCATAGAATTGAAATATAAGTATAAATGCTTACATATATCATCTATTCGATGATAAGTAAACAAAAAAATTCTACTTCCGGTGAGATATCTCAAATATCTCAGGTTGTCTTTTTTAAACAAATGTTGTAACAACGAGATCTCAGAAACTGTAAGTGACTAAGACATGAAACTTACGTGGATGATAGACATTTGATAGAGGATGTGTTTAATAGTTTTCATTTTGTCAACCGTCACTTCCGGTCCACACCGGAAGAGTTGAAAAAAATCAAGCTGTTTTTAAGTTTTACTGTTTTTCTTCAATATTTTTAGATAAAATGTTAGGCAATAAAAAGACATTGTCTAGTGTTTATAAAAATCTAACTTTTATTTTCATTGAATACTTCCGTTTGTCCCTTTCCTGTCCCGAAGCAAAATACCTTGACTCTTCAAAATCTCAAATACGGTAATGACTTGAACAACTAAACTTTGTGGGATGATAGACCTTTGTATGTAGACAAGTATACACAATTTTGTTTTTGTCGGCGTAACTTCCGGTCGGCACCGGAAGCACTTTAATTTTTTTTTTTTTTAACTTTATTTTTTATTTAACAAAGAATATTTATTTAGGTATAAATGCTTACATAAGTCATTTATGCGATGTGAAATAAACAAAAAAAGATCTACTTCCGGCGAGATATATCAAATATCTCAAGTAGTTCATCTTATTAAGCAGATCTTAGAAACTGTAAGTTATGAAAGCACACAATTTACATAGATGATAAATATTTGAAAGAAGTTTGGTGGGTTTTTTTTGTTTCGTTTTACACAATAATACATTTATACGAGAACGGAAGACCTTTTTGTTGCTATAGCAACAAGAGTCTAGTTATTATTATTTTTTCCCCCGTTTTTCTCAGAGATGACTGGAGATATTTTATTGAAATTGTCAGGAATGATAGAGAATGATAATACCTCGAGAGCTTTTTTTAATTTCTCCAAAAATCATTTCCGGTCGTCCGTTTCCTGTCCCGCGACAAAAAAGCTTGTCACCTCGAGATCTCATAAACGACAGGGACTTTTACATTTAAACTTTGTAGGATGATAGACCTATATGTGTAGATGTGTTTAAACTATTTTGTTTTGTTCGTCGTAACTTCCGGTCGTCACCGGAAGCATTTCAAAATTCTTTTTTTTAAGCATTTAATTTATTTAACACAGAATTGAAATATAAGTATAAATGCTTACATATACCATTTATCCGATGATAAAAAACCAAAAAAAATCTACTTCCGGTGAGATATCTCAAATATCTCAGGTTGTCTTTTTTAAACAAATGTTGTAACAACGAGATCTCAGAAACTGTAAGTGACTAAGACATAAAACTTACATGGATGATAGACATTTGATAGAAGATGTGTTTAACAGTTTTCATTTTGTCAACCGTCACTTCCGGTCCACACCGGAAGAGTTGAAAAAATCAAGATGTTTTTAAGTTTTACTGTTTTTCTTCAATATTTTTAGATAAAATGTTAGGCAAAAAAGTCACATTGTCTAGTGTTTATGAAAAGCTAACTTTTATTTTCATTGAATACTTCCGTTTGTCCGTTTCCTGTCCCGAGGCAAAATACCTTGACTCCTCAAAATCTCAAATACGGTAATGACTTGAACAACTAAATTTTGTGGGATGATAGACCTTTGTATGTAGACAAGTATACACCATTTTGTTTTTGTCGGCATAACTTCCGGTTGGCACCGGAAGCACTTTAAAAGTTTTTTTTTTTTTTAACTTTATTTTTTATTTAACAAAGAATAATCATTTAAGTATTAATGGGTACATAAGTCATTTATGCGATGTGAAATAAACAAAAAAAGATCTACTTCCGGCGAGATATATCAAATATCTGAAGTAGTTTATCTTATTAAGCCGATCTTAGAAACTGTAAGTGATTAAAGCACACAATTTACATAGTTGATAAATAAATTTTTGATAGACGTTTGGTGGGTTTTTTTGTTTTCTGTTTTGTTTTACACAATAATACATTTATATGAGAACGGAAGACCTTTTTGTTGCTATAGCAACAAGTGTCTAGTTATTATTATTTTTTCCCCCTTTTTTTGTCCACAAGATTTCTCAGAGATGGCTGGATAGATTTTCTTCAAATTTTCAGGGTTGATAGAGAATGATAATATCTCGAGGAGTTTTTTTCATTTTCTCAAAATTCACTTCCTGTCATTCGTTTCCTGTATCGCGGCAAAAAGCTATGGTCAATGAGATCTCAGAAACGATAAAGACTAATACATTTAAACTTTGAGGGATGATAGACCTATATGTGTAGATATATTTAAACTATTTTGTTTTGTTCGTCGTAACTTCCGGTCGTCACCGGAAGCACTTAAAAAAATAATTCTTTTACGTATTTAATTTAATTTACATAGAATGAATATATATTTACAAATCTTTATATATTTTATCTAAGCGATGTTCAGTAAACAGAAAAATTCCACTTCCGGTGAGATATCTCAAATATCTCAGGTAGCTTTCTAAAAATAAATTTTATACCCGCGAGATCTCAAAAAGTATAACTGATCAAGAAACGAAACTTTCATGGATGATAGACATTTGAATGAAGATGTGTTTAACTGCTTTTATTTTGTCGGCCGTCACTTCCGGTCCACAACGGAGGAGTTCAAACAAATCAAGCTGTTTATAAGTTTAACTGTTTTGCTTTTCCAATTTTAGAGAAATTGATAGGCAATAAAACCCAGTTGTCAAATGCATAAGAACAACTAACTTTATATTTTCACCGAGTACTTCCGTTTGTCCGTTTCCTGTCCCAAAACTAAAAAACTTGACTCCTCGAGATATTAAATATGGTAATGACTTCAACAATCAAACTTTGCAGGATGATAGACCTATATTTGTTGATGTGTTTACACTATTTTGTTTGTTCGGCGTAACTTCCGGTCGTCACCGGAAGCACTTTAAAAATTACTTTTTTTTACCTTTTGTAGTTATTTTACATAGAATAATTATTTTAGTATGGATCTTTTCATAAGTCATTTATGCGATGTTAATTAAACAAAAAAAGATCTATTTCCGGTGAGATATCTCAAATATCTCAAGTAGCTTTTTTATACTAAATTGTGTACCCGCCGTTAATCAGAAACTGTTAGTGATCAAGACACAAACTTACATAGGTGATAGACATTTGATAGAAGATGTGTTTAACGTGTTACATTTTGTCAGCCATCACTTCCGGTCCTCACCGGAAGGGTTCAAACAAATGACATTGTTGATAAGTTTAACTGGGTTTTTTTTTCTCTGTTTCAGTAAGCTTGATAAACAGTAGTGTACGAGAGGAAAATGTTTAAGATATATTAACATATTTTTCAGTAAGCTATTCTGTTCGTCCGTTTCCTGTCCCGAGACAATAAACCTTTTCTCAACGAGATCTCATAACTGACAAATGCTTAAGCATCTAAACTTTGAGGGGAAATTGAACAATGTATGAAGATATGTTTACCATGTTCCGGTTGATCCGGCGTAACTTCCGGTCGTCAGAGCAAATTACAAAAATGACTTTTTCTCGTTTTGTTTTGTTTCACATAGAAAAAGTTACTGAAAGATTCCATCACCGTATCGATTATATCCTTTTTCTTTTATAAGAGAAATGCATTTTTTTTACAGATTTATACATGAGCAACGGAAGACCTTTTTGTTGCTATAGCAACAAGAGTCTAGTTATTATTATTATTTTTTTTCTTTCCTTTTTTTGTCCATAAGATTTCTCAGAGATGGCTGAATAGATTGTTCTGAAATTTTCAGGACTGATAGAGAATAATAATATCTCCAGGCGTTTTTTTTCATTTTCTCAAAATTCATTTCCGGTCGTCCGTTTCCTGTCCCGCGACAAAAAGCTAGTGACATCGTGATCTCATAAACGAAAATGACTTAAGCTTCCAAACTTTGTGGGATGATAGATCTATATGTGTAGATGTGTTTAAACTATTTTGTTTTGTTCGTCGTAACTTCCGGTCGTCACCGGAAGCATTTCAAAAATATTTTTTTTACGAATTTAATTTATTTAACACAGAATTGAAATATAAGTATAAATGCTTACATATATCATCTATCCGATGATAAAAAACAAAAAAATTCTACTTCCGGTGAGATATCTCAAATATCTCAGGTTGTCTTTTTTAAACAAATGTTGTAACAACGAGATCTCAGAAACTGTAAGTGACTAAGACATGAAACTTACATGAATGATAGCTATTTGATAGAAGATGTGTTAAACAGTTTTCATTTTGTCATCCGTCACTTCCGGTCCACACCGGAAGAGTTTAAAAAAATCAAGCTGGTTATATGTTTAACTGTTTTTCTTCAATATTTTTAGATTAAATGTTAGGCAATTAAGTCACATTGTCTAGTGTTGAAAAAGTCTTACTTTTATTTTCATTGAACATTTTCGTTTGTCCGTTTCCTGTCCCGAGACAAAAAACCTTGACTACTCAAGATCTCAAATACGGTAATGACTTGAACAACCAAACTTTGTGGAATGATAGACCTATGTATGTAGACAAGTATACACAATTTTGTTTTGGTCGGCGTAACTTCCGGTCAGCACCGGAAGCACTTAAAAAATTATTTTTTTACGCATTTAATTTATTCCCCACAGAATTGAAATATAAGTATAAATGCTTACATATATCATCTATCCGATGATAGATAAACAAAAAAAAAATTACTTCCGGTGAGATATCTCAAATATCTCAGGTAGTTTTTTTAAAACAAATGTTGTAACAACAAGATCTCCGAGACTTTAAGTGACCAAGACACGAAACTTACATGGATGATAGACATTTGATAGTAGATGTGTTAAATTGTTTTCATTTTGTCAACCGTCACTTCCGGTCCACACCAAAAGAGTTTAAACTAGGTTGTTTATGAGTTTAACTGTTTTTCTTTGACAATTTTTTATAAATTGGTAGGCAATAAAGTCCTGTTTTTTAAGTTTAAAAAATACTAACTTTCATTTTTATTGAACACTTCCGTTTGTCCGTTTCCTGTCCCGAGATTAAAAGCCTTGATTCCTCGAGATCTCAAAAAAGGTAATGACTTGAACAATCAAACTTTGTGGGATGATAGACCTATGTATGAATATGTGTTTACACTATTTTGTTTGATTCGTCGTAACTTCCGGTCGTCAGCGGAAGCACTTCAAAAATTTTTTTTTTTAAATTATTTTATTTATTTTACATGAAATAAATACTCAGTATAAAATCTTAGATATGTCTTCAATACGATGTTAAATAAGCAAATAAATTTTACTTCCGGTGAAATATCTCAAATATCTCTAGGTAGCTTTTATCCAATTTGATGTCTGCGAGATTGTAGTCACTGTGAGTGATCGAGACACAAAGCTTTAACGAATGATTGACATTTGATTGAAGATATCTCTTACGGGTTTTATTTTGTCAATCGTCTCTTCCGGTTCTCACGGGAAGGGTTCAAACAAATCATGTTTTAAACAAGTTTAACTGACTTTCTTGGGTGTTTCATCTAGCCTGATAAACACTGATGTACGCTAGGCAAATGTACGACAAATACCAGCTTTTGTTTTTATTAATCACTTCCGATCATCCATTTTCGGTCCCGACAAAACAATATTGTTTCAATGAGACCTCAGATTATGCAGAGACGTGAACAACCAAACTTTTAGGAATGATTGACTTATGATTGTACAAATGTTCAACATGTTTGGTTTGGTTCGGCGTTACTTTCTGTCGTCACAGAAAGTACTTCAAAAATTGATTTCTTTTTCATTTTCATTGTTTTACATGGAAGTAAGTACTGAATATTTCATTCACAAATATTATCATATCCATTATTTTTTCTATATGAGAGAAGCAATATCTTACAGTTAAATTGATACATGTATATCAAAACGGAAGACCTTTTTGTTGCTCTTGCAACAAGAGTCTAGTTTCATTAATATTTTGTCTTAGAGGCCATGCAATACATATCTATTTTATAAGATGAAAATACTGGAAAAGGTAGTTACCATGCATTTACCTGCAATATTTCTTGTTTGGTATATTGGTATTTATGAAAGAAATATCGAACTTAAATTAGTGTACTTTTCATTTTTTACATCTAAGTGAATATTTTTTGTGTGTTTATTTAAGATGCCAAGCTCTATGAATATACCATGCCGATGAGACATTTCATTTTCACAGCTCGTATCTCATATGTAAAAGTTAACAAAGATTGACGGACAGAGAATCGCCAGCTAGTCTGGAAGCCAGTACACAGTGTTTGAACTCTGTGGCAAAAGTTGCTAAGGCTACAGTAAAAAACTTAATTGGTCCTCCCTTAAATAATTGTTTACCTGATGTAAACTTGTGTGACGTTTTATAACCTTACTCACTTGATCGATGAAAACATTCGACTGGAAAATGTTGTCACATGATGTGTTAAAAAGCTATATAATTTAATGTATTGTCAGGCATACAGGTATCAGTTTTGTACTAAGGCTCATCAATTATTTCATCTTCCCTCGCAAACAACAAACGGCTACAAAGCAAGATGATTTTCGGCTGCAATATTTTCTTTACAATAATGATAATGCAGATATCCTCATAATTATAATATGTCAGAACTGCATGTTTAAAAGAAGTTTTTATTTACTCGTTTGAAAAATACCAAAATTGTTGCAGATTTCAAAAAATTAATCAAATGAGAAGGGACCATAGAAAGTAGTTATAGCACATCATCCTTTTGATTTTTCTGTACACAAATATATAATGTTTAGTAAGACAATTCTAATGATCAACAAACATTTCAGCGTCAGTCGTAGAATGATAGGCAACTTTTAAAAACTTATCAAAGGATGACTGCACTAAGCGCCGGGTTTTGGGCCCTTTTCGGTCGCTTCTGTTGCGTTTATTTCTTAACCTAATATCACTTTTGTTATTTTTTTTAAAGAGTCTAGTCAATTTCCAACATGAATTAAAATTTTAGACTGTGATACAATAAGCTTGTTCTATGTTTTTCTCCTTACAACTTTCGAAAAAAAGGAGACATTTTGCTTATCTGCCCTTGATCAAACATAAGATTGATATTAATATGCATGAGAGGTGGAGCTGACATTATCAGAATGATACTAAAATTAGACTAGCATGAATAACAATGCCATGTATAAAAATTTGTGATCATTTTTATATATTTTCACCATAACCCTATCTATTCTATATGGTACAAGTATACTATTTACTATGGTTTCAATAATTAGAGCACGCCAATGTAAGTACAGAAGACTTTAAATCAATGTTTGACAACTTAGCGACTTCGAAAACATTGTCCTAGTTAGCACATAACATGCTACCTTACACGTCACGTAATAGAAATTTTGTATTCATAAAGTTACCTGAGGTGAGAAATCACGTGGTGAATTATAATATTCAACATGCATCAACCCTTGGTTACAACAGGCAAAGCGAAAGTAAGAAGAAGCAGTTTTTTTTCATTTAAACCATGAGCGCATGTATGTCTATTAATCTCCCTTTGACATAACTTTGATAATGCAAATATACAACTACTGTTAAACGGAGAACAATAGACAAACATGCGCTGACTATGTACTAAATCAGTAGTCCTCATTATCGTATGAAGAAATCGTGATGACCCTCGCCTATAAAAATTAATTCGTACTTGTTAACCACATACTTTTATTTAACGCAATTACGTAAAGTTGCAGTTTAGATGTTGACCATTTCTGCAATTGTAAGAAAAATTCTTCTTTTTATAGTTTATTTTCTCGCAAATATCGCATGTCTTAAGTGCAATCATCATTTGTTTAATTTCATTTTTTTTAATGTAGTCATACATTATATAGATAAAGTGTTTTGTAATTGAGTTAGCCAGGTAACACAAAATCAGTTTATGCACTTGAATTAGTCCTACCCTATGACCCAATTACAACAGTTAGGTAGAGGATCTTTTTAGAAGATAACTGTAAACAAACGGTTTTGCATTAATTTGTCAGAGTTATTAAATAATTACAAGTTACCTTCTAATTGTAGTATCAACACGAAATGTAATGAATAGCGATTGTAATTTTCAATGCACGGTATGTGTTTGCATCACCCGTATTTTTAACCTCTAAAGATAAGACAGAATCACAACAGGGTTTAACTGAGGCTGTGAAAACGTCTTTTCAAATTCATAAACATCTTTTTATTGTCTTTGGATTTAATTTACACGATTATGAACTCGGAATACATGGCTACTTCAAATTCTCTTAAATTTCGGAGGAAAGTCCGGCGAAGTTACCTATCAAAAATCGATTATTTCAACCAAAGCCGCCCCCTTGTTTGATCCTTGTTGACTCAATTAGAAATTAATAAACAATAAAAACAGAGGGAAATGCAATTTAGTACGTTGTTAATGCATCAGATTTCATCATCTTCGCAGGTAAACAATCAACTGCCTATTTACCGAAGTCTATGTTCCAAATACAGGGCGATTGTTCCCCTAGTTAAAAAAGCAAAATGAAACGAAAATCAAAACAAGGTGAAACCACCCTCACAGGTGAAAATGACAACACATTGAAATATTTAACCTCAATTTACTTCACAATAATCGCCACCAGTGTATCTCCCATGTTTCATAGATTATATTCGCACGTGAACTATTGCACAACAAACTGCCAGCTTCAAACAAAGAACCTCGTTTTCGAGAAGCGGCCTGTCATAAGACCAGTCTATCGCAATGAATTGCCAGTCTACAAGATATGGAATAACGAGCCCGCTTTATTAGTACTTTCGCAATTAGCTCAAATTTGGAATATAATTAGCCCTTAATTTTTGCAATTTATATTTTCCTTTCCATAAGGAGATTTATGCTAAATTACGTTAAGATTAACCCAGTAGTTCTTGAGAAGAAGATTTTTTAAAATGCACCCCCTTTTTTTACAGTTTCGAGGTTTTCTCCGTTTTGAATACAATCTGGCCTTTTATTTTTGCAATTTATATTCACCTTCTTATAAGGATGATTTATGCCAAATTTGGTTAAATTTTGCCAAGTGGTTTTAGAATAGAAGATCAAAATGTAAAAAGTTTACAGACGGACAGACAGACAGACGGACAGACTGACGACGGACAACGGGTGATCAGAAAAGGTCACTTGAGCTTTCAGCTCAGGTGAGCTAAAACCCGTAACTTACAGACCACAAAATGCCGAGAAAAGAAAGCTGTTGATATAAATAGTGCCTGTTTAGGAGGGTAATAGTTGAAACAGTTGAAAAATAGTTTTCGAGGGGCGACTGTTTGTGAAGGTAACAGTTGAAATTGACAACCCTCGAAAAACATTGTCAACCTCCGCATCGCGCCGGTTGACAATAGATTTCGAGGGTTGTCAATTTCAACTGTTACCCTCACAAACAGGCACTATTTATTTTATTATACTGAATGTCTTAATCTTAAAGAAAACTTTACTGCTTTTCTAAACACCCCTGCGAATGTTATTGTCATTTAAATTTAGACCATGTGGTTTTATTTGACCCTTTTAGTTTCGCAGTAAAAATTGTGCCTCGTGTTTATAGTTTATTTCCTAGAATCTAGGTACTTGTTGCCCTCTTCATTTTAAAAAAGAGTTTCGCTCTTTACATAAACAATATAGAATCCCCTTAACATAAGGATACTTTGTAGTAAGTTGTCAAGAAATGAATTTAAAAATATGAAAAGTTTACAGCCGGACGGACAAATATACTGACAAACAAAAAGACGGACGACAGACAACAAGTGATTAGAAAAGTTCACATGAACCTTCGGTGCAGGTGGGATAAAAACTATAAGGTTACTACACATTTACAAGCATAAAACTCAAAAGTATAATGTAAAAAAAATATTTCCGGGTAGTTCAAGTTTTAAAAAAAAAATGCATTAAATTAATTAAACACTTACGCGTACAATATGGTCCTTCCCATCCATGTTCACATACAAGGCATGTGAAATTGACATTGTTGCACAAATTTTCAGTTTGACATTTTTCAGAACAATAGTTATCCTTCCTCCTACGAAAACTTGCTAAATGAAGTTAAATTTGAAGAAATTAGTTCACCAATTTTTTAAGTGATATAAATGTTTAAGACAAAGCCAACATAATTTTTAGTATATTACCTATTCATATATTATATTATGATTTCCTTTATATATATATATATATATATATATATATATATATATATATATATATATATATATATATATATATAATCTAAAAAAAGTAAAAGATGATATTACAGAGGATAAATAATAAAGGGGTTGTCTTTTATTTTTTTCGGGGGTGGGGGTGGCAAATGTGGCCATACAGTGAAAATGTAATTTAGGAAATCTACTTTTTTTCTGTGCAGGTCTCTGTTTACCGATAGTCTACAATTTTTGGCACCTGGGGCTAGGGTATACATAATCCGAGATTCTTCCAACTCCTCTTACACCTCTCCCCTTTTAATGAATAATTAAATTCTAATTAAATAATTTAATTAAATTCTTCAAACTTAAAATTCAGATTAGGGTTTAGACTCCAAAATGAAGCTTAAAATGCAAATATGAGACCCTCTGTAAAGTCAATCTAAGGGCTATGGAACTCATGTGACCGTCAAGGCCTGTAGGTCTCTTGTTTATAGATACTTAAGGAATAAGGAATCATTCTTTGAGTATTATGAGGTGATAATCTCGGTTTAACCTAAAGCTTCAAAAATATAACAAGACGCGACTTTCAAATTCTCTTTATACATGTAACTCCAAACTACCTTTATTGCGTTCGAAGTTCGCGCAAGCCTTAAATTGTCGTCGCGATTATTTCCCGCCGCGAATGCAGTCATTTACTGTCTTTTGTAATTCACATTAATCAAAAAATAAAATAAAAGTACTAGTAGGCAATAGTTTCCTGCAGACCGGGGAAGAGAGTGTATATCATTAGGAGTTTATCGATCTATCTATCTATCTATCTATCGATCTATCGATCTATCTATCTATCTATCTATCTATCTATCTGTTTTATTAAGTTTCATCATTAAAAAAACAATTTTACTTGGATGAGCAAATTGAGGGAAATAAAAAGGTGTTAATTTATAAAAGACATGCATTCAAGTTTACAATTTTGTAACAATTAAGGGCGCGACTTTAACGCTTAATGATAAGGTTTGAATTATTAGCGGTCGAGAGTACTAGTGAAGATATTTGCGTCATGGCTGATATGCATTTGTGACGCCTAATGATACAATTCTATCAATAAGCGGCGATCATTAACAGTTGGAGAGGTCAACTGTTAATGCAAAAATTTATAACAATAGGCGTTGTAATTGCAATGGTTAATGATATTTATACATTAAGTGGCGTTGTATCATTGACGGTTGGTACATACCATATATGTAGACTTCACAAAGGGTGAGAATTGCATTGTTGAAAGGTATCTTTATAGTTATTTCATTTAAAGCTACGTCGGGCATGTTAGTAGAATCAAGATATATTTCACTACGGGCCGAAGAATAGGGTGTATCGTTGTATATCGAGAGTTTTGTTCCACTTTCTGTTGTTCCAATTAATTCGAATCCGTCGAGTCGATCTTCTACAAAACAAATAAATATGAATTATTTTCATAAATATTTTTTTTATTAAAAAGTAAAACGTCTTATTGACTTTACTTGACTTTATTTATTAGATACTAAAATCAAGCATTTATTCACACTAAATTTTAAACTCTGGAGTGTGTTACTTGCAGTCAAAACAGATTTTCCACTTTCTCATAAAGAATACCAAAAAAAAAATTATATAAAATAATGAACGGTATATATATCCTTCTTTGAACAACGAAATCATGTTTAGAAATGATACTCTTACGATCCATAAAATAAAATTTTGGTGTAGCATTCCACCTTAAGAACTGCAAAAAAAAAAAAAAAAAAAATTGGCTTAAAACGTGTTATGACTCGCCAATTCAGAGAATGTCTCCCGCTTGAGGAAAAAGGAAGAAAATTGAAGACCGGGAAAAGACCTTCAAGCACCTTCCAAGACCTTTTAGGAAACACTGAGTTGACCAACTTGCACAGGATTACCATGTGTGCGTATATCTGAACATTTTTTGCTTTCAAACTTTAAATCGACCCCGGGATCTGCACCTCGTTATTAAACTTTTGATTAAACCCACGTATCCTATCGTACTTTTTCCATCTTTTTCGGAAGTTCTCAACGAGGTCTGCTTAATTATCTTTAAATACCTGTCTTTACACATATTGAAATATTTGTACTATTCTTTGTGTCAAATAGTTATCTAAAAATGGCAATACAAGGCCATGAGTGATCAATGAAAACTGAATTTCATTTCGCCTACATTAATCCAAGGAATAGTGTTATATATATATAAGGTCTAAGAATTATCCAGGGGTCCCAGTTGACTTATAATCAACACTATGATAGAATGCTTTAAAGATCATATTGCATTATCTATTGCATTCGAATTCTTATATCAAAATACTGAAAGTACCTACGAGAGTTGATTTTTATTCAGGAGTGAATAATTTCTGGTCTAAGCAATGGGTAATCACCTACTGTATATGGCACGCCAAATTCACAAAAATGAGCTAAACATAGTTTCACAGTCGATAAACTAGGTTTATCGGCTGTAAACTATAGTTTACGGATCCAAAACTATAGTTAACGATTCGTTAACTAAAGTTTACATCTGTGAAACTATATTTCACAAATGTAAACTATAGTTTACGAATAATAATCATAGTTTATCTATCTGTAAAAACGTTAACAATAGTTTTTGCTGATAAATATAGATTCACTTTTGTTAATTATAATTTACAATCGTAAACTATAGTTAAGAGTTGTTAATCATAGTTTCACAAATCGTGAAACAACATTTATCAGACAAATTCACAAAAATGAGCTAAACATAGTTTCACAGTCGATAAATGTCGATAAACTAGGTTTATCATCTGTTAACTATAGTTTACGGATCCGAAACTATAGTTAACGACGTTAATCTATATTTCTCATCTGTAAACTAAAGTTAACGCAATAATCTATGTTTCACATCTGTAAACTACAGTTAACACTGAAAACAATAATTTACGATTGCAAAACATAGTTTATCTGTTAAATATAGTTTCACGAGTCTGAAACTATGATTAACAACTCTAAACTATAGTTAACGAATGTAAATTATAGTTTACAGACGTGAATCTATATTTATCAGCAAAATCTATCGTTAACGTTATTTGAAGACAGATAAACTTATATTATCATTCGTAAACTATAGTTTACAACCGTTAAATATGGTTTTGCAGATGAAAATTATAGTTAACGGATCGTTAATTATAGTTAACGAATCGTTAACTATAATTTACGGTTTGTAAACTAAATTTAACAATAAACTATTGTTTACTATAGTTTAACGTCCGTAAACTATAGTTAACAGTCGATAAACCTAGTTTATCATCTGTGAAACTATATTTAACGCCGTTAATCTATATATTTAACATCTGTAAACCATAGTTAACGCAATAAACTATGTTTCAGAAGTGTTTAACTATAATTAACACTGAAAACAACCATTTGCGATTGCAAAACACAATTTATCTGATAAATATAGTTTCACGATTGTTAAACTATGATTAACAACTCTAAACTATAGTTGACGAATGTAAATTATAGTTTACAGATGTGAATCTATATTTATCAGCAAAATCTATTGTTAACGTGTATTTTCAGACAGAAAAACATAGATTATCGCGTTAACTATATTTTACAGATGTGAAATATAGATTAACGTCGGTAACTATAGTTTACGATCCGTAAACTATAGTTCACAACCGTTAAACCTAGTTTATCGACTGTGAAACTATGTTTTGCTAATTTATGTGAATTCGGCGTGCTTTAGATTTGTGAACCGTAGTTTGCTGACCATAAAACCCTATTTATCAGATAAACTATGTTTAGCAACCGCAAATGATTGTTTTCAGTGTTAACTATAGTTTACAGATGTGAAACATAGATTATCGCGTTAACTATAGTTTACAGATGTGAAACATAGATTATCGCGTTAACTATAGTTTACAGATGTGAAATATAGATTAACGTCGGTAACTATAGTTTACGATCCGTAAACTATAGTTAACAGCCGATAAACCTAGTTTATCGTCTGTGAAACTATGTTTAGCACATTTTTGTGAATTTGGCGTGCCATAACTGTATAGATAATGTGACTCATGGCTTAGGAATAAACGCTTGCAAAGTAGTATGGAACAAATTCCAATAAAGAATTTGGTTTACTCTACAAACTAAGAAATTTGGTGATATTTTATAGACAGAAATTTTATGATCAGATGAATTCTGAAATTTGCAAAAAGACCTAGACATCAATAAAGCATTGTTTCCTCTGTTAATGATTTTTTATGTGTATGGAGAAATCGTTTTTAAGAGATTATAATAAAACTATCTACTAGGCACAAATGCTATTTAAACAAATAATTAGGAAAAGTTCCAATTAATGTACATTTACATGTATAAAAGACAAGACAGCTATTCAGACATGCATACACGTACAAGTTAATTGGACAGGGGGGTTAAAATGTTATTAAAAATAGGAGGCGGTCAATATTTTGCGTCCATATTATTTTGATCTCTCTCTTCAATTGAAATTAAAAATAGGAGGGGGTCAACATTTCGTGGCCATTATAACTTATTAGTTATTATTACTTATAAGTGTCTTGTTTTCCCGAAGACTATCAAGTTAGACATTTATTCACAAAAAGCGATGATCTACGTAAATCCATGAAAAAGTGACCTTACAAACCTTCCAATTTTACACAATTAAACTCTTCAAAATTATGATTCTAGCTTTTCAAATACTCTTTGAAAATCTTCGCTGTACCCTATTCAGTATCTAAACAAGAAGTCGACGCGAAAGCAGGGTCGACATGCTGGTAGCAGGCTAACGCATTCGTAAACAAAAGCTAGAAAACGACAGCTAATGTTTTGAGTCGAGGGGTAAAAAATGGGATAATACTGACGTTCTGTCTTATTTATTATCTGATCAGGTATGAAATAAAATATTGGTCTATATGCCTATATGTGTATTAATTAATATATGTAGTATTACTTTTTTCGTAAAGAAAGTAAAAGGAATATTTTTTGTCAACATCAAAGAGTTATTTTCACTTTTTTGTAAAGAAACTTACTGCCATTCCTCTTCCCCCATGCTTTTTCTCTCGATTACTTTTCTCGCGGTCATGCACAGATACATGTATACAGTTAAGCGAACCTTTTATTAATAAATGTAACACTATGCTTATATTCATTTCTCTTAACATAAGATAAAAATGAAATCTTAGAACTCAAATAATACCAATGAATAACATATCGCATTCGTCACATTCTTTTTTTACAAATCATCACACTGACCAAGTTAAAACGGCATACATAGCTTTTTAAAATGTTTCCTAATAATTCCGATTATTTAATTATTTGTTTATGATTGAACAAACTTAATTCCACACAACTATCTTTATTGCTTTTGCAAAAATTCTTAATATGTCTTATTGATACAGGGCTTGACCATTTATTTTAACATAATGATGCTCGGTGCCATATTAGTTAAAAGCTTATTGGTTCTGGAAAAGAAGTCGGAAATTTTAAAAGCCTACAGACTGACAGATGGACAAACAGACGTTCTATCTACATTAGTGGTCAGAAAAGCTCATTTTAGCTTTAAGCTCAGTTGATCAAAAGAGCAGACAGAATCAAGCGGGATACAACACAAGGATTCTTTATAGAGGTGTACGTCCACATTGAACTTGCAATTCCTCATAGAAGCTTCAATTAAAGTCACTGTATAACATTAACTATAGGCAGTTTTATGATATAGACTGAGCAAGATGCGGTCTAAGTAAAATAAATAGTCCAGAAGTACATTTCAAAGAGATCTGCTATGACCTTAACCTTTAACCTAAAATTTGTGTGTGTGTTTTAAGGTCTCTGCATTCTCTTCATAAGGTTATCAATGGATGAAGTTTAAGGGATATTGGGGCAAAAGAAAAGATATCTGGTCCGAACAAGGAATTCACTCATAAGGCTGTTACATATAACCTATACCTTTGATCTAGAATCTTAAGTCAAGGTCACGAGTACAGAAAATATGCTCCGGACAAGTGATGTCTGACGAACAGACGGATCACTAATGGATGCGAAGACAGCGGGGTTCCAATGATAAATATTCCATAACAATACATAATAAATGCCTATATTTCTTGTAAGAAATGTTGCATCTTTTTTTTTTTTGAGGAAAAAAAGAATGACTGCACTTAACGCCGTAATTTGGGTTTTTTTGGTCACTATTGTTATGTTTATTTTATGCTTATATCTGGAATTTAGACTTGTCTGCCTTTGATTGAAGATAAGATTCATAAATATGCATGAATAGTGGAACTAATATTGTAATAGGTAGTCTAAAATTAGAATAGCGGTACTGTAATTAACATCTTTCTCTCTCTCTCTCTCTCTCTCTCTCTCTCTCTCTCTCTCTCTCTCTCTCTCTCTCTGCGTGTGGCTATTTTGTAAAGGTTTCAAAACAAAATATCTAACATAGAATATCGGCCGGTAAAAGTAGCCATTTTTGATCGTAAACCAGTGGCCTATGTCAGCAATTTACGTGTTCGAAAAGAATTAACAAGAAGATTAGTCGGTAACGCATAGAACCGATAATATTGAAGCCCGGGGTCGATTCTTGTAAACCATGATATATTAAAAAATTTTCCCGTTATAATGGGTCTTTTATTTTGCTGAAAAGGGTGAATACAGTCACATTTTCTTTTTTGGGGGGGAGGGGTCTATTTTTTTTGTTTCAGCTATATCATATTTATTTGATAAATTCCCCTAGAATAATGTTCACGACCCTTTTCACAATTGCAATCATTTTCCGTGACTTTCTTATTCAACAACACTGTCAAATTTTTCATATTTCTAGCATTTGGTAAATAAGACGCTTTTGAAATAATAATGAGATTTCTACTAAAGATATCTAAGAGAAATAAGGATACCGCCAGTCAATGGGAATTGATTCAAATAGGTATGTACAATAAATATCGCCCAGCTGAATAAGTGCTAGGGTACAAATAATACAGATTTGACCTAGTTAAGAAGATCGGATATTTGAAGATTTAAACACAATTCCTTGAACTATATAAATAGTGCAAATATTATTGATACGATGCTTGGATATAATGTTAATGTTTCTGTAACAGTGCTTGAATCTAAGACACCAATGCCCCCCACCCTTCCCAACTCGTGTAATTGACGTGTCCACATTAATGTTCTTTTCTCTCGTCAATTGGTCTAATGATAGCCATCCCCCCTCCCCCCGGTGGTAAATTTCCAACCCCTGTCTTCTATTCAGAGCAAATTTTCCCTGCTTTTTTCTACTACTCGGGCATGTCCACTTTTTCCGTTTCATTTGCCGACCTTACATAACATGCTGAACTTACTACATTACTACTCTTTTTCTCTTCGCAGGGACTTCTTATTTCGTACCTGCCTAATGGTTTCAATTTAGCAAAATCACACCCCCACCAGGAAAAGATGTTAACTTGTTGCAAAATCAAAAATCAAAAATTATTTCAGAATTAAAAACTAATTATAATTTGTAACATACACTATCTACAAATTAAATATATAATAAAAAAAGAAAACACCCTCCGCGCAAATTAATGTTTTTTTGCAATTCGCAATAAAAAAATTAAAATACGGAAGCATGAAGTGTGACTTAAGAATTGTTTTAAGATAGTTCTGTGAAACGGAAGTGATAAATCGGATCTTTTGTAGTTTTGTGAAACCCAGTCCTGGTCAAAATATACCGTTTATAACAGAGAACGGGAACACAAGAAGAAACAGGTTTTTTTCTCTTTTTAACCATGAACGCATGTTTGTCTACTGATCTCCTTTTAACATAAGCTTATATTTTTATAAATATATAAATACCATTAAATGGAGAACAATAGACAAACATGCGCTGACTTTGTATTAAGTTTGTAAAAAAAAAAGTGTGGGTCCGTAGTATCATATGGGGATTAAAAGAAAATGCAATGAACCCTACCTATGAAAACGACTTCGAACTTTTACCGGTATTCTGAAGCAATGATAACAAAACCATGGCACGAGCCTTGTTTACAGAACAAAGAATTGTGAGCTCTGTATCATGCTTATAAATCTAAGACTGACAGACTCAAATTTTGGTTAGTCATTATGCATTACTGAAGCACTCTTAACAACAAAATTAGAAAATAAATTTTGACCAAAATCGTAACAATGCCCCTTTAAGTGCAGTCATACTTTAATTCATCTTAGAAACTACAGTTTATTTCTTTTCGTGAACTGATTACACTAAATCCTTATGCTTTTTTTTTTTTAGAGTAAGTTAAAATATTTAAGGAAACTTAATAACAAGTTGAAAGGGTTTCACTGTGACTGCATATACCGTTCATAGTGTTCAAAAAACTACTTGGATATTACTGAATAAGTGGAGGGGGAATGTTATTACCCGCCCCCTCAATCTACATGTAGATCCATTACTTCTTCAAACTATCGTAGATAGATTAATGATATTATAAATGTCCAATGACAAATCCATATATACCAAATGATAAACTATTGTCTAGAGAGTATATAACCACTCATGCTTTTAGTGTGTTTCACCTGACAGGTGAGATATTTACCTTTAAAATTAATATCCCTTAGAAATATGATAATTCCCATAGGAAAAATGATTCTCCTACAGGAAATATTGACAATCCTATAGTATTTTGTAAAAAAAATAAAAATATAAGAATTATATTTCCTATGGAAGAATGATATTTTCTGTAGGAATTTGCTTCATACAGGTATTTTCCTATAGGAAATTAAGCTTTCCTATCGGATTTAATCAATTCTTATTGGAATTAAAACTCCTATAGGAAGTTCTTGTATTCCGATAGGAAATTTCAAATTTCCTTTAGGAGTATTGTTTGTCCTATGGAAAACATTTTTTTCCTGTAGGAATTTATTTTAGAAAGCTAAATATATCACCTGACAGGTAAGATACAATGATAACAAAGGCGGTTGTAAACTCTTTAAGCATTGGTCTATCATATGGCATATTTGAATTTTTCGATATATGCAGCTTAGACGGGTGCAAAATGCCACCCTGGCACAGTGTTACACACTTACACTAGTATAGCATACTCACGTTGTGTATTTCTGTTTTTTATTTTTATAGAAGTAATGTAGTATGAGTCTCCAAGCATTACGTTCCATGTGGGATTAGACAATCCAACTGCTGTATGAGTACATGTTTGACCTGTGTTAAAGTCACCGTCTCCGCTACCATCAACAGCCTTGTCGGATCCGAAATCAATTGTTCCTTCTTTATATGTTGAGGACTGAGAGGTAGATTTCCACAAGGCTACATTTTTTCCTACAAATATATAATATAACATGCTTTCTTTGTACATATTATTAAAAACAGCATGTGCTAAATGGCTTCTAAGAATAAAATCGATATTGTTCAAGGCTGGTATTTTTATTATATATTTATTGCAAATATTCATAAAAACGTACCAAACAAATTACACAGAAAATCACATACCAAATTTTTCTTCAAAGACTATGCAATTAAACATCTATAAAGGAATATTGGATTCAGCTTTCAACAAGTTTTCAAAGAACACGAATGAAAGATGAGGCCCATGGGCAACACCTCCCATCTAAGGTAGCAAGGGACAATTTCGGGTTAAGTACTTGGTCAATATTTTTGTAAAATTGAGAGTTGCTGCACTTGAAGGCTTATGAGTGTTGATATAATATACAATATGTAGGCCCCTAATGTTAAGTACATGAGAATCAGAAGTCAAATGCAAAACTCGCGGCTAAGACTTTTATGTTGACTTAACAAAGTGAAATTGCAAGTTACAGACATGAGGTGCAATAACACGAAAAGTAGATAAATGGGACACCGGTAAGTTTCTAACATGTGATGGTGCAACATGCACACGGAAGGTCAACCCTTTGTAGGGAATTAGCTGGGAAGGTCTAAAAAGATATAAATTCATGAAAAATAGGTGAAATACGAAATGGTCGATATCTCTTAAAACCACCATGTAGAAATTTTTCACGTTCTGTGTAGTACGTTTCCTCTGAAATTGGTGATTGGCATTATAAGGAGTGAATTAAAGGTACTGAACATTGTGCTGAATGGGAACTGAGGAAATTCTAGTTGCAGAGTTCCGAAGACACTCATCCCCTGGCTATAGTGGCATATTTCACCATAAATATCTTGCATGTTAACATAATTAACTCGCATTGTGACATAAATAAGTTGCTTGTCAACATAATTATCTCGCATGTTAACATAAATAACTTACATGTTCATATAAAAAAGTCGCATGTCAACATAAATAAGTCGTATGTAATAATTAGGTTGCATCTTGCATCTATGATGTCAGGTACAGGCATAAGTAAGTGATTTACCCATTTGAAATCTGGTTCTCTTCAAATTAAAGATTTTAACTTGCATGTGGACATAATAAATTTGCATGTAGACATAATTATCTAGCATGCTGACATAATTTTCGTGCATGGTGACATAATTTATCTTGCATGTAGGGGGCAGAAATATGCCACCATATGATAGATATACTAGCATGCTACCTGCCAAATGAATACGTTGAAAAGCAACTTATCTAATATGCTAACAATTTTTTTAACATATGTTTTGCATATAAGTTGCATAATTATCAACATTTTTATCTAGCATAAATTAGAAGGCAAAGCATCTTGCGTGTTGGAAGTCAATATCACATTTGATAATCTGCCCCTTGTGTGCAAGTTATTTTTCTAACAAATATGTCGAAATGCAAGATAAATATGTTGACATGCAAAATAATCATGTCATCATGCAACATTACTATGTTGACATGCAAGAAAATTGCAATCAAAGCAATCAAATGAGAATTATAAAAACTCTCAAATATCATCCACATGTGACATCCAAGATGCTAGATGCTACCTATTTATGTCGACATGCAACTTATTTATGTAAACATGCAAGAAACATATGTTGGTAAATATGTTGACATGCAACTAATAAGTTGTATGTCAACATAACTAAGTGGCATGTCGACATAAATATGTTGCATTTTTAAAATAGTTTTCCTTGCAGGTTAACAAAACTATGTTGCATGTTGACATAGATAAGTTGCATATCGACATAAAAAGTTACATGTTAACATAAATTAGTTGCATGTCGATATAAATAAGTTGCATGTCCACATAACTAGGTTGCATGTCGACATAAATATGTTGCATGTCAACATGTCAACACATTTATCTTGCATGTTAACATAAAGAAGTTGCATTTCGACATAAATAGGTTGCATCTAGAACTTGGATGTCATCTGTTGGCGATATTTGAGATTTTTTGAGATTTTTTTTTATAATTCTTATTTGATTGCATGTCAACATAGTTATGTTGCATGATGACATAACTATCTTGCATGTCAACATATTTATCTTGCATGTCGACATAATTGATAAAAAAAAACTTGCACACAAGGGGCAGAGATATGTCACCATTTATAATTGATATATTTTCAGATTTTTTATAATTCTTATCTGATTGCAAACTACTGTTGCAATGACTGCATTTAGGCATAATTATCTTACATATCAACATATTTATCTTGCATGTTGGCATATTTGATAAAAAAAAAAATTGTAAACAAGGGGCAGAAGTATGCCACCAAAATTCACCAAGATAAATCTGGTTATTTATAAATAAAAATTGGTGTGAGTATTTTGAACGACGCTAATATTAGATTAACTAGATAGTATCCCGCGCAAGCGCGGGCATTATTGCTGCTTTATACATTAATATGAAATAATGAATTATGTACATTTACATGACCTTTATTCTTTTTGGTGCAAATTACTGAAATCTGTTACAAACTTTTTTATTTCAAAATAGTAAGTGGATGTATCTTGCGTCGTATATCTTTTCTAAATTTCGTTCTTTAGGTCAAATTTCAATATAGCTTTTATCGCTGTCCCAAATAAGAATTTCAGAAAAAATGAATGTCATCCTCAACCCCCACCAATTCAACTTCCCGGCTTTATGCATACAGCATCTATCCATACAGATGTAGAGCTGTACTTTTTTTGCAAATTTCAAAATCAGAGTTGTCAGATCAAAGGTAACTGTCCAATGATTAACTCGCCCTACACTTTCCGCCATGACGGTAATTAGTCAACCCGCGTTCTTGGTTACCCCGTTCTGGAATGTTCTATCCATCAAAACTAAAATCGTGCATTCAAGAAATGAATTGGCTCATTTTATTTATTGAATACTTGTCATATCTTAATTTCTATGTATATCCTAAATAAGTTCCCAGTAAATATATTCACTCTTTACGTAATCATTCAATATTATTTCATTGCAAGCATATCACCCCTGCGAATGTTATTGTCATTTAAATTTAGACCACGTGGTTTTATTTGACCCTTTCAGTTTCGCAGTAAAAATCGTGCCTCGTGTCTATAGTCTATTTCCTAATGTCTAGGTACTTGAAGTTAAATATAAAATCTAGTCGTTTATTGATTTTAAACTTTATCTTCATTAATTGGTGGATAAAATGAGTTCTGGAAATGAATGTGACAAAAGAAAATATAGGTTTTTTCTGCTGTTGCAACGATTAACATGCTTAGTAGCGATACCCTTACGGATTAATTTTCGATCCGCGCCTGACCTAGTAATAGCATCAATAGTGAAACATACTATACTATTTTGTGCGGAATGATCCTTGAAAATGGCTCGATATACTAAGTTTTTATACAAAAACAGACACCCATTCTTTTTTAAAAGCATGGTATTACACACCAAAAGCCTAAAACATGGCTATGATTTTATCAAGCAACCCAATGTTTATATTTTCAACCACGTGTAGAGTGGCTTAACACGAACGATAACTCTGTTCTGAATATCATCGTTTAGTTTTAATAATCGCTATATGATGAAATAAGACATCTATCTTAATTGATTTTCATGTTTTAAAATAAATCAAAATAGGATATGATATGAAAAATGAACAGTACTTACGTATTTTGAGAATATTATCCGAACACTTATACTTCCGCTGAACAAATCTCGGGAAAGTCTCGTGAACTTTCATTCGAGCACCTCTGGATTTATTACATACTTAGCAACGATAAAGAAAACATTCCGAAAACATTCGCAGGGGTGATCTACATGTACTTTGATGCAAATTCCCACTGACTTGGATCCGCCAAAGCGTGTCCACCACCTTACTCTCATTTTTGCTATTTCGGGCTGGTATATCGAAAATGAAAGTAGGTTTTAAATTTATTTCTCAATAATTACTTATCATGCAAATATCAATTATAGTTTACGGACATCAACTCACTTGTGATGAAATACCGAAGGTGTAAGCAGTTACTCTCCTGCAGGCATTTCGTAGTTTATTGGCAAACTGTCTTAATTTATAAGTATAGATATTTGATCAGGAAAGGTGATAATTTGTCTTGTTCTTAATGTTTATTACATTAATTCAAACATACCTCCAAAAACCTCTATTTCTTTAATGGATAAACGAGGATCAAACTGTATTCTTAATTGCTCAGTCAACGAGGAATGGTATAAAAATATTGTAGGACTGGTTTGCGGAAAGGTTTCGTTAAACAGTACTGTTAAGTTTTTGTCTTGCACTAACAAAGGTCCATAATAGGTATCTGCAATTAATGTAACTATTAGTACAGTAAGTAGTAAATAGGTAGGAACAAAATCATCAAATTGACTTTAATATATTTCAAGAAAAATATACTAAAAGTTTGCATTTTACTTGAGTGTATTCTGATGGCGTGTACAAAAAATGTTCTATTTAAAACAACCGTCGCTACTCCATCCAATATTGATCGACTTGTCCCCATGTTTCCATCAAAAACCTTATCACGTTGAGGATTGAAGGCCAGGTTGACTGTAAAAATGCAATAAGTTGTTATTTAATATTAAAGAGTAAATAAATGTGCATGAGCAGTACTGCACTCTTATACAGTTGTAACATAACTTAAAAATATATTCTGAAAAATTATATTCTAATGACATCTATTCAAGGTTGTTCAAATATATTATAATTGATAAAAACATGAAATGCATGATCTAGATGTTGTAGATAAAAGAAAAGAAAGATAAGTAGCGGAACGGTTATTTACGAAAGACGTATA
The DNA here is from genome assembly GCA_020458035.1 of Magallana ariakensis. NCBI lineage: Eukaryota > Metazoa > Mollusca > Bivalvia > Ostreida > Ostreidae > Magallana > Magallana ariakensis. The sequence continues at coordinate 12,081,324 of CM035817.1, read as the reverse complement.
CGGAATAGGGCCATATATAAAAATATTTTTATCTCGTAATTACGAGAACAGATCTCGTTATTATAATAACGAGTTAATTATCTCGTTATTACGAGAAAAGATCTCGTTATTACGAGCTAATTATCTCGTAATTACGTCAAAAGATCTCGTTATAACGAATTAATTATCTCGTTTTTACGGGAAAATATCTCGCTATTACGAGTTAATTATCTCGTTATTACGAGTTAAATATCTCGTTATAACGAGAAAAGATCTCGTTATTTCGAGTTAATTATCTCGTAATTACGAGAAAAAATCTCGTTTTAACGAAGTAATTATTTCGTTATTACGAGAAAAGATCTCGTATTTACGAGAAAAGATTTCGTTATTACGAGTTTATTTTTCTCGTTATTATGAGAAATGATCTCGTACTTAGAGATAATTATATCGCTATTACGAGTTAATTATCTCGTTATTACGAGAAAATATACATGTATTGTTATAATAAAATACATAGTACTTTTTGTTTGATTTATTAGTGTGAAATAATACATATACAATAAGTTTTCCTCGTTTAACAGAATCCTAGCTTCTAAGTCGATTGGTTCAACCTTTCTGTCTATTTTGCTTTTTTCCAGAAACGTTAATTCAATTTTGATTATTTTTTAAAAACAACGATCATAATTTATTGATTTCTACATAAAATAATCGGATTTGATATTTTATGCACTTCTCTCAGACCATCTCTAAAAGAAATTATTTTCATAGGAACTGACGATGAAAAGGCCATTTTTAACGGTGTTTAAAATTTCTTCTACCATAGCTTAAATATTCAATGTTTTAGGCACATGCGAAACAACATTTCAAGAAAACTCCAAGAGCTAGGCGTTTCAGGAACCGCCGCAGGCGAATACATTACGGACATTTTTGGTGTTAAACGCAATTCCGAGGTAGAATATGGATTCGTGGATGCAACATCTGATTCTGAGTTTGATACAGAGTTGAACAATTATGAAATAATCTGGAATGAAAGGGAAATCGAAAACCGCAAAACAAACGATTCACTTTTCCACAAATGGTTCCTAAGGAAAAAGCAGATACTTTTGAAAAGCATCTTCTGTTACTATTGAGAATATCTGCAGATCTTGGTTTTGCTGAGTACAACACAAATGCAAACGAATCCATTAACAAGAAGCTGAAAGAAAAAGTAGACTACAAAGAATCTCAGTTAGGATAATTTTGTTCCAAACTGTTCTCTTTAGTTGACAGCCAGAATAAAGATGTTGAAAAATCCCTCATTGGAGTCGGACCTTACGAACTGCGACCTGAATATAAGCAATTTGAAATATGTCAAACGGATTGGTTTAAATTATCAAACAGTACAAGACAAAGCCATCTGAAAAACTTTCTTAAGGCCCCTTTGAAGCCGTCTCGTCAACGTTTTGACAACGAGGGTGCCTCCACTTCCGGGTCTTCCAGTACTAACAAATGCCAAACCTTAAGTATTAATTTTGAAGAAACTGGATTGTCAGAAAACGTTTATAGACATGTTTGGGAGAAAGCTGCTGAGATTTTGGATAAGGACAATAATATTGTACATGCCCCTGGAGAAAACACAGCAATGCTTGTTGTCTGTAAATCAAAACAAATGCCTCATTATGTTGAAATTTTCAAAAGCGGAAAAATCGAATGCCCATTTGTTGGATATAAGGCCAAACAAATGTGTTCTCATGCTCTGGCAGTAGCAGAGAAAGGGAGTTCTTGAAAATTATCTTTGTTGGTATAAAAAATGCAGAGGTCTCAGCATTTCAGCGATATGCAGAGATAAAATGCCACAAAAACCTCAAAAGAAACCAGGCCATAGAGATAGATCGTCAAAAAGAAAGTCTACTACTCGTTTTGAATACGATGATGCACTGCCCACGAAACTACTAGATTGCGCTACAACCCGACAGAAAGTAATATAACTGAAGCCGATGATTTTGAGTCAAATTACTTTCTGAAATTATTAAATGGAACAAAGATACGGGTATGTTATGGGTGTTCAAAGGCAATCAGAATCCCGCCACATGTTCCTGCGCCTCCTTATATATATAAATAACACTGTGCCGGATAATTATGCCAGTGCCAAGGTGGCATTTTTGCACCCGCTTAAGATGCAGTTTCGGAAAAATCCATACATACCAAATGATAGACAATTGTCTAGAGAGTATAAATCCATTTTTGTTTTTAGTGTGCTTCACCTGACAGGTGGGATATTTACCTTTGAAAATTAATATCCCATAGGAAAATGATAATTCCCATAGGAGAAACGATTTTCCTACGGGAAATATTGACAATCCTATAGGAATTTCTGAAAATCCTATAGGAATTATATTTCCTATAGGAGAAAGCTATTTCCTGTAGGAATGTGACTCAGACAGGTAGTTTTCCTACAGGAAATTAAAATTTCCTATCGGATTTTATCAAATCCTATCGGAATTGAAATTCCTGTAGGAAGTTCTTGTATTCCGATTGGAAGATTCTAATTTCCTATAGGAATACTGTTTTTCCTGTGGGAAAAATTATTTTCCTGTAGGAATTTAGTTTTGAAAGGTAAATATCTCACCTGACAGGTGAGATACAATGATAATAAAGGTGGTTGTAGACTCTTTAAGCAATGGTCTATCATATGGCATATTTGAATTTTTTGATATATGCAGCTTAAACGGGTGCAAAAATGCCACCTTGGCCCTGGCATAATTATCCGGCACAGTGTTAAATTATAAAGAATTTAAGCCTTTTTTACATCTTATATACAGCTTTTCAGATATCTCTGGCTTAGATATCAGCAACATCTGGTATATGTATGAAACGCATTTTTTACTAAAACAATTACAATAAACATAACTCATGAATTACATTTTGAGATTTTTTCAATGGTAAAAACATAATCGCAATAGTTTTGCTCATACCCTCCACACTAGTGTAGTGTGGAGGGTATGAGCAAAACTATTGCGATTATGTTTTTACCATTGAAAAAATCTCAAAATGTAATTCATGAGTAATGTTTATTGTAATGGTTTTAGTAAAAAATGCGTTTCATACATATACCGTTTTCCAATGGCGTTAAAAATTATAATCATGATAATCCTGCGCGAACTCACGGGGCAAATATAACAGACTAAAAATAGATCGGAAAATTCCAAGGTGCTACGATTGGTTTCCTCCAACCAGACAATTTGTCCCGTTTATCGACGATCAATTTAGAAAAGCATCGCGTGTCCTTTCTTCTCCTTTTTTAATTTATAAACGGTTCATTTTAAATTGTAAGAAATTGGTTTCATTATGTAAGTCACATTTTATAATACTAAAGTGCCGAGTTGTAGCCTTTTTCAATAGTAAACATTAATTGGCCGTTTTTCACTTATAAACAAATGAGTCGTAGAGAAACCGTGAAATGACGATAATGAGATGCCACAGCTGGTGAGGATAGACATTTAATAAAAGTGCATAGACATTACAGATATAAACCTGGAAGTTATCGTATTAATTGTGTTTTCATTAAATAGGACGTATTAAATTTCTCTAAAAATAATCATATGATATCTGATGGTGCCCCGATGCATTACTGTTACACTATATTGTACCTAGCACGACAATTATACTCATATACTGTAACACTAACACTAAATGCTAGCTTACTATAATCTATATAAAATATAAAAATATATGAATAATCATTTCAATTCAGAATGAATCTCTTGATTTAAAAGCCACAAATGCACACAAAGGATCCTTTTGATATATGTAATCATGATAATAATGTGTTCACCCCCCATGATCAGACCGTGACGAGTTTAGGATGCAAAACACAGTTTTATATGTAACGTTATTAGGACGTTTTTAGATGAGGGACAAGCAAAACTGATCCCTATAAAAGTAAATTGTAAAAACATGTTGCATATATATCTATATATCAATAGAAAGAAAAAATTGTGAATTTTGTAAATATGTAAGAATAATGCACATGTAACTTAATGCTAGAATTTATTTGGCACTTAAAACATGAGGAAACTAGAAAAAGGATGCCTCTAAATGCAGTACACCCATGCATTTTAGGCTCCCCCAAACAACAGAATGCAAATTAATCAGCCATTTTAATTTCTGTGCATTTTCAAGAGCAAGTCCTAAGGCATCGTTTTATAGTAATTTCAGGGTACATTCGCCAGCGTTTTAAAGAGCCATATTACCCGCTAATAAATTCATGAAATCCTGCACGCGTAAAATCCGGATGTTTTTGGAATTTCCTCCCTTGTTTCTACATCCTTTTCCATGTAGTCGAAAAATAAACCTCCATATTATGCAATTGGGAATTTAAAACATTAATTCTCATCTATACCGCATAGAAATAGTTAGGAAAATCCCTACCCATCATGCTTTTTCAAGAGAAAAACCCCCTGGATTTTATACGAACCTGTGTTTAGCTACCTAAAGGAGAACGGGGGGTGGGGAGGGTTAATCAGAATGATTTACAATTTGCGAACATAAACATAGGAAAATTACGGCGGCGTGGAAGGGCCAGTTGAAAAAAAATTAAATCTTATATGTTCGGACGAATAAGCTATTTGTTCGGACAAATCAAGTATTTGTTCGGACGAATACGTTATTTGTTCCGACGAATTAGGATTTTTTTCGAAGAATATTTGTTCGGACAAATTAGGATTTGTTCGGACGAATAATCTATTTGTTCAGAGGAATAAGTAATTTGTTCAGACGAATTACAATTTGTTCGGACAAAAAGGCAGTTGTTTGGACGAATTAGGATTTGTTTGGAGGAATTAGGAATTGTTCGGACGAATAAACTATTTGCTCGGACATATTACGTATTTGTTCGGACGAATACGTTATTTGTTTGGACGAATTAGGATTTGTTCGGAAGAATAAGTTATTTGTTCGGACGACTTAGAATTTGTTCGGACAAAAAAGGTTATTGTTTGGACGAATAAGGATTTGTTTGGACGAATAAGTTATTTGTTCAGACGAATTAGGATTTGTTCGGACGAATTACTTAGTTGTTCGGACGAACTAGCTATGTGTTTGGACAAATAAGTTATTTGTTTGGACAAATAAGTTATTTATTCGGACGAATTAGGATTTGTTCGGACGAATAAGTTATTTGTTTTGTTCGGACGAATTCGGATTTGTTCGGACAAAGTAGGATTTGTTCGGTCGAATAAGCTTTTTGTTCGGACGAATACGTTTTTGTTCGGACGAATAAGTTATTTGTTCAGACGAATTAGGGTTTGTTCGGACAAGAAATAATAATTTTCGTGGACTTTTTATCTTTTTTATTTTTTAACACCAATTAATCGGGAATTTTCCACAGAAAACTTTAAATGCCGTTCGAGAAATGTTTGTCCTAACTTTAGCAACCGTCCTTCAAGGAAACTGAAAACAATCTTTCTACGTGATTGTTTCGTTTTTGTTTAAACAGACTTTACATCAAAGTGAGAAGTCGGATGAATAAGTTATTTGCTTTGAGGAATTAGGAATTGTTCTGATTAAAAAGTTATTTGTTCAGACGAATTAGCTATTTGTTCGGAGGAATAAGTTGTTTGTTCGGACAAATTAGGATTTGTACGGACGAATAAGTTATCGTTCGGGCGAATAAGTAATTTGTTCGGACGAATTAGGATATGTTCGGACACGAAATAATAATGTTCATGGACATTATATCTTGTCTTTTTATTAACCCCTATCAGGATTTTTCCACAGAAGAACTTTAAATGCCGTTCGGAGGAATGTTACTCCGAACTTTAGCAACCGTCCTTCTAGGAAACTGAAAACAATCTTGATTGTTTTGTTTTTGTGTACACAGACTTTACATTGAAGTGAGAATTAACATTTTGTATAGAAGTGATCCAGGATTTTTCGGAGGAATGTTACTCCCAGCTTAGTTTTTACGAGCGCTGTTCATAGAAATTATATCTTGTCTTTGTATTAACCCCTATCAGAATTTTTCACAGAAGAACTTTAAATGCCGAACGTTCGGAGGAATATTACTCCGAACTTTAGCATTCGTCCTTCAAGAAAACTGAAAACAATCTTTCTACAATGCATCATGAAAAACCTTTTTGCTAGAGGATTATCCAAAAAATAGGAGTAACATATTCCTGTATCTGAAGATAGCTCTGTGATTCATTTACACAATCAATTAACCATGTAAGTTTGATTAAGTAATATTAGAATTATTTCCCTTAAATAACAAGTGACCTGCTCCATACACTATAACCTCCTCCAGCATCTGAAACGTATAGCTCAGATTCAGCATCCAAGCCTGTCGAGTGCATCAGTATCGCAAGGTGCATCATCCATCCAAGTTTGGAAAAGATAGAACTTAATATAGTTATTTAGATATGGATATCAAAGGGCACCTGCTCAAAAAACCTTAACCTCCTTTAGAATTCATGGCCCGTCAAATGCATCAGTATCATCTATCAAAGTTTTAGAAAAGATATACCGAATAATAACTTAGATATGGCCATCAAAGGGCATCTGCTCAAAAAAGTTTTATCTCCTCAAGCATCCGAACCAATGGCTCAGATTCAGCATCCAAGTGAGTATAGTATCATAAGATCCATCATACATGCAAGTTGTGTTAAGTTAGGACCAGAAATAATTTACATATGGCTGTAAAAAGGCGCCTGCTCTAAGAAAGTCTACCTCCTTTAAAAACCTTAACCTCCTCCAGAGTCCGAATCCTGTGGCTAAGATTGAGCATCCAATTAAGTATGTCAGTTGTATAAGTATCATAAGATGCAAACATCTAAGCAAGCTTAGTGAAATAAGGACCAGTAATAACTAAGATATGGTAATCAAAGGGCGCCTGCTTTAAAAACACTTTACCTTGCTCAAAAAACCTTAACTTTAACTTCCTTCAGCATCCAAAAGCTATGGCTCACATTCAGCATACAAGTGAGTCAAGTACATAATTACTACACAAGTAGATAGATATAATTGTGTTCTTCAAGGGATTTTATTTATTGTTATATGCACATTGATATTTGTTAAAAAACAAACTTTTTATTGAAGCTTGGTAGTATGAGGTTGTAATGTAACTAATAGTAAATGGACTAAAAACCCAGCCGAATATTTTATTTTTACATCTGGCTTGTCAAATGGGAGATTGTGAACTTGTAACAACTCTGAAATAGTCAAGAAAAGAAGAAACACATGTAATGTCTTTGTGGCTTTCATTCCATCTTCTTATTGATGTATATGCGTCCATGAGGACGCATATGATGCGATAAGAGATCGATAAGAGATCATCTTCTCATTAACTCTACATTTGCATACAATCTAAATATACCCCAACTTATCACAGTCATCCCTTTATCTGTTTCATGATAGGTATAACTCTTAAATACTCTGCAGTCTGGAGATTACATAGAAAACAGGCATGAATTAATTTGTCTCCTTTTGAAGAGTTCCAATTTGTTTTCTAAAGCTCTGTTTGGTCAGAAGTAAACGACATGTGAAGATGACCTCCTATCAATACCTGTCAGACCCTGACAACTGTAATGAGAAGGAGGGATGGCTTTTATTGAGACTCAGGAGAGGGCGTTATAAGTTTGCAGAACTTGTGCCCGATCATTTTGTGTATACCATCTTCACAATAAAATATGTTCAAACCAATAAGATTGATTGACAATCCTTTCTTGACTTGAAGCTGTAACGGAAGACCTCCTCGTTGCTTTGCAACGAGTCGGCTCTAGTTTACTTTTATTATTTATTGAGAGTTCACATACCCTATTGTATCAATGCTGTAAATAAAACACGCGTTTATTTTAAATAGACTTTTCAGACAAAATGTTATCCAATTTAATTCTTTCCATAAATTATCTAACGTGATCGATGTTTAAAAACAGACTAAAGTCATATAATATCTTAAGAAATGTCGAATTAACTTATTGACAAGACTTATTCTGGTTAATTGCAAGAGAAATTTAGTTTCAGACATCTTAGATTAACTTTCACGTATGTATTAGTATGTGGAGGGGGCATCGTCAATATATACATGTACTCACAGGTGCTTGAAGACAGGACCCCCCCCCCCCCCCCCGATTTAGACCCCCGGGGTAGTTGACGCTTTTTTGATAGAATTTAAAACAACCCCAACCTGCATATAAAAAGAGGAAAGGTATGCCACTCCGCTAGGTAACTTTGACGGAAGTAAACATCTGTCGGTCACTTTGGTACGATAATCTCCGAGAAAATCGATTTAATATTATTGGCGCGCAAAATGACTTCTCCGATTTTATCCATCATGAGTGTACATTACGTCACTGAAAGATGTTGACTTCCGTCACAGTTACCTAGCTTGTCTAAAAGAAAACTCTTTTAACATGATATAGAAAGTTTACAGAAAAACGTACATTCATTTTAAAAGCATATTGAGGAAGAGATATATTTACTGCGATAATATAATCCCTTGCTTGTTGGATAAATATTTACATTTGCTAATATTTTTCCTTATATGAACCTATATTTACATTCCACATATTTTTTGCTTGTTAAGTATGTTGAAAGCTACGGCAGTTATAACACTGTAATGCACACAGGGTACTCAAAGGTTAAAATGACGAGTTTTATTATGACGTCACAAACGTTGAACGTTGTAAACTGCAACGTCACAAGCGGAAATCAAAGTTCACGCTTGTGGCTGTTACAGTGGCTCTTCCATTAATATACACTTACCTTTAGGATAAGATAAGAATTTTAAGGTATAAATCACATTTGCAGACAAGGCATGACGTTAAAAAAAATGTAAATATAAGCATTAAATCATGATTTTTTGAAGTATACAGTCTCATAACTGCAGCGATGTGTGCATACAAATTTTTATAACGCGCTAACGCGCGTTACTCAATTTGTATGCACACATCGCTGCAGTTATGAGACTGTATACTTCAAAAAATCATGATTCAATGCTATAATAGAAAAGCGAAAACGTTCAATTCTGTATGAACGTTTTCGTGACGTCACAATGATCATAGCACGCGCTTATCGGTTGTCGCTTGGATTATTTTAAACATAAAATCTCGGTAATTTCAACAGTTCTGAAAGATTTGTCTTTTTCAAACGTAAATATAAGTAATAAACAGCAATGTTAAAAAGTTCACGGGATACGAATTTGATTGGAACATGATCAAATCTACTGAGAATCCTTCAGGCTTTACAGGATTTGATCACGTGACCAACCAACTTCATACCCTGGTGAACTTTCATCATATGGAGAAATAAGTCCGATTTTATCTCATTAATATTCATTAACCACATTACGTAAATCCTGCCGTCACAATGCATATAGTTCAAAGTGCGCCAAAGTCGTAGTATTGACTTTAGAAAGTTGTCGGAGGGAAACGTTCAAACATAAGAAGATAATAAAAGTAAAACATACATGTGTTCTGTCTATGAAAACAAAAGCTAGTTAAAAAAACCCTTTGTTTACTCCTGAAATATCGCTTAAATCAAATATATATTATAGAGTTTTGCAGGTTTGTGCCCCTTTACCTACAAGCAACAACCCCCAGAAAGACAATTTTAAAACTAATTGGCACATTCATTCTAATTAGAAATAAATAAAAATGTACATTAATTTAAAGTATGAAATATCAAATACTAGGGAGCACCATGGCAACTCGCCTATATCAATTTTAAAAATTCGAACTTCTGTGTCGAAATTGGCAATCACCAACTTAATTCACTATCTTACTATGAAAATGGTTCATTTCTTGCTTCAAATTCTCATATTCAAACGGCACAATAAAAAGTAAACAAATTTTTAATCGAATAGCGTCATTTTATATATCTACCGGTGTGTAGGTGAAATTTATACCATGGCAAAAAGATCCGGCGTAAGCGTTTTTGAGTTATTTGAGAAATTCATTATACATTACTTTGAAATAGTTACAGCCTGAATTTCAAGATGGCGGCCCTATGCAAATTAGACAAATCGGACTTATTTCTTAATATTTTAAATTGCTAATTATTTCTTAAATAATGCGGATACATGTTTTATAGTCCCAAAATGACGAAAGGGTTGTAATGTTAACAAACCGGAGTGGCATACCTTTCCTCTTTTTATATGCGGGGGGGGGGGGGGGTTACATTAATCGTTTATTTTCCGTAAAATTTAGATATTTAAAATGGAACATGTTGTGTACATGACTTTAAAGGAATTTTTATCAGTCAAAAAGTCAACTACATCCCGGGGGTTTAAATCGGAGGGAGGGGGGGGGGGGGGTCTGGGTCCTGTCCTCAATCACCTGTGCATGTACTGCCATAATAGCAGATTAATAGCTTTATCTAGATCCGACTTATTATGATTTTTGAATGAATTATGAAAAAAATCCAGTCTTAAATTATGAATCGAGACTTTAGAGATTTTAGAGATGTTATGTTTGCTGACGCGTGACTGTTTCGATAAAGCATCTTATAGAATTATGAGAAAGATATATTTAAGCATTGAATCATTATTTTTTGAAAGATATAGTCTCATAACTGCAGCTGTGTGTGCATACAAATTGAGTAACGCGCGTTAGCATTTTACAGCGTTCAACGTTTGTGACGTCATAATAATACTCGTCATTTTAACCTTTGAGCACCCTGTGTGTGTTACGGTCTTATAACTGCAGTATCTTTTCACACACTTTACATGAAACAAATATTTGAAATGTAAATATAATAAGATAATGTAAATATTATCAGTTTATCTTACCGTATTGACATCCTGGTCCCATCCATCCTGGTTCACACTGATTTCCTGGACATGCACCTGTTTGGGTATCAAAGGTATTGCCATTGCAGTGTTCTAGTTCTGTACACTTTCCTTTGTTGTTATTTGTTCTTCCTTTTAGATATGAACAATATTCACCTGCAAAATTAACACATTGTAAGTATAGTAGAATTTTATTATCTGAAGCTTTATCAAAGATTTGCAAAATTTAGCTTTTATTAAGAATATTATTAACCAGCGCCGAGCAAGAAATGGAAATTTATACACAAAAAGATATCGCAATGTGTTAATTTTCTACGAAAATCAAATCACCGAAAGTTTGCTTTTTTCAAATGAAGAGTGGTAGAACTGACCACGATATAAGATTTCAAAATATAAGTCACAATCAAATAAGGTTGCGTGACTTCATTTATGTACACTGAATCCCGCCTGATAACACGAATTACAAATGTTTCAATTCGTTCGTCTTGTTTGCATACGTTTCCTGTCTCTTTCTTTGTTTGTTCTTCCGCAGATACTGTAGATTCCTAACTAAGCGCGAGGAATTAATATCCGCGTATAATCGCGAGAAACATATACAGCAAAACTCAAATATAACGAACACGGATATAGCGAGTTTACGGCTATAACGAATTCTTATTCATGTCCCGGCAAAATTCTTATATAAACCTATAGAGAGTTGCCGTATATAACGAACACGGCTATAACGAATTTACGGCTATAACGAAGTAAATCTTAGACCCCCGCTGCCAAATTTAAACGTATTTTATCATTCATATTACGATTTTTTTCCATTACAAATTTCATTGAAGAAACATGAAATTTTAAAATGCATATCTTAAATATTCAAATTCAAATATTGCAGTAAATTTAAAAAAATTCATTGAAATGAAAAGGTATGGCATGTCAAACATTGCAATATTCGATCTTTTCCATTTGTATTATATAAATTTTCATTTGTATTGTATAATTTTCTATTTGTATTCTATAATTTTCCATTTGTATTCTGTAATTTTCATTTGTATTCTATAATTTTCCATTTGCATTGTATAACTTTCATTTGTATTGTTTAATTTCTTATTTGTATTTTATAATTTTCCATTTTTATTGTATAATAATAGAATACAAATAGGAAATTTTACAATACAAATAAAAAATTATACAATACAAATGGAAAATTATACAATACAAATAAGAAATTATACAATACAAATGGAAAATTATAGAATACAAATGGAGAATTATAGAATACAAATGAAAAATTATTCAATACAAATGGAAAATTATAGAATACAAATAGAAAATTATACAATACAAATGAAATATATACAATACAAATAGAAAATTATACAATACAAATGAAATTTATTCAATGCAAATGAAAATTTAATTATAGAATACAAATAAGAAATTATACAATACAAATGGAAAATTATACAATACAAATGGAAAATTATAGAATACAAATAGAAAATTATACAATACAAATGAATATTTATACAATACAAATGGAAAAGATCGAATATTGCAACGTTTGACATGCCATAAAAAGGTTAATATATCAATATATTTTGTAAAAGGCGTTAATATTGATTTTATTATAACTTACCAAAGTTTAAAGTACTTACAGCTGACCATTTTACAACAAATTCGCTATATAAGATTTCTTACAAATTCGCTATAAACGTATAACGAGTTACCATTATAATGAAGTTTTATATATGGTCCCTTGAAATTCGCTATAAAGGAGTTTTGCTGTATTGCGAATTCCAAAATCTCGCTTTTATTTTTCTTACATATGTAAACTACATGAAACTATGATAAAGATTCGGCATTTGCGATATTATGTTCTCGCAATTTCATAGAAAAAGGTTGAATCGCGGAATTTAATAGGTACTCGTGTAAAATTGGGAATTTAGAGTACGATCAATATCTGTTAAATTAAAGGCAGAGTTTTGTACTGGGTCTGTTTTCAATGACGTCGATTGACGTTCGTTGGACCTACGTTACATATGTACAACAGTTGACCGATTTGACGTAACCGGCGCACAACCGTAAGTATACATTTAGAAAAAATGAACTGATAATACCTGGTTGCTCAAACGGTAAGTCCGATAACGCTACTGAAGCTTCATCGCCATTTTGAGGGCTTTCGCTATCAGTCGGCGCGCGTCGTCCATCGTGCGGGGCCGGGGTAGGGGTGGGGGCTGGTACTCGGGTTAAATTGGGGTAATATATATATATAGAAAAAGTCAGTTAATAGTTGTGGCTTTTTTGTTAATATCTTGAATTTACGCACTCACTTCATTTCAAACTTGTGCTACTTACCAAATCAGGGGCGTAGCTTCCATTGTGGCAATGAGGCAACTGCCTCACTAGACTTTTCACCACAAATAACCATAAATACTTAATTTATAAATTGCAGAAAATATTTTATTTGTTTTCTTTTTAATTAAAGGCTTTATTTAATACTTAAACAATTAAATCTATAAAATCTTTCATATCAGTATGTTTGGGATCAAAATTCATGATAACGGGATCTAGCTATATAGTTATTTTTCCGAAATGAGACTTCTGAAACACTGGGGGCGAGATCAACAATGAATTGTTGGGAACCGTCTGTCAGTCTTGCCTTACTGTTCATTCATAGGCGCCAGACTGTTTCTGTTCACAACATACTCACCAGGTTTGCTGGATCCAAATCGGTCAATTAAAAGTTATAAAAGAAAGTTATAAAGAAAAAATAATAATATGTGTATTCATCTTTAAATGTGTTAGAATCTTGAGTAATCATTTTTTGTTTACTATATTAAATAGTTTTGAAATATGTTGCATCACATGCATGCTTGTCTTCAATAATACTACAGGTAAAATTACGAAATTTCTTTCCGGGACAAATATGATTTTTACATTCTAAAAATCCGTTGGGGGGCTTCGCCCCTGAACCTCCCACCAGGGCTCTGCCCTGGACCTGCTGGTGGAGACCCCCGGCCGCATAGGATTTGCCACACTAGAATTTTAAGTCAAGCTACGCCCATGCAAATCAATCATTCTTAATAAGTTTACATTCTGTTATAATGGTAAAAGTAACAAGGATAACACGGGGGGAGACGAGCCCTTTTAAGATTTGTTGTAGAAGGAAGTAAAATTCTACCTTTATCTGGATTAAGTCATATCTGCGGAAAAAAATCACAGCTGGGTCATTGGAGGAATTTCAGTAAAGCAGACGCTCGCCAAAATTTGTGTCAAATATTAAGAGGTAGATAAATTTGTGAGTGCTTGCATTTTAAAATATTCACCACCTAAATGTTAACGTTATCCATTCTTAAAACAAAACTATTTTAAGATACTTTATTTGTTATGTTTAGTCTTTATTAATCTTCTTGATGTGAAGAGCTCTAATTATAAAATATGGAAAATGATTTACATTCTAAGTAAAAAAGTTTTGAAAAAATGTCTTTAATTAATAATATCTTATGTTTAAAACCTCCAAGACTTAAATGCTCGGCTACATGTACATCTGATGGGTTTAATAAGATACCGGTAAAACCGAATTATCAGCATTTGAAATAAGCAACAATCTTAAACACTAAATTCCTGTCCAGTTTCATTTGGTATTGTCAAGGCACCTTTTTCAGTTGTCATCATGGAAGATTATACAGTATTATGAAAAAAAAACCCACAAAAAAACCCGAAGATCCTTCCCCTTGACGTACCCCTACTCTTAATGGAAATAGCATATAAACAAGTACAGCAATACTACCTTATTTAGGTCTTGTTTTACGGAAAAAACATGTTATATTTACTATTTCATGATATAAATCAAACTGCTGAGATAATAATTTGCAAATACAGATCAATAGCACAAGACCACAACAGGCACACTTTATCATACATACGAGGGTTGTCCAAAAAGTTCGTGGACACATGTAATTTTATTCAAAATTACGGCACCATTATCAGGAAAGTATTCTAATATTTTATTATAGAGTATAATAGTGTATATGTATAAAAATCAGAGCAATGTACATTTTTTGTATTGGAGAAATCACTATATATACATTGCGTATACAGGCCGCACGGCCCAGTCTGACGTTGAGTTATAACGACGTTTCTATAACGTCGTAGTCCTAGGTTTACCTGATAGTAATATGCCGCATTCACGGTTTGTTCAGAGGGTACAATCGCATACTCTATCAAATTACCGCTTGTGCCACTTGGGGATAAGTAAACTCGAACTATTTCGATGTTTTTCTTGTTTCCTCTATCGTTTGTTTTGTTTCTATCGGGGTTTTACCTCAGTCGAAACAATTTTATGATGGCGCGCTGTTCCGTGCGGTCAGCTGACGTCGCTTTTTCAGGCGTTTTTAAAGTCATGTTCTTGCCGTAATATCTTTTAAAAGTCCTCTGCTAGTTTGAATAAACTTTCAAATGACGTATGAAAATGACGTATACCATACAGACTACATCATAATAGAAGATTATGAAGTTTTGAAATTTTTTATAAAAACTGTAAATATTCATACTTAAAAACTCAATTACAAAGTTTAGACAATTTTTACACTGGGCCGTGCGTACTTTCCGCGACCCTTTGATTCATTAAAATTTTAGTTTATTTTTATGGAAAAAACCCAAACCACTTTAGTTTGATTTGAAATTTTATAACAAGGATTTAGATATATAATATGTATATATAAACCTATTTAAACTGACAAAAACGCCATTGTCCACGAACTTTTTCGACAACCCTCGTATATCTAGTGTTGAATGTTGATACAAGGAAGTTTTATTTTACATCTTATCAGATATCGGAATGTTAAATATAGATTGTTTTAGGCATACTTGTAAGAAATCAATGCTAAAATGCTTAAGAGAACATATAATATGTTCAGTTCACTCTTATTACTTTATTTTCAGAAAGAAATTATAAAGAGAATTAAATAGAATACAGGGCACCATTGTTACATGTTAATATATAATGACGGTACTACCATGCAATTATAGTTGAACACATGTATTCAAACAATTTACTACGGAAATCAATAAGGCTAGGCGTCATTTAACATTTTAAGTTATTATTATACCAGTCATCTTGAAACTGTTATTATTGAGAACCAATTTTCGTGATTCTGTTGTTGAACGAATCCACGGATTCAATTCTAAGATGTAATTGCTAAAGCTATTGTCAACGAATTTTCATCAAAACTGTGGTCTTATCAATATTCACGAAAGTAAAAAAAACGCTATTAATAAGAAGGCAACGATAAAAAAAAAACCTTATTAGATATTTGGTGCAATTTGTGTTTTGTGGATTTTAAATCTTATGTTTAATTTCGTGCATAAGGTAAGATCAGTCATTTATAATTAGGCAAATATTTATTCACATTAAAATTAAGCATTAACATTATTTTGTAGCCCTTCGTTAAGAAAACAAAAGAAATTGGCATTATACCCACCATTTACAAAGCTGGATGTTAAAGGGCATGGTCACGATTTTGGTCAAATTTTATTTTTCTGTTTTTATGAACTAAAATTCTAATGATTAAATGAAATTTGACAGTCAGTCGTAGAGTTATTAGGAAGATACAGGGCTCACAATTCTTTGTCATGTAAACAAGGCTCGTGCCCTGTTTTTGTTTACATAGGTTAAATATACCAGTAAAAAATCTTTTTCAAGCTGATATGTGTTTTTTCTTTTTCATTTTAAGCATCAAGTTACATTTTCTAACGTTTAACACATTCATTTTAAGTCTAAAACTGGAATTTTAACTTCAACATTCAAAATGTAAACAAAAGCTTTGATTACATAGTAAAGAATGGTAAGCTCTGCAACTCGCTTATAACTCAACGAATGAGACTCAAATTCTGGTTGCCTATTAAGAATGCCTTACTAAAGCATTGTAAACATTAAAATCGGAAATTTTAAAATAATTTTTGACCAAAATTGTGACCATGCCCCTTTAACCTCTCTTATATTTTACAACTTACCTGAACAATGAGAAATCAAGAAAATAAATACGATTATTTTCATTTCAATGATTTGAAGACAACTAATGTTAAGGATCTATTGAAAACGGAAGTTATATTCTACCCCTCCCTTACGTTAAGCTGAAAAACAAACACAGATAACGTACAGTCAAATACCAGCGGTTATCTAGACACAACTAGATAAGAGATAAAAATCAAGGCCCCTAATCGTAGATTTTAAATCATTATGATGTCTTCTAAAGTAAGAATCTTTTTTTGGCGCTTTGTAATTTCCAATTTGTAATAACATTTTAATAAAACGTATTTAAAATTATGTTACTTAATTTTTGGTAAACTGTAGATCTCCTTAATTACATGTATTATGTTCGTCGAGTTCATTTTTTTATTCTCATGCGTATAAGTAGGGGTTCAATTTAATGTTTAAATTTAAGTTCATTCGTTAAAAGAGCTTTTTAAAAATTGGGTTCAATCTTATAAAATTCAACAACACAGATCAATAAATAAGATGTTTTACGGTGCTACCGTTGAGGCAAGCGCAGCAAGAATTACACGTATATCTTGCATCATTGTCAACTTTGTGATATTTTGACAATAATCAACAGTTACTGACATCAAAGACTGTGTGTGTGTGTGTGTGTGTGTGTGTGTGTGTGTGTGTGTGTGTGTGTGTGAGAGAGAGAGAGAGAGAGAGAGAGAGAGAGAGAGAGAGAGAGAGTATTTCTAAGCTTAAAAAGAAATCTTACAAAATACATAACATAGATTGCGCTCCTTCTAAAATCGTTCTTTACTTTTGGAGAGAATTGATCAGTCTGTATAAGGTAATTTGTGTAATTTTTATCAAAGTTTAAACGATAAAATATTATTTTTCTTTTGTACCTTGTTGTTATCTAACTTTTTCCCCAGTTCATAAATTCTGGGGGGGGGGGTCTTTATTTGTTTATTTTTGCATGCTAAATACATACGTTGTATCCATGTCCCCGGACCCATTTTATAGGTGTGGAACTTCCATTTTCCAATTGAATTTAATTATTTGACAATATGCAATATTTACATAGATTTTTTAACTGTGTAATTTTTCTCTTTATTCTTTTTTTTTATTTAGTCCACAATAACGTGGCTGTATCTTTGATAGCAATTTTTGTCCATATAATGTTTTATTTCTTCCCTTATTTAACTTAATGTATGCAAAATTAGCTTGGATCGATATTCCAGTAAAGTATTGATCTTGTTTATATATATAATCTCTCTATCTACCCCCCCCCCCCCTCATTTAAAAACCGAGGCAGGTATCGCAGTTCAAAATTTATGACAGGAAATATAGCGAGATTACTGTTATAATATTTTATTATTGAGAAAATACAAGAACGCTAAGTTCTTCAAACACGTGTGTTTTTATTGAAACACTCGGAAGTACTGTTTCACAAAATACGGGGTTCACATAAAACATAGCATGACCAATATGACGTAACAGGGGTAATCTCAAAATACAAAACCAATATTATTACATCTCCCCTTTTTAAAAAGAATTCAGAGTCATGCTGAAAGAAACACAATCAAGCACATACATAATTCACAATTTACAAAGACAGGATAGTACGAGGCTTTACCACACGACCAGACCGAGTCACATAAGGTTCAGATTTACCAGTACTTGCTGGGACACTATCTGAACTTTTAGATTTTAGGTCACCCGTTGATGTATTGTCTGAATTTATAGTGGATTGCCAAAAGTGGACAAAGGACCTTAGTAGGAATTTGCTTAATTGCTAATGGGGTAGCAGATTCATGGCCACGACTCAAGATGGTAGGTGGTTTAAATTCCGGTAGGGTAGCCTCGCGGGACTTTATTAAATCGCGCCTATTCCGACGGTACTCTCGGCCATCAGTCGTTCTTACTGTATATGACCGAGGATCAACTTCACCAGTTACAGTTGACGGAACCCAAGTGCCTTGTTTCTTAATTCTAACGGTTTCACCCATATCAAGAGGTTCAAGTGCTGTGGATTGTCTCGAATAGTATTCACTTTGTTTTTGTCGACTAAGGACAAGCTGGGTGCGAAAATGGTCATGATTGACGTGTTTCGGCTGCAAATGTTCTCGAGTTGATGGTATGATAGATCGAAGACGTCGACTTATCAAAGCTTGTGCGGGGGAAGTATTACCTTCTAATGGAGTGTTCAAGTATTCAAGGAATCCCAGATAAGGGTCCTTACGGTCAGCCTTACATTTACCAAATATGTGTTTAACGATTTGTACCGTTTTCTCGGTGAGACCATTAGACTGCGCGTGAGTCGGGCTTGACGTCGCGAGAATAAATCCGTACTGTTTACTGCATGAATTTAGCAAACTCATCGCAATACTGGGGGCCGTTATCAGATACGAGTTTCTCTGGTATTATGCAACTTTGATTTGTTGATTGACTGTACCTGTTGGAGTTTTTCGGAGAGGGTAAACCTCAGAGTATCGACTTTAATAGTCAGCTATGGTAACAAAATCTTTTCCATCCCAACCGAACAAGTCAGTGGCTACTACTTGCCAGAGACCTCGTGAGGCATAAGAGGTTCCTTGGGGTTAGCGTTGCGCTTTTCAAGGCATGTAAATGTCGTATTACACATGAGGACCATTTCCTCAATGTCCGAGGAGATTTTTGGCCAAAACGAAATATCGCGCGCCCGTTTGGTGCATTTCGTAACACCCATGTGGCCGGTGTGTATGCGTTCAAGCATTATCTGCCTTTGTCCAAAAAATACGGTAACCCTTGACTATAAGGTCATTAGCTACACTACGCTCGTCGCGAAAATTCCAAAATTCTTTGACTAACGGTGAACAGTCGCTCCAACCATTCATAATGGTGCGCTTGAGCTCGAGACTCTGAGAATCAGCGGACATGATGACACGTGTCTCATCTAATCGCGTGTCGTTGATCGGAATGCTCGAATGACACTGTAAACTAACGCGTCCATGTCATCACAGAGCTCTGGGTAAGTATCACTAAGAAATTTACGCGAAAGCGCATCAACCACGAAATGTCCTTGCCAGCTTTCGTAGCTTTCGTCGATAATTTCGCTTGAGGTCAGCGTTTTAGACGCGTATGCGACGGGTCTAGAGTCTTGTAGAAAAACTACGCCAAGTCCGTACTGAGACGCATCGACCTGTAGTGTGACGGGTTTTTTAGGATCTTAGTACGCTAGTACCGGACCAGGGGATCTATTCAAAATCTCCTTGACTTTCCAAACTGCGCTAGCTTGTGGTTCATCCCATATGAACTCAGACGTATTGTGCAAGAGCTGCCGCATCGGGTGCGTAATCTCAGATATAGGTTCGAAGAGAATTTCGCTAGATAATTAATCATTCCGAGAACCGTCTCAAGCTCTTTGCGGTCGCGAGAGTGTCTCATATCGCAAATAACGGCGATTTTGCCGGTATCCGGCTTAAGACCGTCTGCGGACAGTATGTGTCCGAAATATGGAACTTCGGGAAGTCCAACAGCGAGTTTGTCGGAGTTTAACTTGACCCCTTTTTCACGAGATGACGTCAAGACAATCCGTTAATTTGCATCGTGCTCCTCGCGCGTGTTGCCATAAACTAGAATATCATCGACAAGTGTTGTGACGCCCCTTCAATCCTTCATAGAACTCGTCTATTTTGCGCTGAAATTCGTTTTGGGCAGATCTGATGCCGAAGAGCATGCAAAAAAATCGGTATCTAACGAAAGGCGTGTTGAAAGTAGTCAAATGTGAGGACTTTTCGGTCAGTTTAATAGCCAAATAGCCCGAACGCGCGTCAAGTTTTGAAAAGTATCAAGCGCCAGTTAAGTTTGGAATTATATCCTCTAAGGTTATCATAACGTAGTAAGGCGTAATACTGTTTGATTGAGATCGCGAGGGTCAAGGCATTCTCGCAGCTTGCCAGAACCGGGTTTTTCAGTAATAGCAAGAGAGTTGACTCATTTAGTCGGCTCAGTGACCCTAGTAATAACTTCACTTTTCTCCATGCGCTTATGTTCTATCTGCAGTTTCTCGCGTAACGCGAACGAGATCCGTCGCGGAGGATTTACTACGGGAGTTGCGTTTCGTCTATGCGGATATCGCATTCGCCAGGAAAAAGCCCGATGCCCTCGAATACGCCTTTGTACTCCGAGAGGACAGATTTATTATTTAGATGAACCAGCGTCGGTTTTGTCGAAAAGAAGGTCTCGATTGTCATGACCAGCTTAATAAACTCCAAATCAACGCACGATTTTTCAATACCCGAAGTCAAAAGTTGTTTTAAAAACACAAAATAACAATGTTATGAACAAATATCGACATTGATATCCATGTTTTATTTATTTGAGGGAGATATGCTACGACAACGGTAGATTAATATTGAAACAGAGGAAATTCGAACTATTTAAAAAAAAACTTTCTTATTTTCTCTTTAAAACTTTCTGTAGCAATATTGTTGCAAAAGTTAAGTTTCTATGTGTGTTTTCATATCATTTTACATATTTTACGGTTGTATTATCTTGTTTATGATTTTATATCACAGGCTGGCACGCGATGGGAAAAAATCTTTAAAATACATTAAATGAATTCCAGATAGAAGATCTGAAAATTTGATCATTGACCTTATCTAATGATAATATCAACAGAATACAGACAATAAAAACAGTTTTAGGCAATCAATAGTTTGGGGCTCCTATTAGTCAGTTTTTTGTAAAACTCTATCAAAAATGGGTAAAATTTTGAAAATTGATAGAGGAGATTCGGACTAAATTAAACTTAAATATGATCTTAAAACGATTCATTGAAATATGAAATTGTAAAGCTATTCGTATTTTATTATTTTCTAAACAACAAATTGTTTTATTATTTCTAATAATTATAAAATAAAGAAAATCTTGGAAAGGGTGGACAATTTCGACAAATTTTTCAATAAGCATTCAGAGGCCACTACCATAAAAAGTAGGTCATTGACCTAGTTATTTGAAAGTGAAAAATAGCACCACAATAATAGGGCTACAATGCACAAAAAGTAGTTTATCGTTCCTATTCGTGAAATTTGTTCGCCCCCTGAGTAAACGTAATCCTTAAGTCGAGGGGAAAATCTTTCTGTCTAAAAATTTCATTCAACCACTGGTATTTTTCTATTAATAGTAATTTTTTTTATTTTAGGAAACTATTATACTTTTAGTAAACAATTTGCTTAGGTATATGCAGAAATAGTTTACAGAGTTTTTTAAAACTTTAAGGAAACTAAAGCTAAAATTTTACCGTAGTAAACGTTACACACACATTAATTTATTATACATAGTTTTAAATTCTATGAATTTTAAAACTTAAATGAAACAAACACTTATTGCGATGGTCTAAACCAGCTAATAAGCAGTATAAAAAAAAAATTAATGACGTACAGTTTATTTCTATTGCATATTTCGTTTGTGTAGATTTGTGCATGGGCGCGGGGAAAGTAATCAGGAGAAAAAACTTGGAGGAAAAGGCATGAGCAAGTTTGTTTACAAAATTCAGTAGATGAAGTATGAAAATATCAACTATGAAAAAATGATTTTGACAAAAAATAATTATATTCCTTCAGAACTTTCTTTACGAATGAATAAATGTTTTAAAACAACGTAAATAAACATATAGACCAGACCCCACTGTCACCAACTTTGCTC
The DNA here is from genome assembly GCA_020458035.1 of Magallana ariakensis. Taxonomy (NCBI): domain Eukaryota; kingdom Metazoa; phylum Mollusca; class Bivalvia; order Ostreida; family Ostreidae; genus Magallana; species Magallana ariakensis. Next base: position 12,058,918 of record CM035817.1, on the reverse strand, counting down.
AAGTCAATATTCGGCCTCAAGTCAGAGTTTTGACCTCAAATCAATGCAATTTTCATATAAGTATTTGAGTTGAGGTGAGTGATTACCCGTCGATTAACTTTCTGTAGTCTGAAAGATTAGTATCTGACATTTTCCTAACTCCTTTTTTCACCTATTTTGATTTTTTTTTAACGTCGGAACCTTACCCGTGTAAGGTAGAATATTGATTAGCGTTGAAATCTGAAATATTTCAAAATATTCTCATTTTAATTTGTCATAACTCACCTGAACAAAAGCGTATCACGAGGAAAACAACAAAATTCGTCATAAAATGCATCCTCACGATGTGGCGAGACATTTTGAGATCTCATAACGAAGGAAGTAAATTATTCTTTTTATCAGTCTTAGTCACATCTCCGGAAGACACCATAGGAACTAGGAAGTGTTTTAGCAGCAATTCCATATATGACACTATATTATAAAGCATGTGATTTTTTTTGCATATAATTCAAAGAGAGTGAATTTAATGTCACATAGTATAAATATTATTTAAAAAAAAATAGAAAATGCACAGTTCAAAATTACCTTTTCATAGGTCCTTTCTTGTGTAAATACGTCTTCGGGTGATGAATATTAAATTGTGTTATATAAAATATGGTTATGGCAATTATCAAATATTATTTTGTGGTTTTTAGTTGTATTTTTAATTAAAACTTTTGTGAAAATAAAACAATTAGGAAATCGGTTTTGCTTTTTAGTTTAGGTACGTTGTCTTCTTTTACAGTACAAACATGTACAATAATTTATCGAGAGAGCTTGTAAAATTATGTTCCCCACAAGTTGCAACGTTCATTAAAACTACTTTTGTTCTATTTAATACGCATATTATAAAATTTTATTAACTTATCTTCTTAAGAAAGGAACACATGATATCATTTCGCAAGAATTCAATAACTGTATCAGGATAATTGATTCAAAATTTAAGGGCATCTGATTTATAAGCTTTCTGAGTGGTTTGAAAATATAGATTAATATTTCTCTTTGATATTCAAATATTACTTCTTTTATAAGTACCTTTTCCTGCTTTGCTGGTGATTTTTTTTTACATATAAGATTGGCTTGCATATGGAAGGAATCAAAATGACCATTTATTTCGGTCATTGTACATTGCAGCCTAAAACTACGATACTTCATAACACATTCGTTTTACATAGTATTGGAAAAAGAGTTTTTAAAGTAAGGAAGGAATGATGGTTTGTAAAGGAAGTACAGGTCTAGAAAGACGTCGCCTTATATATCCGTATACTGCATTCTTCGATGATGATTATTGGATTGTCACAATTTAGCAATATTTAAAAATTGCATTTTATCTGCAAGCACAAGAGGGGATTTAAAAAAAAAGAAAATTTCAGATTTCTACAAAATGAAACAAACATCTCTCTCTCTCTCTCTCTCTCTCTCTCTCTCTCTCTCTCTCTCTCTCTCTCTCTCTCTCTGAACATTACGTAATTTCTTGATGTTTTCCATAAAACAAATAATAAGATACAATTTTAAACACAATAACTTCTAATACTTCCTCAACAACTTTGAAGATTTTCTTCCTTAGTTAACATGAGTGGACCAGTTTTATCCAATATAATCCAAGGAACGTCTACGAAAACCACCGTGCTTAACTCCTGACAAATAGGCTAACTTTGTGGAATCATATAAATCTGCGGAGATGAGAGGAACGAGTAAATCGTTGCGGATTGTCACTTTTTATATTTTTTAAAGGTACAGTTCATGTCATTTTGTGAATTTGATCGTACGTGTAAATCTAATGGATAAAGATGCACTTCATTATTCGGTGGGGATGTTGAAATTCACTAAAACTAATCGAGCCACCACGAATCTAATGTATAATCTAATGATCATACTGTATAGTGACATACATCTAATGTCTACAGAATAGGAAAGGTATTTGTAAACTAGTTGAGAGATTAAGTTATATATTCTCATTCGTAGGGGGATATGCTTTTTAGGGGTAATAAGACAACACTGTAGTGTAATATCACCCGATGCAGAATGATTGAAGTTCATGTCTGTCAAAAATTCATCCTTTGTTAAATATTTTTATGATATCAAATCATGATATCATAGGGTATATATTTATCCTGCTTGTTTAATAGATTCTTCTTTGCAATACGTGTTCTTGATGTTTAATAAAGTTGCATTTAGAAAGGTTAGTTATGTTTTTTTTTATTTTGATTATGATGTACATGTACATGAAATGTAAAAATAATTTGTTTTTAATTTCTTTGCTGAAGAAAATTATTCGAATATGATATTGATTTTTCGATATGCAAAAATGCAAGAAAATAGAAAGCAGTCATTTTATTATTCTCGTGGATCGACAGATAGTTTAAATTTGCGACCACTATATACCATTTGCCCATGTGCAAAGCACTCACGATTGGGGTCTTGTGGCGAATCAGGCGGTTCTTCTCTTAAATGCCCATTTGTTGTTGTTGAAAATTTTGGCCTTGACCGCTGCACCTTCCTGGGTCAAGGTCATATATGCTGACATTGTACATGAGTTGAAATTTGACCTTGAGCATGTTCCTCCCAGGAACAAGGTCGCATTGCTGCCATATGTTCAACTTACAATTGTTGTTGTTTGAAACGTTGGCCTTGGCTGCTGCACCAGGATATATCGCACTGAATAGAATCAACATCGCTAGGCATCTTAAAAGTGTCAGATCTAGTACAGAGTACATTTATTTTAATATTCAAGGACTTTCACCCATCATTCCAACCTGAAGTATTCCACTACGGCTGAGCGAATGGAAGCAAAACCATATAGACAATTTAAATATATCAATATACTTTATAAACCAAATACCTAACCACTTTACCTTTTTGAATGCGGAGAAATTATGAAATAATAGATGAGGATGCTGAGAGAATGCTTGAGTTTAAGAAAAACCTGCATATAAGTCCTGTCATGCCACATTTAAGATACACTTTAAAACTTGAGGCTTTTTTTTCAATTTTCTTTTGCAATGAATAATCTTTAACAAAATTGTACAGACTGTACATACATCATGTACACGTCCATTATATTCATAATTATGAATTGCTTTGTGCATTTAGAGTCGCTCTTGACTATCGTCAGAACATACTTGTACATATCTAATTAGTGAATCACGCAACACTAATTGATATGACGCTTGCAGCAATTAAACCACCTAGAGCATGTATGTTGGCACTTGATGTTAAAAACATACCTCTTAATTAATAGGACATTTTTTTATATTTTAACAATATAATTGAAGAAGGGAGTATACATGCACCTTTTAAAAAAGTAATGTTTTTATCATCAAATGCTAATATGATCTGCTGACTGGAACACTTTTATGAAGAAAAAAACCCTGAGCAATCTGCACATTTGTCATATAATTGAAAATGAAATTTCCATTACTGGTAGGTTCCATAATGCCATGATATAAATTTCTTTCATGATTTACTGTCAATTGAATATAAATGTAATATAAATTTTATGATATGGAGTAACTCTTAATGCATGAAAAAAGGTTTGTAAAATCGTTATGTGTATGAGTCACCAAACGAGTTTACATCTGTTTACAGTCACCTGATTTGAATTTGAATTTTAGCAGCAATTCCATATGACACTATATTATAAAGTTTGGGATTTTTTTGCATACAATATAAAGAGAGTGAATTTAATGTCACATAGTATAAATATTATTTTTTAAAAAATAGAAAATGCACAGTTCAAAATTACTTATTCATAGGTCCTATCTTGTTTAAATACGTCTTCGGGTGATGAATATTAAATTGTGTTATATAAAATATGGTTATGTCAATCAAGTATTATTTTGTGGTTTTTAGTTGTATTTCTAATTAAAACTTTTGTGAAAATGAAACAATTAGGAAATCGGTTTCGCTTTTTAGTTTAGTTAAGGTACGTTGTCTTCTTTTACAGTACAAACATGTTCAATAATTCTATCCAGAGAGCTTGTAAAATTATGTTCCCCATAAGTTGCAACGTTTATTAAAACTACTTTTGTTCTATTTAATACGCATATTAAAAATTTTATTAACTGGGCATCTGATTTATAAGCTTTCTGAGTGGTTTAAAAATATAGATTAATATTTCTCTTTGATATTTAAATATTACTTCTTTTATTAGTACCTTTTCCTGCTTTGCTGGTGGTTTTTTTTTCACAAATAAGATTGGCTTGCATATGGAACGAATTAAAATAACCATGGAAACACGTAGGGAATCAATCAAGCCTATTTCGGTCATTGTACATTGCAGCCTCAAACTACGATACTTCATAACACATTCGTTTTACGTAGTATTGGAAAAAGAGTTTTTAAAGTAAGGAAGGAATGATGGTTTGTAAAGGAAGTACAGGTCTAGAAAGACGTCGCCTTATATCTCCATATACTGCAGTCTTCGTCTTTTGAAAACATAAGCAAATGTGCAGTAAGATCTTTGTGATTCGGAGATCGAAGGTGCGAAGACATGCAAGAACTAGTATCTGAAGTCTTTTGAACTCTTTGTTGCAGGGCAAAGTTAAAAGCACCATACACATGCAGTAATGCAGATGATTATTGAATTGTGACATTTTAGCAATATTTAAAAATTGCATTTTATCTGCAAGCACAAGAGGGCATCTAAAAAAAAGAAAATTTCAGATTTCTACAAAATGAAACAAACATCTCTTTCTCTCTCTCTCTGTTTCTATCTCTATCTGTCTTTCTAACTTCTGTCTATCTCACTCTCTCCCTCTCTCCTTCTCTCCCTCTCTCTCTCTATCTGCCAGTCAGTCTGTCTTTGTTTATCTGACAGTGTCTGTTTCTCTCTCTCTTTCTAACTTGTCTCTCTGCCTGTCAGTCAGTCTGTCTTTGTCTGTCTCTTTCTTTCTCTTTCTATTTCTTTCTCTGTCCGCCTGGCTGTCTCTCTGTCTTTCTGTCTCTGTCTCTCTCTCTTTATCTCTCTCTCTCTTTCTCTCTCTCTGAACATTACGTAATTTCTTGATGTTTTCCATAACACAATTAATAAGATATAATTTTAAACATAAAAACTTGTAATACTTCCTCAAATAACATTGAAGATTTTCTTCCTTAGTTTACATGAGTGGACCAGTTTTATCCAATATGATCCGAGGAATGTCTCCGAAAAACACCGTGCTTAACTCCTGACAAATAGGCTAACTTTGTGGAATCATATAAATCTGAGGAGATGAGAGGGACGAGTAAATCGTTGCGGATTGTCACTTTTTATATTTTTTAAAGGCACAGTGCATGTCATTTTGTGAATTTGGTCGTATGTGTATATCTAATGGATAAAGATGTACTTCATTATTCGCTGGGGATGTTGAAATTCACGAAAACTAGCTAATGGAGCCACCACGAGTTTAATGAATAATCTAATGATCATACTGAATATATTGTGACATACAGCTAATGTCTACAGAATAGGAAAGGTATTTGTAAAACTAGAATGCTTGAATTCATGTCTGTCAAAAAATCGTTCTTTGGTAAATATTTTTTATGATAACAAATCATGATATCATAGGGTATATATGTAACCTGCTTGTTTAAAAGATTCTTCTTTGCAAAACGTGTTCTTGATGTTTAATAAAGTTTCATTTAGAACAGGTTAGTTTTGTTCTATTTTTATTTTGATTATGATGTACATGTACATAAAATGTAAAAATAATTTGATTTTAATTTTTTACCTCAATTTAAACAAAATTATTCGAATATGATATTGATATTTCGATATGCAAAATTAAAAAAAAATGCAAGAAAAATGAGAGCAGTCATTTTATTATTCTCGTGGTTCGACAAATAATTTAAATTTGCGGCAAATATTCACCATTTGCCGATGTGCAAAGCACTCACGATTGGGGTCTTGTGGCGTATCGAGCGGCTTTTCTCTTAAATGCCCATTTGTTGTTGTTGAAAATTTTGTCCTTGACCGCTGCACCTCTTTGGGTCACGGTCATATATGCTGACATTGTACATGAGTTGAACTTAGACCTTGTGCCTGTACCTCCCAGGAACAAGGTCACATTGCTGCCATATGTTGTTGTTGTTTGAAACTTTGGTCTTGAATTCCAGGATATAGATCACTGAATAGAATCAACAACACTAGGCATCTTAAAATTGTCGGATCTTATATATAGATACTAAGCCAGTAAACTGAATATATAAAGCACTAAAAATGGCTAACGACACGAAGAATTGATATTGTAAAATTTTCGGGACAACCAGTCCCTTCTTCAGGACAAAAGAAATAAATTACATGGATAAAGCAAAATCTAGTAATACATGCCTATTATCGACAATAAATAATTTAATAATTTACAGAACTTTTTTTTTTGTTTTTTTTGCAATCTCTGAGATAATAAATTAAAAAAAAATTAAAACAAATAAAACAAAAATAAAGGATTTTTTAAAAACATGGTAAGCCTAATCCGTGGTGGGTGAAGGTGAGTTGCGTAGTGTTCCTTTAACTTCGATCTCAGTGTTGATTTCCTAATTATCACTCCCATTATTATATGCTTCCAAAAAAGTGATTATAAAATTAATTCTTTGATATGTAAGTTTAAGAAAATGTCTGCTGCAAAAAAAAAAGGTTGGGGGTAGCTCCCCCCTCCCTCCGATGATACGTGCCTCCCTTTGGATTCATGGATCTTTCGAAAAATTAATTAACTTCCATCTAGGGGTGAAACCTTGCATTGCAATACCCTTGCAATAGGGCAGATGCATGAAACTGTGGTTTAAAGTTCAACAACAAACGTCGGCTATCATACTTCCGTGACTGCGTCAATGGATCACTGTGTTCCAAATGTAAACGTATTTGTTCTCCAAACGAGAATTTGACTCCGGATAAAGATGGAGGTTCGGCAACGTCTGAAACAGAGTACATTTATTTTAGTACTCAAGGACTTGCACCTATCATTCCATCCTGAAGTATTCCTCTACGGATGAGCGAATGGAAGCAATACCACATAGACAATTTAAATATATCAATATACTTTATAAACCAAATACCTAACCACTTTACCTTTTTGAATGCGGAGGTTTTATGAACTGCGGATGCTGAGAGAATGCTTGAGTTTAAGAAAAACCTACAGAGAAGTCCTGTCATGGCACAGTTAAGATGCACTTGAAAACTTGAGGCTTCTTTTATTTAATTTTCTTTTGCAATGAATAATCTTTAAAAAAAATTGTACAGACTGTACATACATCATGTACACGTCAATTATATTCATAATTATGAATTGCTTTGTGCATTTAGAGTCGCTCTTAATTATAATCAGAACATACTTGTACATATCTAATTAGTGCATCACGCAACACTCATTGATATGACGCTTGCAGCAATTAAACCACCTAGAGCATGTATGTAGGCACTTGGTGTTAAAAACATACCTCTTAATTAATAGAAAGATTTTTTTTCATATTTTAACAATATAATTAAAAAAGGGAGTATACATGCATCTTTAAAAAAGTAATGTTTTTATCATCAAATGCTAATATGATCTGCTGACTGGAACACTTTTATGAAAAAAACCCACTTGAGCAATCTGCACATTTGTCATATAATTGAAAATGAAATTTCCATTACTGGTAGTTTCCATAATGCCATGATATAAATTTCTTTCATGATTTACTGTCAATTGAATATAAATGTAATATACATTTTATGATATGGAGTAACTCTTAATGCATGAAAAAAAGGTTTGTAAGATCTTTGTGTGTATGAGTCACCAAACGAGTTTACATCTGTTTACAGTCACGTGATTTGAATTGGAGCTCGGCTTCTCTCATTTTGAAAGTGTGTTTAAATACCAGTCCTATTTTGGTGGAGGGTTTTGGTCTATATCTATTACATATTTGTTAAGAAAATAAAAATGTAAAACTGAGTTGTTTTTTTAGGGGTTTTCACTCAGAATATAAAGTTAATTCATATATTTTTTTTTTTAATTTAACTGGAAATTTAAAAAGATGTTCCTTTAGGTTAAGTATGCAACCATAAATCATTCATACATGGCCTAGTACTTGGATATTAGATTTTCTTCCTTTAAACTTTTCAGATTTTATTATGGAACACACAGTTTTGTTTATCAACTGTATATGATTCTAAAAGGAAGGACAATGGATGCACTGTACAAAAAACACCCACCTGCAATTACTTTTTGCGGCATTTGCAGCTATGTTTGGATTGAAAAGTTAACTCAGGTATTTCATTGCTATGCTTCATATGCTGGTACATCTTTCAGTTCGCGTGGTAGCGTGCCTTGATGGAATTTTATTTTGATAATTCAGAATGCCAATTATAATGAAGTACGCTAGAAACTTTCATGTAAGTGGATAATAAAAATCGTGTAACATTAAAACTTGTCTATCCGGCGGAGTGTGGTTCTGAAAATTTCGGCCGGATTAGGGAACATCCGATTTGGAGGCCGTTGTTGCAAATCAATTTTAATATTTTATGCATTAGGTCTTGATCCTCTATTCTTGCAACATTTTTAATTCTTCTGAAATATATTAGATCTCCTAGATCGTGATTACGGTGTCGATTTTCAGTTTTGATTTGGAAAACAATAATTGCATAACTGAATACGTACAATTGAAATACTTTTTCAATCAAATCATCGTACGTATTTGATGAATTTGTCCAAAAAAGTAAGTTGTATGCAATGACCCTGAACCTAGGTCATGATCAAAGTAAATCTCTGTGAAAAATCAAATTCTTTTCTTGTCCATAGTTTCTGTCACCATAGTTTAATATATATCTTCGACTGTACTAAAAACTACTTGTAGGTAAGTGCTATGTTGTGTTCTTAGACCAACTTTCCTGGTTAAAACTTAAAGTCTTATCAGCTCTGTATGAAAATCATTGATTCTATTTTCTCTTCCTCTGGCATTATCTGCCTTTTTCTTCACCATTGCAGTATTTGTTGGATAAGGGATGGGTTTTTTTCCTTTTAGTTAGGTAACATTAACTGTGCTGGAAATGAGTGTTGACCAGTACAGGGACATTGTTGAAGACAAAATCAACTACCACTGCCGTGATCCACCGAAACTCAAAAAAGACCATATGACTATTTGAAATCAGAGGACAGAGATTTATGATAGAAGTCTTTATAAAACTTAAATTGTTAGTATTGTACAAAAAAAATGGAATAAAAAAGTATAAAAAAAAAATGGCATATTTGTATTATTTTCAATTGTTTTGTTTTTATAATGATCAACTTTTTTTATTTATTGTTAATTAAATGCGTTAATTTGAAAGTATATATTTCAATGTCATTATGGGCTGCATATGATAGCATTGAAATTGTTGATAATTGAATTTCTGCTGTCATTTATCCATTTAATACACCAGAAATCCTTTCTAAATTAGAGTCGTGCGCATTTTGATCACATATTTTTTTTTATATTTGTACACGGTTTAGGAATCACTTGGCCTTTTTCACTAATCTTCTAGACTCATCTGAACCATTTTCAATTCCGCATATTTATGGCCATTTTCGTCAGGTGAAGTACTTGCCTCTTCATAATTTCCATCCCTGGCTGTATTGTTGGGGATGATGTTTTCAGAAACTGAAGATACTTTTGTAAAGTCACCATTACTGAGGTTAGAAATGTGTTCTATACCAGCGTACTCATGGTCTTTATCGTCTGATTGGTCAATTATTTCTTCGTAGTCAGTGTTTCCTTTCTTCTTTGGCAGATTGCGTCGCCGTCTGCAATATTTGATAAAATTTATGTTATAAATATATTGATGAAATCATTAGGTATCTCTAGGTTAGTTATTTAACTTCAGCATTAATTTTTAAGATAATTATCTTCACTTATAGATGATACTAAGATCATTGTTTTATAAAATTTTGATTGAAAAAAGTTTCCATTACCTTATAATGACGATAACAATCATAACAGATGAAAGTAAAACGATGCCAATGGCACCTCCGGACAAAAAGGCGACTGTTAATGATATTTGTGTGCCCTGGATTTCTTAAAATATAAGAAAAGCCAAACTTTTATGAACATATGAAAAGCTTAAATTGACTTTTATATATGAAATAAAAAAGAACTCAACAATGTTAAGCTTTGTTAAGTATGTAACGCTTAAGTTATTTATTAAGCCTTTGTAACGACCATTATTGATACAACGCCGCTTAATGATATAAATGGCATTAAGCGTTGCAATTGCAACGCCCAATGCTATAAATTACGGCATTAACAGTTGACACCGCCAACGCCTTATGATATATTGCCACTTAAAGTTAGAATTGTATCATTGAGCATCACAAATGTACAGCAGTGTAACAACCGTTAATGATACAACACCGCTTTATGATATAAATAGCATTAAGCGTTGCAATTGCAATGCTTAATGCAATAAATTTTTTCTTTAACAGTTGACATGTCCAACTGTTAATGATAAATCGCCGCTTAATGATAGAATTGTATCATTAAGCGTCACAAATGCACAGCAGCCTTAACGCTTAATGAAACAAGCAAATATCGACACCCTTAACCGCTAATGAAACAAACTTTATATCATTAAGCGTTGCACTTGCACCCTTTAATGATACAAAAGTTTAAAAATGAACGAAATAACACTGTTGTCAATAAAGCAATACGATGTATATCTTGAGCGAATAAAGAATAGTAATAAATGACTTATTTGTGTATCCTAGTGTATTCATACTAGTATAAGAAAATTATGTATGTAGACATAGTATAATCTAATCATTTTACGTAATGGGTTTAAACAAGAATGGTCTTATATATTTCAACAAACATTTCTCTTAAATTTACATGAAAAAGTTAATTATGATGTTAGCTGAAATACTAGTACTCTTATTAATTAATCCATATTTTAAACATATTTTTAACAAATTGTTTGATAATATTGATACCATGTACATTGAACAAACTTTTGAATGAAAAAAGCAGATGATACTGTGACCAAATAACAGAAGCGAATGCAGACACACTTTCATATGATCTTCTTTATACACAAGTAAATTAACGCATAAAAACCTTGAATATTTAGATTTTTTGAAACAACTGCGTGATTTATGCGGGATTGCCTGGGAGACCGGCTGCTTAAAGGGCCAGGCTTAAGCTAGCAGCCACTAACAGCAGCCACTAAGCCCGTAGAAGCTAGCAGCCAGTAAGGACAATTATCAAAGTACTGAGAGTACTCGAACAGAAAATTATATTTTACTTTAATATCGGCATTTTTTAATTAATATCAAGAAGATTTCTGTATGTATAATTTTAATGAGCATTGACAACTTCGGAGGATGTAAAGCTTGCCTGGATAAGAATTATAAATGCATTTGTGTCTAATGAAATTTAATTCAATATTGTTATTTGTCTATACGTAAAATTAAAAATTGATCCCCGAGTCTGTTTACTTTTCTCATGAATTACTTGCATCGGAAATCAAAGAAGTCCTCATATTATTACACAAATGGAACGATCAGGCATTTTATATGGTGATTCTATCCTCAGTAAAAAATTAGTCGCTGTTGCAAAACAAAACCAAAACAACAGAAATCCAAAGGTGAATTTGGGATTATATCGTGTCAGCCATGTTTGGCTAAGATATATACAAGAGACATTCAAGCTCACCCGAATTTTGGCATTTTTTAGCATTTCACAATGATAAAGGGGTAAAAGGTGGTCAATTATCTCCCTTATTTTTGAAGTGTGCATCAAACGGATAACAGGGCAGGATAGGGGACCTATTGGACTATTATTTCCCGGTCTCAAATTTGGGCTGTAGGGGTACCACCAATTGGCTCCCAGGGGTCCGGGCTCATTTCAGGGGTTTATATCTCACTTGAGTTTGATCACGAGAACCTGGAATCACTGGGGTTAAGTAGAAGACCTCAAGGGGTATACATAAGAAGCGTTAGAGGGCGCATATAACCCCTACAAGGGTCCAGTTAGCTCATCCGAACGTTTGCATTTAGCATTTCACAATGATATAGGGGTAAAAAGTGGTCCATTATCTCCCTTATCTTTGAAGTGTGTATCAAACGCATAACAGGGCAGCCTGAAAAGTGCTACAGACAGGGCTTTCCTCGCCATGTAAACTCACGTACTTATCAGTATTCTATTATGTATAAACTAAAGAATTTTATGGATCGTGTTATCAAGAAGGAGTACTAAATGTTATATTTTAGACTTGTTTTTTTATTTATTTATCTTTTTATTTATTTATTTATTTTGGTTTTTTTTTGGGGGGGGGAGGGGGGGGGGGGCTACATCCACGAAGGGAATTGGGCCAATGTAAGTGTGTACTGTTGTGCGAGATCTATGTTTTGGGTTTTCAGCCACAGGCGGTTTGATGGAGGGAGGGGGTGGGGTTCTGCTCGTTATGCTACACGGACTTATTATGAATTTCTATATCATTAAAATAACCATATATTTTAGTTTTATGTTGTAAATTTTGAAATTACTATAGGCGAGTTTAAATTTACAATTTGACAACTGGACACAAATTTAATTTAAACAAAGAGTAAGGTACAGTTGAACTTCGATATCTCGAACACTGATATCTCGAATACAACGGATATTTGGAAGTGATTTGGAAGTCCCAACCACTTATTTTTAAACTATTTTACCCTCAATATCTCAAATACTCGGATATCTCGAAGCTTTTTAAACAGTCCAATCTATTTCGAGATAACGAAGTTTGACTGTATTTTGTTGGGGGGGGGGGGATAAATATGCGCGTCTTTTTTCACCTGGTAATTAAAAAAGTTACAATATAATTGTTCGATGTATGAATAAAATTTATGGATGAAGATAGGTTTTGTATATGACGATGATGAATTGTATTGTACATGTACATATATACATGTGTGCGATGTAGACAGTGTTTGGAAATTTTGTAACAATAGTTCTGTACACATGCCCTCAACAGTTAAAAAAAGACAAAATTGATCTCCCCTTAAGATTTTATTCGGATTTCTGTCATGCATATTAGACATTATACGTATGAACACTATTATATATTATAGAAAAATCAAACGGTAATTCAGTTTAGTGCAATAATTATATTAACAAAACAAAAATATTAAGACTGTGCAATCAAATCATTGAGCTTTTGTCACCCCCCCCCCCACACACACACACCGCAATGATGAATGGACATTTGAGCGCTGTTCGAAATCGCAAAACAAAAGTGAACTATATTTTCATTATTGTTTGCATTTAATGATGATCATGTACGGATATAAACTGTACATGCAATGGACATATATTATTGGGAATAGGTATTAGAGAGGAAAAAATACTTTTAATTATAACAGATGAATATATTTTCTTTGGGGTTCACACTGGCTTTAGAATAAATAATCATTGCAACAAGTATTCCATAAAATAGTACACTAAAGCGGGTCATTACAATTTGTGTATTTAAATGATAGACTAAGTCATCTTGAGGAAAACACGTATATAGCGAATTCACTACACATCATTACGAATTCGATACTTTGCTATTAACCTAGTTTTTCTGGTGTATTATTATGTAGGTATTAACTGGCATGCATATTTTCATTTTAAAATCACCTGTATTTTTTTAGGACGATGTCATTTAATGACACAATAAACAAATATTTTTTTTTCTCTCAAAAAACGTTTTTATTTATTCTACTGATCCTGTTTATTCTTTTCATTAAATATTTCGTTTTGTTTCCCAACTGTGGATCAAAATTCGGTAAATGGTCTATAAAATACTTATATTAGATTAAATAGGAAATTTTGAAATTTTGTTAAAAAAAATGTGATACACACACTTTTAACTGGTCTAGCTTTCAGTGCGCTCAATATTTTGTTCAATTATAGGTTGCAATGTGACTAAGCATTCAATTGCATAATTGTTTTGGTTAAATGGCATAAAGCGTTCAGCGTATATGCTAACTGCTTGAAAAGCGAAAGATTTATATTTCCGTTGATGCATGTACTGTAAATCAACATTTATTCGCGTGCGATATATTTTCGCAACGTCATGAGAGCTTCGTAGTCGCGAATATTTCCCGTCACGAACCATTCCTTGTCGTGTGGTTGTTACATGTATGACAACACGGGTCTGGATAAGGCTTGGTCGCAAACATTAGTCGTCGCGAAACAGTTTTTTCGGGAAATTAGGTCCCCGCGTCTATGATCATGTGGAGTCTCAAAGCCTGAATCATCATATCAAACGAGAAGCGAAGCGAAGATACATGTATTACCACCACTCTTTGAAGCTAAATAAATATTTTTACTTGCGCGTTTTTAAAGTGTTTATTTGAAATAATGTTCGTTTAATAAATATTATAATAATGGTTTCGTTTGTTTTTTACCTTCTTAAAGAAAATACATTAATTATTATATAAGATCATGATCTAAAGAATCAGATGTGATGTCTAGTTGCAAGGCGAAGATCATTAGATCAAACTCGATGCTATACATTACTTCTAATATGATGATCTGCACCTGGTAACTCTACGTAATCCGGCCCTTTTGATCAAGTTACCGTTGTAATAGTATAACTAACACTTACATGCATCTACGTTATCGTATTTGATATGTCAATCACAAAAAATTCCATTCAGACCAAGATGTCGTTTTGTTAGACCTTAAATACATATAGCTGTTACTAAAAATTAAATAATTAATTTGATTTTCGTCATTAAAAAAGTGTTCGGTAGTAAAAAAGAAATTGCCTTTTTCATAGACATAACTATATTACGGCGGCATGGAAGGGCCAGATAATTAAAATTAAATCTATTTGTTCGGATGAATAAGTACGGCGGCGTAGATGGCCAGATAAAAACATAAATAAATCTTATTTGTTCGGACGAATTAGGATTTGTTTGGAAGAATTAAGATTTGTTCGACGATTTAGGATTTGTTCGGACGAACAAGTTATTTGTTAATATGAGAAGTAATTTAGACTCTGGCAATGATGTAGATGAAAAGGGGGAGGGGGGGTCTCTGATCAAGCCACCCCTTTCCTTCAAATAATAAATTGCTATTCGTAAGTGTTATATTAACTGACATTTATATAATATCTGACAAATTTTGCTGACATGCTCAATTCTCAAAATACATATAATAATTTTGCATTTTTTAAAATATAAAATAATAGCATTATTACAGAGCTTGTGCAGAAACATTAGAGATACATGTAATAATTAAGATTTTTTGTCTATAAATTTCAAAATTCGGTGGTAACGCATAGTCACCAATTTTCTTCGTTTCGTGTTTTGATACCTTAGTATTTGTATATAAGATACAAGACAACCTTGAACTGTTGCCATGGAGACCGGTTGTCATGGCAACAGAGTGATCAAACATGTTCTCAACTTTCATGTAATATCAGCTGAAACTGCATTTTATCAAAATAAATGGCCGTTGCAATGACGTTTTGAACAATTAAAAATTTCTTAATTATTGTTTTCAACTTATACATACATGTATTTCCTTAGCAATGGCAATATAACGACGCTCAATAATGTTGTAATATATTTGTTATATATTAAGTAAACACGTTTCCCACAAATAGCAACAAAGAATGATTCTAAATTGTATTTAAAGCTAGCATTTTTCTCTTTACAGAATCACTATGGTTTTCTTCATTTTTTTTAAATTTTTAACCTTGTTACCATAGTAACATGTTTCAATTTTTTATATGACGTGCATACTATACATCTATGAGTTTGGTTCAATAATCAATTCTATGGTATTTAAAAAATAGGAAAATATGTTTTCCAAATAATTTTTGCTTTCCATGGAAACATTCTTTAGAAGTTGATTTGCCCAAAAATGTTTTTCTTTAATTTGAAAATTGATCAAATGGTTGGTTAAAAAGTTTACATTTCATAACTTAGATAAGCTAAAATTACTTTCTATATTGCTTTAAAGTTGATAAGATTTGCCATTTTGGTATCTTTGGTATCCGGTACCATGGCAACTGTAGCCCCCTAGCAACAAATTTATGTTATCTAGCTACTTAGTACATCAATATGTATCATTGTATGCGATATAAAGATGATTGGTGGCTATTCGTGTCGGAACTCCTAAATACAATTTTGATTTTTACATAGGATTGATCTTAAAAACTAAAATTATGATTGTTGAGCAAATTGAAGAAAATGAAAATTTTTACAATTTTGTATCATTAACGGGTGCGACTGCAACGCTTAATGATATAAAGTTTGTATCATTTGCGGTTGAGGGTGTCGATATTTGCTTGTTTCATTAAGCGTTAAGGTTGCTGTGCATTTGTGACGCTTAATGATACAAATAAATCATTAAGCGGCGATTTATCATTAACAGTTGGACATGTCAACTGTTAATGCAAGAATTTATAGCATTAAGCGTTGCAATTGCAACGCTTAATGCTATTTATATCATTAAGCGGCGTTGTATCATTAACGGTTGTTACACAGCAGTCCTAACGCTTAATGAAACAAGCAAATATCTACACAAAAAATATCGCACCCTTAAATGATATAGAATTGTAAAATTGAAAGCAGTCTTTTATAAAATAATACATTTTTATTTCCCTAAAGTATTTGCTCAGCATTAGTAATGTTTATGATGAAACTTAAAGACAGACAAAAAGGTTGAAGCAAGCAATCACTAACAGCAGCCACTAAGACCTTCGATGCTAGCTGCAAATAAGAAAAATCATTAAAGTACTGCGAGTACTCGAACAGACATTACTTTTTGCTTTGTCGTAGGCATATTATAATTAATATCAAGATGAATAATGCATGAATAAACTGTATATGTTTGATGTTTGTCAACTTCGAAGGTAAAAAAGCCCGCTTGGAGAAGAATTATAAAGTATATTATAGAAAGCCAAATAACAACTGATCTTTGTCTATCTTGGTCATAGATATAAGTTATGGTACTGATAATTCCATAGCCGCTTTTCTAAAAAATATAGTGTAAAAAATGGAAAGGTACAATTTAAAGTAATAAAACTGCGCCTTTACTGTCCCCAACAAAAATATTATCACACACTTTTAATAAAAACAAAAATTCTGAAAAAAAAAAAATTAAAATGAAATTTAAGTATTTATATCTGCTATCGATGTTGTCACTAGATTATTGCTAGCTGTATAGGACCCACATATTTTAAAAAGAAGTTACACATGTACCTGGAAATCAAGCATGGTTTTTTTTTACTTACTCGGGAAACGATATGCACCAATCTTTAAAAGGTTAAATTTTAACAGAGGGGCAGTCAAACATGTAACATACGGTTTTTCATCTCATATAGAAATCAACACCAGACGCAGCCGGAAACGCCCCAAATTTTAACGCGAATGAAGGAACTATTTTGCCTCAGCAATAAAGTTATGACACCTACAAGGGTCCATTTAGCTCACCCGAACTTTGTAACTTTTTAGCCCTTCACAATAATATAGAGGTAAAATGTGGACTATGATATCCCTTATCTTTGAAGTGTGCATCAAACAAAGAGACATATAGGGCTATCATTTCTCGTTCTCAGTTTTGGGATGTAGGGATACCACGAGGTATTTCCCAAGGGTTTGGACGCAATTCAATGATTATCATCTCCTTCGATTTTGATCACAAACCTTAAACACTAGGGATTAGAAGAAGATTCTTATATTAGATGTATTCAATTCAAGCTTTAGAAGGCGTCCATGACATATACAATGGCCCATTTCGATCACCCAAACATGTAATGGATACATCCAAAAGTCCTGTTATTGGCTGCTAGCTTTAGCCTGGTAGACAGAATTGCATTTAGATAGATGATAACAGGTATATTAATGTGGTCAACTACTGTGAATCAAGTATGATAGCACCATCTCCAGTTAGAGAGATGCTGGTCATGCTTAAAATAAATACTAGTATTGATATGTTTTAATGGGTGTAAATAATGTTTTCTTTGCCTTTCATACGAAATAGCAAAAGTTAAATTTTTCCTTTTATATTCATCTGTTTTAATACAAGGAAACCCCGCTTTATATTGTTTTTAGTCAGGAAAAATTAACCAAACTATAAAAATAGCGAAATGTAGATAAATATATTATGGCTAAGTGTGAAATGAGCCTATAAACGTTAGATTTTTAAAAATCTATATCTAGACACGTCAATTTTTTACCAATGCACTTCCGATCAATTGAAATGCTTTCCTTATTGTTTTCTTCCTATACTTCAGGTTCCGGTTTAATCTAACAAGACATTCATAAGACACTTCGTTTAAAATAACTTTTTTGAGTTTAAGTACCCCAAAGCTATAAAAAATATTCCAGATTTATTTATTTAGCACATCCTTCCTTTGAAGTAGAGGAATCTTTTATAAACTGGTGTCACTTGACGGGTGCACAATGTAAAGATACCCAAGCCACTTGCAATGAGGCGTGACTAATCCTGTCTACCCAGCAATGTTGGTACATGTAATATTTGTAAGTGATTTGAGAAGTCAGAGTGTCTATACCAGCTACTCATGGGGCTAGCAGGTGAAAAGGAGTTAAACTCAAATTGACACGCGTAATCTTTCTATTGTATTAATCGGAGTACCATTAAATTTTGTTTTCCCTCGGACTGAAATGTCACACTTTCATTGGTTTAAACATAGCACGTGCCTGCCTGATTGCTAGCGCTCGAGAGCCCTAGCAACAACGTTAGTCTTTTTCACTGGAATACGCATGCTCGACTCCATAGTATGGGATTCTGGGAATACTGTACTACTGTAGATAAGCTGTACCATTTGAATTTCGTTTTATCATCTTCACATGAAGTTTTGTGTTTATTGTAAATGTCAAAAAGTAACAGTAGCTTAGGTCTTATAATGCAAAGTTATTTTAAAATATTACTCTAAATAGCTAGCTTTAACTTAACTACCTTCAAGCTCGGAAAACAACCTCGGATATGTTTTCCGAGCTTGCCGGAAAGGTCCGAGAAAATACGATTGCTACAAAACAGTACCAATGGTTCTTGAAAATTTTCACCTCGAAATTAAAATTACAGTAGGTACTTAATGATTAAGGCACAGTCAATGAGCTTTGCCATTGCCGATGTGAAGCCCACTCTAGATTCACAATTCTAAATTTATACCCTACTCCAACACAATTCCAGTACATCACTGTGCCTTCCTATTGCTAATTAATCGAATCAGAAATTTAAACTAATATTTTAGAAATCTGCTTTTGTGTTTTATGATGGCTACAGCGCTAGCTCACCAATCTTTTTAAAAGATAAGCTTGTATATTTCTATGTCCGTTCGGTGAGAATTTATATTCGGCAATATGGCCGTCAATGGCCGATGCTTCGCCTACTCATTTCAAAATTTCATATTATTTTATACAGAAACCGAATGCCGTAAGTTCTCAAAATATTTAGAGATGTTGCCCTTTGAAATTCTATAAAATTAGTAAAGTTGCCCTTTGAATATTAACGTCACATGGTTGTGTCTGAAGCAGAACAAAATAGCAGCATCGAGATTCTGCAGAGGAAAGGGAGAACACGTTTAAAATTGAATAAAATAATTGAAAATTGAATAAAATTGAATTGAAACAAAACATTGTAAGTTAACTTGGGTGAAGCGAAGATTTTCAAAAACCATCGCTTTTTGTGAATAAATGTGTCACTTAATAGCGAGCGCAGCTCGCCGGCGCGCAGCGCCGGCGCGAAGCGAGCTCTAACGGCAAGGCGTGTGTGAATAGAAAATTCGGACCAGTTGCACATTCATTCAACGGATTTTTTTGGCGTCAGTAAATCGGACCAGTAATGCATTGTTTTAATAGTCCCAGTAGTTCCCTGTAATCATGGCAATTTTTATCACTTCACACTCTCACGAGAATCAGCAAGACAATAAAAACAATAACGATGTATACGACATACAGTCAGTTACCTCTAAAGTTCACCTCAGTACACTCTCGATCAAAAAAAAAAAAATAATAATAATCGAGTGACGTCACAAAGGTTTGCACATTGATCCGATAGATTTTTTCGGCGTCAGTAAATTTGGACCCACAATTCATAGTACCAATGGTTTCCAAGTCCTCACGTTCTCGCGAGAATCAAAGTAAAACTTTTGAGAAGCATATAAGATGTGTAATTTTAAGAACATCATGCTTTTTAAGTAAATAAAACAGTATACTTCGCTTACTTTTATTTTTCAGGGGAGTTTTAAAGAGTCAGACGACACATAAACGTGAACTTTGACGTCACAATAAGGGGAAATTACTCTAACTGAAGTTATTGTAAATCTGCTGAAATTACCAAAATCCTCTCAAAATCTTGCAAAGCTAAAGAATGAGGACATTTCTTCAGATATAGGAAACAGTTGCAACTTGCACTCATTTGGATGAATGCTCACGTTTATTTTATTCACTATAATTACGGTAATTTCCAGGAACGTACACGTAGCATCGGGTTTTTTTAAAAGGGTGTGGGGGTGGATGACAGCCTCATCCAAAAAATCTTTACAAGCAAAAAGAAAAAAGGATAATTCTGAAAATTCTAATCCTTCAGCTCTTTAGCAGTTCAATGGTTTCTTGCTTTTC
The DNA here is from genome assembly GCA_020458035.1 of Magallana ariakensis. NCBI lineage: Eukaryota > Metazoa > Mollusca > Bivalvia > Ostreida > Ostreidae > Magallana > Magallana ariakensis. The sequence goes on along the minus strand of CM035817.1, from coordinate 12,038,351 downwards.
ACTTCCATTTATCACATGCTCCCAATCCCAAGTGGGGGGGGGGGGGGGGGGGCAACTCCATGTTCCTTTAATATGATAAGCAAATATAAGCGTAAATTAAAAAAAAATAAAAATTAATAAGAAAAAATGCCGACTGCAAAAAAGGGGATGAACTGACGTTACAATTACTTTAAAAGAGGAGATGCAGTGCAATGAACATTTATATCAAAATCTTTATTATTCAACAACATTGTATCTGAGATTAAACTATTGTTCTACTTATAAATAAATAAATAACAAATCTTGTAACATATGAAATCTTATAAACTATGGATAATGGAAATTTACTGAAAAATAGGTATGTTTTATTTTATTTTCCAATCAAATTTATTTACGTTGTTAATTTTATTTTTATTGATTTATCATAATTCATTGTTTGATCACATGCTGCGCTCGCTCCAACGGTCGCACCGTAAAACATATTAGTCCTTTGAAAAACAAAACACTCATTAGGTTTGTTACTGACTGACTTCGCCATCTATGAGATTGATCAACCCGATATATTTCTGTAGTCAATTTGTAACAAACCTTATAAGTAGTATTACCGTCCGGTTATATGAATCAAAATTTATAGTTAAAGCGTGTTTTATGGTAAAAATAGACCGTCCGGATTAGGAACGCAAAATTTCTGGATGTATGGTACAAAATAACGTATTAAAAAATTCTGTTTCCAAATAAAGTCGTTCGTTTACTGAAGCAACCCGGATCTCTGGCGTCCGGATATATGAAGCCCCCCTGTAATATGAACATCTTGATATTTAAACAAATGATCTGCAAAAAGAATGAACATAAAAAAGATCTTATCTTGAAAACTGTAGAAGGAGTTATTGAAACAAATAAGGTACCTATCTGAAATATTTTACAATAGAATTACTAAGTTCAACAGCTGGTATTTGCCGCATAAATTGTTAAAAATCAAAATGCTTGAATCTGATTTATGAACATATAAAAGTGATCTAAAAAAATCTTAATTTGAGAACTTTATGAGGATAAGATAAGAAGGGTAGATAAGAAGGGTACCCTTTATTTGCAAAAAATTATCACAGCTGGTATTTTTCATAGACGTCATGCATATTTACGCGATAAACTGTCGATTTGCTGTTAATCTGTGTTGGAAAAACATATTCGCATGAGTTTCGGGCTTGTGAACCGCAGATCACAAGTTTAAATATGCATGCGGCCTATTTCATTAATCTTTTGGAATTGAAAGTGTATAAATACAAAATTATATATATTTTCGCCTATTTGACTTATATGTATATACTTCTGATGCATTATGCTATATTTTTCTTTTTTGATCAAGTAATTTTGTGTTGATTTGAGAAACTATTCACTAACAGTGTAGTGAGTTACCTAAATACAAGTACAGTGTACATTACGGCTTCCATTGGTTATTCACCAAAGTACAGAAAGCCAAAAAAAAGTTTTTAAAGCATTCATAACCTTTCTGATCACACTTTTTTAATTTTAAATGTATTAAAAATGAACTCGAAGAAGGTAAGGGAAAGGGAGTGGGTAGGAGGGGGGGGGGGTGGTCGTCGACTGTCAGCAAGTTTTATAAGCAACCTCAATTAAAAAATATCATTGAATTAAAAAAGAAATGGAAATAGTAATGATTGGACCGAACTTAAACGATGTTAAAAACAAATTGTATCTGTTCATGTTTCACAATATTGTTTGCACACACACATATAACCTCAGAGAGAGAGAGAGAGAGAGAGAGAGAGAGAGAGAGAGAGAGAGAGAGAGTGTGTGTGTGTGTGTGTGTGTGTGTGTGTGTGTGTTCCACGTGTAGTTTTATGTTTGAAGAACGGAGCACGTGGTGCAGCTCGCGGGCTGATTTGATTGACAGGTGTAGCACGTAAACTCAATGTGCATTACTTTTACGATAAAAGGGTAATGGATATATGGAAACTGAATTAAAAACAATAAAAACAAAGTCTCATATTAGTGAATTACAAGTGAAATATACTTTATCTACCGATCCACTGATTCTACTCGCCATAAAAATGAATATACTACATGCACAGTGTAGGAACGGAAGTATTCAGTTTTGGGTAGCGCTGTTTGTCGAAGCGAATAAACAAGTAGACGAGGTAGCTCTGCGAACAGTCGAAGATTTTAATCAAATGAATTGATAAATGGATGTAAAAAAAATAATTATGGAACAATTCAATACGTTATGGTAATAAAATGGCACAAGTTTTAAAAAGGTGGATTCCTTTTGCAGCATGATTTTCAATGAATATTTTGACAATCAATATCCAAGGTCACTTTACAAAGTTGAAATGATTATAATGTACGAATATAATAAGCTGTCATTATTTCATACTGTACCCGCAGCGCAATTTTTACCATTTATTTAGAATTTTACCGTACGCGTAGTTTTATGATTAAGCATTGGTTTCTAATGGTACGTTAACTCAATAGAATGACCATTGTATGAATGGAGTCATTCAAACAAATTTCAATGATGAAAAAGAAATATTTTTGCTGCGATTATTTTTGTAATTAGTAGCTTTTTAATCTGCCTTGCACATCCTGTAACATAACTGTCATATGCACACGAGTGCTAAACTGAAGAAAACTATATATGTTTTTAATTAATGATATTTAAAAGCGAAGTACTAGTACAAGCATTTAGATACATGTATTTATGTTGACAAGCGGACCAGAAACAATAGAAAATATACTTGAAGTATACGCAATTGATATCAAAACCCTTAATATAAAAATTACGAGATGATATCCCGCGCAAGCGCAAGTAATAACACTTTACAAATTTAATGGACTTTGTGTTTTTTGTACACATTTATTTGTGTCCGATTTTTTTTCTTAATTGGTTTTCTTAAACGAATCTTACAAACGTAATTTCCGTTAACAAATATCTTAGCTCATTGTTATGTTCGGAGCTACGCATACAGATGTTCGTACATACCTATAAGACCTACTCGTACAGTAAACAATATCGAGGCATAGTTAAAAAAAACTTCAAATTTAAAGAATACATTGCTTCCTTTATCAATGTAGCTTTTTTGTCTGAGCCTGAAAGATATCATATTGGGGAAATATTTCCATAAAAAGAAGCACTATTTTTTTGTAAAAGAAATGAGAAACTATTTTGCTTCAATTTCTTATTAAATATTTGCACTGTTTTGATACAATAAAAATATATCCCAAAGAGAATATCTAAATATTAAGATTGATATAACGAGTATAAACTTATTCTAGTTTACTACATAAGGAAAAAAGGGGTAATTTTTCCTTCAGAAAAAAAGTAACAGTGTTTTGACCACGCCTTAAATATGTCGGCAATTATTTTCGGTCTTTTATCTCAACAGAAATTTCAACGGAGCAATCGCATAGGTCTAACCCTTGCGTGTCTTGTAATTTGTTGTTGTTTTCTGATTCTTTTCTTTTGGTTTCTCTTACGTGAAGAAATTAATATTTAATTTTGTTTAAGATAAGTAAATAAAAAACAAAAGAAGTATTATTCTTCAATCTTCCTTAATTTCACATATATATACCGGGTGTTACACGTTGTTGAGCAGGGTCGCACCGTGGTTTTTTATTGTCTTGTTTCGAGGCCGTAACAGAAAACGATAGATCAAAGGCACTGTCATATTTATCATATTTTATAAAATAATCTAAAAACGACCCAGAAAATAAAATATAGGGTTTAGAAAATGATTATGGTTACACCTGCACATGGGGGTAAATTATGTTCAAATTCTCCATTTTGTCGACAGTATTTTACTGTGGGTCCTTGTAGAATGTATCCTAAAGAGCAGGTAAATTTAATAGATTCATTGTAAGAAAATGTCTGCTTTTATAAATACAGGAATGAAATATCTTAACAGATAATACAAATTTTACATTTTTTGAATTATCGGTATGATACAATTTTATGATTATACGATTTTCATATAATACAAGCTCATTACTATATCATCTGGTATAGAATTAATCTTTTGTAAAATCTTTTATATACTTGGTCAACATTTTTATTTTCTACTGTTTATTGTTTAAAGAGGTTCGCTTCTTAGGTTTTGAGTAGCCATTTTGGGTCACCTCTAGTCTGAAAATTCTGCATCACATATTAATTCTAGTAGAATATTTATATTTTACAATGCCAAATAAACTTTATTGAATAAAACTGTTTTTAAAAAATTACATTTTTACAGGGTTTAGTAAGGAACTTTTGTGGCGGAAGGTTTTCAAGAAGGAAATGAACAATTTTCATAATTCACTAATTTTAGAGTACTGTTATTTTAGCTTCCTAATTTTCAGCGCAGACCAAACTTCTAGATAATTTGTGTATTACGATACATTCATGTTCTTTTAAAAACATATTTGAACAATATTTTGATATTTCTATCAATATATTTTGGCATATTTAGCTTATATTTCATTTTGGCCTAAAATTAGATTATTTCATGCTTGTCAAAATTTACGGCCATGCTTACTTCCATACATTTGGTTTTACGTTTATAATGTTACTAATTTATTGTCAGAGATGCTTTCCATAGTTTAAAGTTCACTCAGCCGGTTGTACTTGGCGGGTTCTAACCCCGAGCATTTAGGAATGCAGTTTGCAACCAGCTTCCTCATTTCATTTATTCATGTTACATATTAGTAATGACAATGAGTCCAACTATTCTGGGTAAGTTTGGTTTTATTATTTTATTGACGCCGTATTTATTCCTGAAATTGCCAGATAACTTTGTTTTACATTTTCTGTGAGTAATTTAGACGTATTTGGAAGTAAAGTGTGATAATGAGTAATTGCTCGTATGAAAACTATTTAGTATAAAGTAAAAGTATGTGTATTGTTGCAATGTTAACATATGTTATAATATATTGATACATGTAGAGTAAGGCGCGTACGTAGTACTTGCCGTAAAATAAATGTATTTATGTAGAACACAAGTATATTAAAGTGAAGTACGTGTACGAGTCTAATAATTGTTTTAAAGTAAAGTATATGTAGTGAAGTAGTAAAGTTATGGACAGCAAAATGTGCAAATATAAGAGTAATTACAGAAAAACGTATCGTGTAAAGTAATGTGCAGTAAAATGCAAGTATGAGTAAAATAAAGGTATATGTGTATTTATCATTTCATTTATATTTTAGATCCCTTTTTGGTAAAAGAAAAGTTGGAAATATATCTGTCAAATCAATACCCGAGTGTATAAAAACCTTGTAAACCTACATAGACGTATTATTATTTTGGAGCCGCAAAGTCACCCGGTGACATTGCTATATCTCAAATTTTTGATATGTGACCCCTACTTGTTTTACATTTAAATGAGACATTAAATGTATTAATATTTATCTGCAAAGTTTTGGAAAAATAACATTATGCGTTATAATTTGATTACTCCAAAATTTTGTAACATCTGTTCATGTGTTCATTTTGTACTGGCCTTTGAAGACACCAGTAAAGCAAGAATTTTTAAACTTTGACTTAGATTTTACTTTTAAAGTCACTGCATGTGTTCAAACTCATACTGTATTAAAACCATAATTAAATAATAGTTCTAACTATAAATATTTGTTTGATTTCCTCAAATTATCGATTTCCATGTCAAATTGTAGCGAAAATTTCAGGAAAATTATCATTTCTGTTCGGTGCCCTATATTTCCAAAAAAACAGCATGTGACATGGGTCACAAATAAAACATACGAACATTTTAGGTCCCCATCTTTGTATCCAGTGGTTTTTGAATGATTGACATTACTAGTATTTCAGGTGCCAACCTCCTTAAGACGCTAGTTAGCTTCTTTCAGAGATTTGTTTTTGCTGTTTAATTGTTTTTAAGTTTATCTTTGAATACTTACATTTTCGACTGTCTTTCTCTGTGATAACATTACGAATCAATTTTGAAGCTCATAGCCAATATCTTCATAAAAGATGATTGACAGAAAATGGGCGTGTCTAATAGCATAACCGAAAAACGTTATTGGCTGCGCCGCGTAGTAATACATAGCATATGTTACATGAACATATAGTGGTTTTAAAATGCTGTTTTTAAAGTGAACAAATTTGAAATTTTATAATATTTTATAATAATTTTATGAATATTATGAGGTGATAATTTCGGTCGGAGCGTGGTCAAATCTATCATAAAGCCCTTCGAGCTTTATTGGATTTGACCACGGCCCGACCGAAATTATCACCTTATAATACTCAAAGAATGATACCTTATTCCTTAAATGATTCATTAAGCTTTTATTTATGATATACAAAATATCCATAATTCTAAAAGAACAAATGCCTAACAGGCCCTTACGCTAACCTGAACCTGAGAAAAATACGACTCAGTTAGGAATTTACAGAAAGGCTATAAGGTAACTATATGATCATGAAAAATCAACCAATAGAGCAAGGTCAAATAAAAAAAGATTCGTAGACTGACGAAGAATCAAGTCAGAATGTAAATGTATCTGGTATTCTGAAATATTCAAAATATATTGAATTCAATCAACGACTAGCGAATTATAAAATACGACCCAAGCAAGAACGTATGATGAGACGTATGACCTCGGTAGAAGCTGGATTTAAGTTATGGTGTTAACATGACGAAAAAAAGATAACTTCCTTAAATAAACTCAGAACATGTGACAGAAAATGAGACAAGAAAGCATAAAAAACCAAGGGCAAAAACTTTGCTAAAAGTATTTCCATAGCCTTGCCATTGTATTCATTTAATAACTGAAAATCTAGTAGACAATAACTTAAAAAACTACAAATTACAACTTTCATTGACTTACATACTCGAAAGTCATTTGTTTTTAAACAGGTCGGGGAAACTACCTTATATGGATATTGTTGTCATTGCACAAAGCGATGCGTACCGCGAACAACTGTCCAATCAGTGAATAAAAAGCAACACATGTGATTTACTACATCTTTACGTTTTTACAATAAACACGTGGTTTTGACTCATTTACGACTTGATTTCAAATGACTGCGGGAACGTTAATTCATACATTTTTTCAACTTTTTGTAAAAAATGCAAAGTTTACTTTCTAGTTAAGATTTTCCATGCTCACATTAACAAACATTGCCGATTTTCCATGTTAAATATATACGTTGAAATACATGTACATGTACCTCTCACAAGATTCACATGGATTAATACGCATCTCCTTACCATTTACACTCAGGATTTAAATGGCCACATGAGGTCTTTTGAATGCCTGACAATGTACGAACACCTCCGAGTCCAATGCTTAGGACCATGAAATTCATGTGAAATCTGTATTCACTGAGAAATCAGCGCTAGCAGTAAGGCTTATATGTCAACAAATGGACTTAAACAATGCAATTGATGAACCAACTTTTTTGCTATTGTAAAATGAGTGTTTGTAAATGTGAGCATAGAATTAGTAGATGATGATGTAAATATTGTTTTAAGTGTGCAAAATGCTTAAAAAAAAAATTAATTATGCCTTTCCAAAACCAAGTAGAAAAACTAGCATTTTCTAAACGTTGTATTTTTTGTAGTAACCCATGATGCATTTCAACTCAGAAATGTCATTCAGCTGATTGTTCAGTTTGTCGATTTTGTCGGTACCTCATTTATTATGTAAATTTATTCCGACGTCACATAAAATAGTTTCCCCGACCTGTTAAATTACACGTTTCATTGCGATTCGTTATTATTAGCGAATTATTAAAATAAATGTCATTGGTGTTTTTAGGAATTTTCAAACATACCGAATTGAACAAAAGAGGAAATGTATTTTATTTGCGTTATGTTTTGAGTACTTTAGAAACATTTTACACGTGTAAAATATTTTTGTGTTTTAGTTGAAGAATTAAAACAACTAGTATGGTAATCTTTTCAAAATTGTATTTGATTCTGATCGACAAGCCTTTTACATATAAGAAAAGACGAGATTTACTTATTTTGAAATGTTTGCAAATCCTTAAAATTAGTTAAGTGTACAGGAATTGCACTATAAATTGTATAAGATATAAAAACTCGTATTGGTACTTTTCAGAAGATCGCATATGATTCAAGAAAAAAAACCTAGTTTAAGTTCTTCTTTGAACACATTTGTAGGAATAATGGGAATAAAAGTTCGTTCATTCCAGTTTTAGGACCCTCTTATATAATTAACACGAACTGATGACATACATGTGTTGAGTTATAAAGATTCAATGCTAGTCCTTATAAAATTAATGTTGGTTTGGAGATTTCCCATGTAACGCAACAACTGAATTGTTTTTTTAATTTCTGATCTACCTTTGCATTTTAGATTTATTTTGTTAAAAAGAGAACAGTTGGTTTGAGGCCGCTCTTTTGATGCACGCATCAACTTGTTTCTTGAAATGTAAAAAGCATTGAAAAAACAAGCCGGTATAAAACACATTAAAACAGACATTTTATCTACACCTACAAACATGTAACACACTTTTTTCTCTTTATTAATTAGTCGAATCAACTTTGATAATCCAAATAGAAGAGAAATTCAATTTTGAAGAACTACTTTGACGGTTTAGTTTAGTAAATTTTATCTGTTTGGTTCTAATATACAGCATAGAGAATATAACAGTGATATACTAAATAAATGTAGTTTTTGACTCATTTGAAAACGATAATAAGTTAAGGAAATACTAAGTTTAATGCCATCAGTATGGAACGCCTGGACTGTCTTATCATTGCAAAACTAAATTCTTTATGTGCTTATATTATTATGTAGCCGTGCTTTAATCGTTATGTGATGTCCTTATATCATTATGTGGTGTGCTGTTATCACTATGTGGTGTACTCCTTTAATTATGTGATGTGCATTCATTATCATGGCATGTGCATTTGGTATTATGTGATGTGCATTTGGCAATATGAGATGTGTATTCATCCTTATGTGGTATGCAGTTATCATTATGACATGTGCATTCATCATTATGGCATGTGCTTTTCTAATTATGTGATGTGATTCCGTCTTTACATTATGTGTTTTCATCATTACGCGATGTGGTTTTTTTTTTCATTACGTCATGTACAAACATCTTTATGTTATGTACAAACTTCATTATGTGGTGTGCAAACTTCGTTATGATGATGATCAAAGTCACATGACAATTTTTTAAGTCGTAGACCCAGCGGCAAAATTCAAAACTGATATTTATCTTCCTAATTTGTTTACAAACTTAACGGGCGCAAACGTAAATGATTTAACGATGCAAAAGTAGTCTTACTAACAAATACTTTATTTCTTTAAAGAAAATGCCTCTCACCCGCCACGCAACTCAAATCACTTGACACTATTTTAGTGTTTCGGCGTTGTGATACGTTTTCATGATTTATCCATTTATTTTATTATTTTACATAATTTTTTTTTAAATCTGCAAATCTGCTATCATCAGGATACTATTTGCACATCTGTTATACATACTTTTAAATTAGTGAGGATTTGAGCATATCACCCAAACTCTTATCGACACAGTTGGCAATTCAGACAAAACCACACTGCAGTCTTTGTCTTTTTAAATATGAATGTTCCAGTGTTTTACCAATATCTGTTTTTCCCTAAGTCCCAGGTTGTCTTTAGGGCGGACTTCTTTTGTCCCATATCCCAAATGCACCGGTTATATGAACGGGTGCTAAACAGCAAATTGACAAATAAATTAAACCGGTGTAAAACAATAATAAAGAAACATATTATTGTCATAGCTTTTGGTATAACCATGGTAGCAGATTAACAATTCCAAAAAGACACATTTCTTTGATGGTCCTGCCAGAATTCCTTCATTTAAATAAAAAATAGAGAAGTAAAAGAATTTTTAAATGTGTTGCAACGCAATTTCATCAAAATTACCAGGAAAAAATATTTTTCATTAGTTTCTGCCCAAAATTCTAAAAAAAAAAAAACCTACATGAATAATGGCTAATAATTTATCAATTCTGTAAAAATGGCAGACAGTAGATGGAGATTGAGGGGCGATATTTACTAATGACAGTTGTAATGTACAGTTTTGGTTGAGCCGGTTGTAAACTTGGTGTTGATGGGCCGAATCCAGGCACGTAGAATCGCTTTTGAATGGGTGGGGGGGGGGGGGGCAGACTCATCCCAAAAAATCTTGACAAGCAAAATTAAAAAACAAAAACAAACCCCCCTCCAAAAAATCCCAAATCGTGAAAATCCCAATCCGGGGGAGAGGGGGTATAACTTCAATTTTCCTTCTTTACTTTTACTTCAATTTTTGTACATGGCCCAAAAAGTGGGAGGGGGATGCAACTGCATGATAACTAACTTTTTTTAATGTTAATTTCAGAAAAATCTTTGCTGCGCCAAAAAATGCCCCCCCCCCTCGATGCTACATGCTTGCCATCGGAAAACGAAGTTCATTGCTGAATAATAATTTTTACATGTTATTTGATAATTTCTATTTGGATATATAGTTTCAATTAAAAATATATACCAGTACTATGACTTTATTAATAAGAATGCAATTGCATTTTGCATGCTATTATAAGGAAAATTCAAAATATTTTAACTGCAAAAGTAGGCTGGTAATGCACCCTGGATTTTTGGGCTCTAGCAATTTTAAATGCAAATAAGGAAGAAATATTCTTTCAAGAGAAATTAACTGAAACTGGGGAACGTCTTGTGTGTCGTTAAAAGTAAACGGTATATACCATAAATAAATAAATAAATAAATAAATAAATAAATAAATAAATCATAAACATCGTATCACAGCGCCGAAACACTAAAATAGTGTCGAGGCAAGTAATTTTGCGTGGCGAATGAGAGCCGTCCGCTTTTTTGTTTTTTTTTTGTTTTTTTTTTTTGTTTTTTTGTTTTTTTGCTATATCAGTTTTGAATTTTGCCATTGTATCTAAACCCGCCAACTTTTAACTTTAAATATTGTCACGTGACTTTGATCATCATCATAACGAAGTTTGCACACCACATAATGAAGTTTGTACATAACATAAATATGTTTGTACATGACGTAATGAACAAACAACCACATCGCGTAATGATGTTTAAAACACATAATGTAAAGACGGAATCACATCACATAATTTAAGAAAAGCACATGCCATAATAATGAATGCACATGCCATAATGATAACTGCACATCACATAATGATGAATACACATCACAAAATGCCAAATGTACATCACATAATGCCAAATGCACATCACATAATACCAAATGCACATGCCATAATAATGAATGCATATCACATAATTGAAGAAGTACACCACATAATGATAAAAGCACACCACATAATGATACAAGGACATCACATAACGATTAAAGCACGGCTACATAATAATATAAGCACATAACGAATTTAGTTTTGCCATGATAAGAAAGTCCAGGCGTTCCATACATCAGCATCAATAGTGAACTACAATGTACAAGTATTTATGTATTTCGTTTGTACAACTTAAAACGAAAATAATAAAACTGTTATTTCTTACTTGAACAAGTAGGTAAGTCGTGTTGAAAATCATCTGTTCTCGTACAATATTTAATTAATGATCCCTGGATATGGAATCCAACGGAACAGAAAAAAGAAACTGATTCATTAAAATAAAACGTCTGTTTAAATGGATTGGATGAAAGATGAAGTTCACATGTTAATATAGGACGCTGATATGTTATAACTCTAAAAAAATATGCAAAAACTCTTTTAGGACAATTAACTCAAGCTTTTATTTGCCTAAGATTTTCTACAGCAAACAATTCATTAACATAGTTACGAAGCCCAGTCGCATTTGGTATTGCTTTACCACATTATATATTCATTATATAGTATGCAATATAAAAGTTGACAAATAAATAACCATTTATTTAAGCGTAAGGTTAAAGGTAATAGTTATGTTATAGCTTTAGTAAAAATACGTTTATCAAGAAAATATGCATTACCCCAAATTTCGAATAAGCATTTATATTAAGAGATTTTTGAGCATTAAAAATACATGAAGAATTAAGACTTTAAGTTTTTATGTAAATTAAAAAGTGATCACTTAAACAATATCAATTACACTATTAGAATTATCACTATTGGAAATTGTTAGTCATACATTTAAGGTTTTTATGTGGAGTGTGATGAAATGATTTAATCAATTCAGTGTGAGTTATATATCAAAAGAGCAATTAGCAAAATTGAAATGACATATTCTTATATTTAAAGATATAAAAAAAACTAGAGCAAAGCTCGTTGCATAGCAACAAGTGGGTCTTCCGTTAATGTCGAAAGTAAAGCTATAAGTTCCTCTTCGAAGCAGAGTTCTCAAACCAATAAATGTAAGTAACTATAACAAAAAGAAAAAAAATCGAATTATTCTTGGTACGAGTTAACAAAATCCGAATGATTCTAAGTACGAATTAACAAAAACCTTATCAATTTCAAGAACGACTTAGCGAATACAAATCGGAATGTGTTCAAGTACGACTTAACAATATTCGAATTATTTTAAGTACGAGTTAATTTCACTTTGAACATAACACTATTTTCTTAACCAAGAATGCGAAATCAAAATTTCCGGTAAAATCAATTTTTAAACCCCTATATCTCTGTAATGCATCGTCCGATTTTAAAACGGATTTCAGATTTAAATTAAGCTTCAAAAGCTCTTTTTATTTTGCTTCTATGATTTATAACAAATTATTGCTCCAAAAACAATTATTATTAAAAGACTTTGTAGCCCTACTGGCCCCTAATTTGTGGGGTCAGCCCCTTTTTCTTGATATTAAATGAAAGGTTTCGCAAATATAAACATATTTTGTTCAACAAGTGCTCACAAATTGTTAACCGTTCTAGAGATATTTGAACAACTGTGTTTTAGGGGCCGACCCTAAAACTCCTTACCGGGGCCACCAACAAAAAATATTTAGGTATCATATTGTAAAGAATATTATTTTGAGCAACTTTTCTTCTACAATGCTTTTCAAAATATTTCTCCTTTTCTAGATATTAATGATCAAAGTTTTGGACTTCTGGCCCCTTGAAATCCCTAATTACGTAACATATGACTTAGGTATGATACTGTATAGATAAACAGCTGTACAATAAACATCTTTGCTTCTATAATTGATAACAAATAATTGTTCATTAAAGAGTTATTGCAAAAGGACTTTAGAGCCCTCTTGGCCCCTAATTTGAGGGTCCAGCCCCTTTTTCTTGATATCAAATGAAAGCCCGTGAAAATTAAAATAACTTTTGCATTACATGTTTTAACAAAATATTTACAGGTTTAAAAATATTTCAGGAAATGTCCAAAATTTTTGTGAGAAAAATTGGTGCCAATTTTCGACCTCAGGCGAGCTTCAACGCCTTGCGTATTATCCATATCTTAAAACAACGCGGTACATCTACAGACTTTGATCTACAATTCCTGAAAATTTCAACCTTCTATCGTGAATAGTTTCAGAGGAGTTGCGTGGACAAAATGACCCTTAAATTTTCATTAAATCGTCAATATCGTAAACCGGAAGTGACGTCATCAAAAAATTTAACTGAAAACATTTATCCCCTCCAATGCTCTATAAGTCCTGAAAATTTGGTGCAAATCGAGTGAATAGTTTTCGAGAAATAAAGCTTTAAAGAAGGCAGAAAAAGAATATTAAGAATAATAATAATAATAGAAAGAAACAGTAGAAAAACAAGAGGGTCTTCCGTCGGAAACGGAAGACCCTAATAACGAAAGCAATAAATACTTTAATATGTCTAAACTGTCAAAACATGTTTAAAAAATAATCATAAAAGTATAAATTGAAAATTAACAAGCAAACGTCTATTAATATATCTATATAAATAAAAGGCAACAATAAGAAACAACTGTCCATAGTACCTTTACAAATAGGATACGGTGGCTTGAGAGCACCATTGCTTGTACATCTTCTCTCTTGAGTAGCTTGCAGATAAAACCCCATGAAACATGAAAACTCAATGGTCTCGTTGTAGTTGTATGTCTGTTTGTCCGTAATGATGTGAAGAGCATTGGGAAAGTCTGGTAATTGACATGTTATAGCTTTAAAAAAATGGGTAAATACAATCATAAATGAGTGTCAGGCGTACCAAAATAGCAATCACTTGTTAGGATTACAAATAAACGTTTACGTTAACACAATTTTAAGTTTCAGCATGATAAAAATTGATCGACTTTTATCTAAAATCTGACACACGCCTATACTCATTGTATGCATTTAAACCAATTACCAATAGTCAATATTGATATATTAAGCTAATAAAAAACAACTTTCCATAGTACCTTTGCAAATTGGATACGGTGGTTTGAGAGTACCATTGCTTGTACATCTTCTCTCTTGAGTAGCTTGCAGATAAAACCCCTCGGAACACGAAAATGATACAGTCTCGTTGTAGTTGTATGTCTGTTTGTCCGTAAAGATGTGAAGATCATTGGAAAAATCAGGTGATTGACATGTGATAGCTTGAGTATGAGTAAAGAATGTTAAAAATTAGTATGATGTATATCAAATTAGCAATCACTTGCTGATTGTGAATTAGTAATAGGTATTCCATTAACATAAAAAAAGACATTTAAATAATCAATAGATTAAGATGTGATAACTTAATCATTATTTTTTAGACTAATTATATGTTTCAAAAAGAATAAATAACATCTACTTAAACGATAGAGACGAAGACATAAAACGAGAATAAAACAAATGAGAAAGTCAAATACTCATACCTCTTACATACCAGTATAATTTAACAAGAGGCCCATGGAACACATTGCTCACCTGAGGACCAATATGTATGATAAAATCTGCTTAATGGAGTCATAATACAAACTATCTTGACAATGTTGTATAATAAAGTAGATCCTGTATAAATGAAAATTCATTTTTTAATCAAGTCCCTTTTCTAACAGAATGATTTTATAGTCATATCACCTGTTGAGCATTGCAGTTCTCAAAAAGATCCTAAACAATTGTTTACATTTGGGATATAAACCTACATCAAACTCTGAACCCCTTGTGAGGCCCAAGAATCGTCCAGGGGCCAAAGTCTAAACAATTTAAAAGAATCAGCAAAATGTCAGAATGCTTGCTTATAAGTAAATCCATATTTTATAACATTTCAGATTTTGTGAATAATTAAAATAATTTCCTTTGTAAAATTGGATCCTCAATGTTGCCCCACCCATTCCTCAAGATTTTGATTTGTGAAAGAATTTGAATCTGTATTATCTGAGGTTGCTTTCAGTAAATAACAGCTTTTCCAGGCAAATGGTTTTTTGAAAAAGATTTTTAAAAGACTTTTCTCCTTATATTACTATGTAAATTTTTGCCCTCCCCCCAACATTGTAACCAAATCCTACCACCGGGGATCTCAATTTGAACGAACCTTAAATCTACCCTACATGAGGATGCTTCCACACAAGTTTCAGCTTTCCTGGCCTATTGGTTTCTCTTTGATTAAAGATTTTCCTCTATATATTCCTATGTAAAAGTCCGATCCCTCTTTGTGGTCCCACCCTTGGGGGTCATGATTTTCACAAATTTGAATCTACGCTACCTGAGGATGCTTTTACATACGTTTCAGCTTTCTGGCTGATTAGTTTCTGGGAAGAAGATTTTTAAGGATTTACTCTTTATATTCCTTTGTAAAAATTCACCACTCCCCCCATTTTGGCCCCACTCTACCTCCGGGGGTCATGATTTTTACAACTTTGAATCTACCCTACCTGAAGATGTTTTACATAAGTTTTAGCTTTCCTGGCTAATTAGTTTCTGAGAAGAAGATTTTCAAAAATTTACTCTATATATTCCTATGTAAAAGTTCAACCCCAATTGTGGTCCCACCCTACTTCTGGGGGTCATAATTTTCACATCTCTACAATATATGATGATGCTTTCTTGGCTAATTAGTTTCTGAGATTGAGATTTTTAAAGATTTACTCTTTATGTTCCTATGTTTAAGTTTGACCCTCCATTTTGGCCTCAACTTACCCCCAAAGGGTCATGATTTTCACAACTTTGAATCTACACTACCTGAGGATGCTTTTACATAAGTTTCAGCTTTCCTGGCTGATTAGTATCTATGAAGATTCTTAAAGATTTACTCTATATATTTCTATGTAAAACTTTGACCCCCTATTGTGGCCTCACCCTACACCCAAGGGGTAATAATTTTCACAACTTTGAATATACACTACCTGAGGATGCTTTTTAATAATTTAAAAAAATTACTCTATATATTCCTATGTAAAAGTTCAACCCCCCCCCCATTGTGGCCCAACCCTACCCCTAGGGGTCATTATTTTCAAAACTTTAAATTAACACTACCTGAGGATGCTTCCACACAAGTTTCAGCTTTCCTGGCTGATTAGTTTCTGGGAAGAAGATTTTTTTAAGATTAACACTATGTATTCCCTTTCATAAGTTTACTCCCCCCCCCCCCGTATACTTACCCTGAGGATGCCTTTAAATAATTTAAAAGATTTACTCTATATATTCCTATGTAAAAGTTCATCCTCCTCCCATTGTGACCGAACCCTACCCCCAGGGGTCATTATTTTCAGAACTTTAAATCTACACTACCTGAGGATGCTTTTACACAAGTTTCAGCTTTTCTGGCTGATTAGTTTCTAGGATGAACATTTTTAAAGATTTACGCAATGTATTCCGATTTTTTAGTTTGACCCCCCCCCCTTATTGTGGCCTTATACTTACCCCGGGGGTCATGATTTTCACAACTTTGAATCTACATAACCTAAAGATGCTTTTACATAAGCTTCAGCTTTCCCGGCTGATAAGTTTCTGGAATGAAGATGTTTAAAGATCTACACTATCAATTCCTATGTAAAAATTCAACCCCCTTTGTGGCGCCACCCTACCCCCGGGGGTTATTAATTTCATAACTTTGAATCTACACTACCTGATGATTCTTTTACATACGTTTTAGCTTTCCCGGCTGCTTAGTTACTGAATACAAGATATTTAAAGATTTACTCTATATATTCCTATTTATAAGTTCTATCCCCCATTGTGGCGTAACTCTGACCCCCGGGGGTCATGATTTTCACAACTTTGAATCTACGCTACCTGAAGATGCTTTTACATATGTTTTAGCTTTTCCGGCTATTTAGTTTTTGAGAAAAAGATTTTCAAAGATTTACTCAATGTATTCCTATGTAAAAGTTCAACCCCCAATTGTGGCCCCACTCGTCCCCTAGGGGGTCAGACTTTTAACAACTCTACAATACATGAGAATGTTTCGACACAAGTTTCAGCTATTCCGGCTGATTAGTTTCTGAGAAGAAGACTTTTAAAGATTTACTCTATATATTCCTATGTAAAAATTCGATCCCCTATTGTGGAACCACACTACCCCCCTGGGGTCATGATTTTCTTAACTTTAAATCTATACTACTTGAGGATGCTTCCACACAAGTTTCAGCTCTTTTGGCCGACTGGTTCTTGAGAAGAAGATTTTTGAAAATTCTCAAAATTCTAAAAAACAGACGGACAACAGACAAAATGGGATCAGAAAAGCTCACTAAAGCTTTCAGCTCAGGTGAGCTAAAAATTAAATCCTAACAAGAGACCTTGATCTTCACGGTCATCTAAGTACCATAGTCCTTATCACAGGTAAAATTGCAACGTGTGTTCAACATATGTTTAACAAGTTGCAATTTTACCTGTTTTGATGGACCTGTCAGAGTTTCATACTTTCATTTAAAGCTTCATTTTCGACTGTCTAAACATCAATTTAAGACTCCTCTGACTGTAACCCCCGCATTTATTATTTGATGTTTGCACACATCAATTCATAAAACGAGGGGGGGGGGTGTCAAAAGAATCCCGAGTTATCTATACCCTAGCTTTAGGTGGTAAAAATTGTAATCTTTGGTATAATAAGAGCCTTTTATGGTCAGTCCTTTATTATATTCAGATTTATTTATAATGCACACAAGATCTGGATAGTTTATCATCCGGATAGTTTATCAATGCTACCATCATACCTGTACCATGCACAGGAAAGTAGATTTCCCAAATTAGCACACATATTTAATTTAATATAATCAAGCGACATATTAATTCAATATGAATTTAAAATATTAAATTTTTAAAGGAAGATAAACGACCCGAGTAACTCGAGTGACAAGAAAACATACATGTTCACTGTAAACCCCCATACCCCCACCCCACCCCCAATGAAAGATAATAGGCAGTGAATTTCACAATACAAGACGAGGAAGTTATGGGCATAATAACAATGTATTTAGTGTATCTCCTCTTGCTTTTAATGTAAAGGTGAAATTATAACATTTTATACGTTTTCACAATTTTGCCATATTGGCCCTACCCAAGGCCCGAAACCTTGACCCTGGTAATTAATTTTACAGTTTATGTAGAGGGCCAAAGATACCATAAACATTCATTAAACTTTTTTCACCCTGCTGTGGATATTGAGAAATATATTTTCTACGATTAAATACATTTTCACTATAAGACCCTATTTAACCCACCAAAAGGTCCGAGCCCCTGACCGAACTATCATTACAGTGAAGGTAGAGGGTTTAAAAGACATCATTACCATACATTTAGTTTATTGAAAATTTGTATGGGAGTGGAGTAAAAAGGTTTTCAAAGATTTTTTCAAACATGTTTGGAAGTAAATAGGAAGATTTTCTAAGATTTAATACATTTTTACTAAATGGTCATATTGGAGCCGCTCTAGGGCCTGAACCCTGACTTAAGGGTTTTTAATTTCGCAATTTTGTTAGAAGGACATTATAACCATGTATTTAGTGTTTTCTCCACTTGTGTGGGAGAAGAGAAGATTTAGGTGACTTTAAAACGGTTTTGTTTAATAAAACAAAAGTTCATACAAATGCATGTCAAAAACTTCGATACCTGTGCAATTCGGAAATAGTTGAAGTGTGCCATTCGTTAAGCATTGTCTCTCTAGTTTTCCTTGCAGAAAGAATCCATCGAGACATGAAAATCGTATAGTCTCGCTGTAATTGTTAGTCTGTTTGTCAGTAGAGATGTAAAGTCCATCCTGTGGTTGACATGTTATGACTAAGACAAATAAATTAGTACTGTTTATTGAACATTAAATTTTGCAAAACAGATACAAACATTAAAACCTTTAATATATAACATAACAATTATGACAATTGACTTATGTATAATTGAAATCTTTGTTATATAAATACTTATTACTGTATTTAAAAAATATTTATATTGAGTTTTCTAAAAATAATTTCATGTATTCTCCGTTTCATGAAACAAACAAGTTTATCTTTCTGTTGATATAAATAAGTCATAGATTAGAGGTACAACATGTTTTATAACAAAACAAAAACTAATGAAAATGAGATGCCCGTGTGCCACACCGGTTACCGTTCAGGTAAACAATGAGAGGTCAGAGCATCAAATATAATTTTTTGAATAAAAAAGATACAATAAATGTTGTTCAAACAGTTATTGTATCTTTTCTATTCAAAAAATTATATATGATGCTCTGACCTCTCATTGTATTTTAAAACTCACTTAAATTCTCATACATGTATAATATATATATAAACATTAATAAAAAGATACAATGAAACTATATAAAAAGACGCTTACTTTAGTGTACATCGTACATGTATCCTTAGTTCTTTGAAATATCAACCGACCAATACCATTAGTCATACATACTCAACATATCTATGATAACAAATCTGTAAAATTTGTTATAAATAATAAAATATTAACTATAAATAATAAATTTTGAAAGAACGTCACTGCTTCCTTGATGAAAGGATATTAACATATTTTGATACATACAAAGTTATATTTTTAAACCTACATGAAGCATGGTATTTTGTGGGAAATGTTTAAACCTTTTCCTCATACTTGTATACTTTAATGTTAAACTTTGAACCTCTCTTTGGGCACCAGAATCAGTCCAGCTATCACAATTTACACTATCTAAGCACACTTGCATAGTAATCTCACAAAATATAATACACTATTAATGTATTGTAGTTCTTTAAAAGAAGATTTGAAAATATTTCCCCTATATGTTTCTATGATGAAATTTGATATCTTTTTGGGCCCCAGTATTGTCCTTAGGGTCACAGGATTTTTTTCAAAAAGGTGGCTCCCATCAGCCACGCACCTCCCTTCACTTTACTCTACACTAATTTAGTGTTTCGGTGGTTTGATACGAGGTTAATGAGTAATAAATGATTTTTGAAAAAGGAATAGGTTTATAATTTTGAAGATACACTATTTCGAATCCTTGCAATGTCACAAATAGTAGCTTTGTAGTTCTCAAGAATTTTTTTAAACAAATAGGTTAGATATTTCTATAATTTAATTTCATTTGTAACAAGCATTTTGATTGGCTAAACACACAGAAAAAAATCATTTATTTTGTATTACCTGGTTACATATGTAGAAACGCCCCCTAGGCAACCCCATATTCATGCGCGTGTTACAGTTTTTATGTAAATTCTAATTTTATGCAAAATAAGTAAGTTCTATTTAAATTATTGGTATTTTAAATCTTTTAATTTAACTATAAGAAATAATTTTATTTTTTGCCCAGATTATCCGATATAACCTGGTTTGAGTCAGTGCACGCTTTTTTATCAAAATATAAAAAGTTTAAATTTTTCTCCATTATTGCTAGTCGATCATTGTATTTTACCCCTTTGTATAAACTATAGGGATATTTTGATAACAGATATGAATTCTATCGGTGATTGAGAAAAAATGTATGTCATTTGTTAATAATGACAGCAACAAACGATGAAACTCATTTACTTATCACCGTAAAAAGGTTCGTCGAGGTAATCATTTTAAAGTTATTTACCGGCCCATCTGCTTGGACAAAGGGTAATATTAGTAATACCAGGTAAATGAGTCACATTGATTGCTTTTCTCTTGTGTTTGATAATTTTGATAATATTTAGTTTTAGCCATATGAATATTTACAGAGTCATCGTCAACAAATATAGCGCTTAATAAGTTTAATTCTAGATTGATACACTTCCCCATGAGTTATAAAGGAATTGTAAATCGGTTCCTGCATATTTTTTCTGATTTTTTAAACCAACAACACTAAGCCGTATAATTATGCCAATGCCAAGGTGGCATTTTTGCACCCGTCTAAGCTGCATATATCGAAAAATTCAAATATGTCAAATGATAGACCATTGCTAAAAAAGTTTACAATCACCTTTGTTATCATTGTATCTCACCTGTCAGGTGAGATATTTACCTTTCAAAACTACATTCCTACAGGAAAATAATTTTTCCTATAGGACAATCAGTATTCCTATAGGAAATTAGAAATTTCCTATCGGATTATAAGAACTTCCCACAGGAATTTAAATTCCGATAGGATTTGATAAAATCCGATAGGACATTTTTGTTTCCTATAGGAAAACTACCTGTCGGAATCAAATTCCTACAGTAAATAGCTTTCTCCTATAGGAAATATAATTCCTATAGGAATTTTTGAAAATCCTATAGGATTGTCAATATTTCCTGTAGGAGAATCATTTTCCTATGGGATATTAATTTTAAAGTTAAATATCTCACCTGTCAGGTGAAACACACTAAAAACAAAAGTGGTTATATACTCTCTAGACAATGGTCTATCATTTTGTATAGATGGATTTTTCCGAAACTTCATCCCTAGAGGGTGCAAAAATGCACCCTCGGCACTGGCATAATTATCCGGCACAGTGTTTAATTTATTTTAAAACACAGAATCGAAAAATTTAAAACACAGAATCGAAAAATTAACATGGTTAAAATGTAACACGGCGAAAAAAAAAGACTCATCCAAATAATCTTTATTATATTATGTTTATCTACACTACGAAGTTGAAAGTTAGGTGAGCAATTACCATTTGGAATTAAAAATTTTTAATTAGAACATTTACATGTTATTACCAAATATGCACTTTGTACTTGTATAACTGTACACCGAGTTGTTTTTTTTATTTAGAAACGAAAGATTGTTTCGCGTTTTAATTCTTATACTTTATCATACAAAAAACCCAAAAATTATAGCATAATAAAATTTCATTAAGTTTTCATTAAGAAAAAGGTACGGTTTAAGTTATATTTTTCCCTGTTTAATCACATAAATACAATATCGATTCCGTTATGGGCGACGGCTATTGACACATTTTCGAAATGAGCTATTTTTCTTAATATTGACTGCATCTTACAAATATGACAAAATGTTGAAGCCTTTAATATATTTTGAAAGCAGAATAAACATGTATAACTAGTATTTTATATACACACGTTTTGGATATGGTATAAGTGTATTCCATAAGATTTAAACAACTTTTGGCTTTTAAGGCAAATATTAAAATAACACTTTTTTTTTTATTATTGTTCATACTTAACGTAATAGAAAACTCCATATAAAATTCTAGAACATTTATCGTTATATGAATCCAAATTACTGGGTATTGCTATAAAAATCGGCTCATATTCTTACGAATTTCACAATATGGTCCAATCCATCCATTCCGGCAAACATGACATCCACTTTTACACAAATACTCAGACCGGCAATTTTCAGGACAAAAACTTCTACACTGATCAGTTCCTTCTGATGTGGGAATACAAGCTGGAAAATTGTTCGCATGCAGTCACCAAAGTCCGATAATGACAGGATTATGACTGATTGTTCGCGTGGCGTCGCTGTCCAATGGTCCACTCAATAGTGCCATAGTGCAATGGCCAAAGTTCGATGGTTCTAAACAAATTCGTAAACAATATAAACACTGTTTACTCTATGCAATCGTATAAAAATGACCTAAATATAATTGGTTTACGCGCAGTATACAAAAAAAAAGGAAGAAAACTTGGCTTATTGTGATTAGCGCCTTTTGGGAGTTTAATGATAAATGATAATTGACTATGTTGCATCATTTTTGCTTGTAACTAATATTACTACACAAGATGTTTTTATATTTTTTTTCTTGGAAGACGTATCCATTGGCTAACTGCCTGATGATTCCATCTTTTTGAAGTGCGAGCAACGATGTTTCCAATGACGTCGACAAAATGTAATGTCACAAACGTTGATTTTCGAACACCATCAAACTTTGACATACTTAGCCATGTACTTTAGCCTGAAGAGACGGACTATCGGACTTCGGCATCCGTATCGACAAAATTAAACCACTGGATTTTTGGTGCACACCATCGGAATTTGGTGCGATATTCGAAATTTTTTAAGGCTTACATTATTACGTTTGAAAAAGTCAAATCGTTCAGAATTATGAATATAACCATAACATCGTCCAAAAAAAAAAATGACCTCTTGTCCCGTTAAAAAGGATATTTAATATAAATAACAAAACATATTACCATGCACGTAAACTTCACAAAGAGACAGGATCGTTAAATGAGTGTTTGGTCCCTCTATAGTTATGACACTGACAGGTACATCCGGCATATGGGTCGAATCAAGAACTATTTCCCCACGGTTCTGATAAGGTTGTGGATCTCTGTATATCAAAAGTTTTGTTCAATTTTCCGCCATTCCAAATAATTTAAATCCATTTATGCGGTACTCTGCTAAAATATGAATAAATAAATAATAAAAATAAGCTAGAAAATCGTTATAAGTAAGGCCTTTCGTTATACTGATAGAAATTTTAATCTTGAACTTGTATGAAAGTTTATGGCGAGAAATAAATTATACATGTATCTATAATTTTTAAAATGAATTTAATACTATTTTATTGACAACACAGAGTTCCTATAAAATGCAGAGAATACTTGTGATTCAACTAAAAGTAAGATGATCTTGACGTTTATAATTAAATGTTATAAAAGACAACATTGCTGAAATTGGAAAAATCAATGCTGATCAAACACATAATATATGTTATTAGGAATACTTGTTTCGCATACTTACGGTTATTATTTCGGTTTGCTATTTTTATGGCTATGATGGAGTATGCTTTCCCTAGATTTACATTCCATGTTGGACTATGAGTCTGATTAACTGCTG
Organism: Magallana ariakensis; assembly: GCA_020458035.1. NCBI lineage: Eukaryota > Metazoa > Mollusca > Bivalvia > Ostreida > Ostreidae > Magallana > Magallana ariakensis. The sequence goes on along the minus strand of CM035817.1, from coordinate 12,014,323 downwards.
TATGAGTACAGGTTTGGTATCTTATAAAATTACCGTCTCCGTTACCATCAACTGCCTTGTCGGAGGTAAAACCTAATCTACCCTCAATATATGTGTTAGACTGGTTGGTAGATTTCCAGACAGCTACATTTTTACCTGTAGTGAAGACCATGGTTTCTAGTATCTTGAAACAAGTGTAGATCAGTTTTCAAAAACTTTCGTTAAATGTATGAATAAGATTTGAATAATAGTAATTTAAATAATTAAAACTCCTATCAGGAAGAGTTTATATGATGTGTCAGAACAGTGTTCACCTGCAACAAGGATCTGACTCTTTTAGATGAATTTAAAACAACATGTTAACTTCTCCGTTTCAATACAATTTTACAATACGAGGCCAATTTTACATTATATTTTGGTGTATGTTTTTCCAAAGTGGTGGAAAACCACTGGACCATTTTTAAAAAAGAAAATGGAGATGTTTAAAATTCCCTTGTCTTGCTTGTTGACTGTTTTTTTTTTCTACTGGTGAATTATTAAGGATGTAATTAGAACTGTTACCAGGAGTTTGTTTTAAAATTGGATCTGCTTAAAAAATGTACCATTCTGCTTAAATAGGTGAAGTAGAATACAAATGTACAACAAACGGGAATTAGGGCCTTTTGTGACCAACTTTATTTGCCATAGCGGTTGTCGGACCATTCCTTGTTATGTATTTTAAAATACGGGTACTATAATAGCGAATCGAATTAATAAATAACAGTTTTGCTTATTCTATATAGAATTATTTTTTTCTCTTGATATAAAAGAGAAGAGGCCGATATGCCTTGACGGTCACCTGAGTAACATAGCCTTTGAAGGATAGATTGACCCGTCAAGCAGTCTCATGCTTGCATTTTGTTTCATTTTGGACTCCTCTGACTAATACCTACGTTTTATTTTAACGTTTGGTAAAAAGTAACATAAAGGCTTTAAATGGTCAATCTCTTATAATATTCACCGCTTTATAGGTATTGCACACAAAATGCATAGTTTATTGCTACAACATATATATTGAAAATGTAATCAAAATAGATTACCTATAATAGAACCCAAATAAATTAAATATTTCTAAGTGTTAATTTACCTTGTTGTTTTTAAGATAAGGTTGTACATGTACAATTTTAACGGACTATGCCTGAACAGTGACAATAGGTGACGGTTACCCGGGAGACTCGATTGACCCCCCAAAAATAAATGATCACTCGATGGCCACATTTTTCATTCCCAACCCCTTCACCATTGGCAGTGAATTTCATTATTTAATAACAGGACATAAGGGAAAAAATAACAATGCAAATAACTTATTTTCTCTCTAACGACTGTGAAAGTACAAAAGAAAGTATAAAGTTTTTATTTTTTTTTTCCCGATGAGCTCATATTGACCCAACCCCCTAGGCCTGAACCTCTGACCCACGGATCATGAATTTCACAATTTAGGCAGAGTGCTTCCTTGACACCATAACCAAGCATTTAGTTTATCACTCCTGTTTTGAAGTTAGAGAAGACCATTTTCTCAGATTTTACACACTTTCACTATATGGCCATATTTGTCCAGCCCTAGCGCCTAAACTATGACACAGCAGCTTTGGTAGTGGGCTTCATGAACATCATTATCATGCATTCAGTTTATCTACCTCTTCTTCGGGAGTAGAAAAGAAGATTTTCTAAGATTTAATACATTTTCACTATATGACCATATTGGCCCCGCCCTAGGACTTGAACCCTCAAAACAGGGTACATGAATGTTACAATTTTAGTGGAGGGCATCATGGACATCATAACCATGCATTCATTTTTTTCTTACATGTGTGGAGTAGAGAATTTTATTAAATGATCTTTTTGCATATTTGGACTCACCCACGAGGCCCAAGGGGTGGGAAGGTGATACATTTTACATTTTAGATTCTTCTCATCATAGAGATGCTTCAAACCAGAACGTATAATAACAATTACCGTTGTATACGTAGTTTAAATGTAAAATGTTAACGACGCACGACGACGGGTGAAAATCATTTGCAATAGGTCACCTGAGTGACTCAACTTTTTTATTATTTAGTTATTTTTCAGTTTTTTTTATACATGTATTACTTTCCTTTTATATGTAGGCTTTTACATGAACATTTTGATATATTAGTTGTTTCTTTTACAACATCACTTGGATATCTTTAAAGAGACAGTACAGCTGAAAACACATGTGTGAATAACTTCAGATTTACCCATTGTTTCGTTAGGAAATAAAAAATAACGTAGATTGTGACAGTTGAAGTACATAAAAAAAACCCTTTCACATACCTAATTAATGTAATTATGAGCTTCCGAAAATTTAAGGGTCGTACAAACCGAAATAATTTTATATCGTTTATTTGTACCACGTGGATTTTGATTGACAGTGATTGACACGTGCTGAAAACTACAAGATCTTCGCCCGACTTCGGTCATCATGGTATACGAGGTAAAAGGGACTCTCTAAACGGAACACATCACCACTTTCTCGATAATTTATTAATTGTTTACCAATTTCAGTTCATTTTAAAATGAACAGACATAAATATGTCAAATAACCCTCAAGGGGCTTCACTTACAAAAAATGAATTTTGGGTTGTAGCAACTCCTATAATAAACACGCAAAATACATGCTTACAAAATAATAATTGTGGTTATTTAAAAACTTTGAACAATTATTACCTGGGAGAAGTAGAAAAGACGTAATTCTATCAACAAACATGCCCAGGAGAATCTTCGCGAGCTCTCAATGTATTTTGTTTACAGTAAATACGCATGCGTAATAGTATAGAAGACTGAACCTCGTAACACGTTGCGATGTAAATATGTATGGGATATTCATGATCATTAATTTTAATGAAATAATTAGATTTATTTCATGGAGAAATTTGTAATTTTCTGAAAGTTTATACATTTAAGAGTAGTACAAAAATACCGAACTCGATTGGAAATTTTTTTCAAGTCGGTTTTTTAATAAGATGCGCCGTACTGTCTCTTTAAACTTATATTGATATGTTACCAGATTCCGGTTGAGTGCTGTATAGTTTAACTTTGAAGCGGACATTATTTAATAACAAAATGTTAAGCAGTGAGTGTTCTATAAGTACTTCATCGTGTCAACCCTTTTGTGACTTAAAGCTGACGTGAATTTATTTAAGTATTTGTTAGTCATATTATTTTCTTAGTCTGCCTAGATAACCATTTCAAACTTTCACGATAAAGCATTTAATAGTTCCACTATTACCGGTACATTAAACACTTATCTTAATAGCAAGTTCAGATTAACTAAAGGACCCTGAACAGTATAGAAGACCCTTTTCAAATCTGACAACGGTTATTCTTGAATGTGTCCTACGCCATTCTTTTTTGTTCATTTGCTTGAGGTTAAAAATTGTAGAAGAATGATTTTTTAAATATGTCCATATTTCTGACACTATCCTGAGACATTGTACGATGTCAGTGTGAGAGTGAGATAATGTCGTTTTATGGCCCCTCTACCCTGTTAAGGTACTCCTTTACAAAGTGTGTCATATAACAGCCAACCTCTTATGTGTTGTACCTGTTTTCAGTAAAATTAAAAAAAAGTAGTTCTTTCTGTACAGAACTAATTAAACAAGTATCAATTTTAAATTAGACAAGGGTTTTTTTTTTTATCTCTGCACAAGTTTTTGTTTTATTAATGGTTACATGTAAGAATTGTGTAAAAATAAAAGATATGGGGAAAAAATGATTCAATGAATACTGTTTAAACAATTAAACATCTTCACCACTACATGTACCGCTTACATGTAATGAAGATGCTTGTAAAGAAATGTCACAAATCGTAGAATAGTAGTTATTTTAAAAAGTCTTTTTTTTTGGTTGTTTTTTTTTTGGGGGGGGGGCTAACCTGAGCTAACTAGTGCCACCATTTTACACAAAATAAGGAATTATGAAACTATGAATTTCGAATTCAATAGATCGTTTTAGATACTTTCGAAGATGTTGTCATTGTTCAAAATTCTTTATTGTTTGCAATTTTCATAATGTAAACCTAGCTGTGTTCTTCTCTAATATACCTAAAATATTTTCTAATTAAGTTATTATCAAGGAGAACATTAATTAATGTTAGCTTCAACGGTTCTATTGGGGGCTAACCTGTGTTGTATCTTTTTATTTCAAGTGCCATAACTATGATCCTAAAGTTTTCAGCCCAAGGATCGATCATTATAAACCTAAACATTGCTCTGTCGACACCTATTTTATTAATACGTAAATCTCATTGAACACAGTATTTGATACATATATGAAAAAATTAAAACAAATTACCTCCAAATACCTCTATTTCATATGTGTCAATGGGATTGCTGAAATATATGCTCAATCGATCTGTTAAAACAGGGTGTGGAAACACGATGGTCGGACTGACCTGCCGGAAACTATCACTGAGCAGAACGTTTTGATTTCTGTCTCTTACATTCAACCAACCCACAGGCCCATCTGAAATAAAATGAAGCAGATAATAACAGTTATTTCAATTTAACTATAATGAAAAGATTCTTAAATGTTTATAATGATACATCATCCTTGCTTCTGTTTATACTTGTGTGGATAATAAAAGCGTTGACAATAAAGTTTCCGTTCAAGTTAACTGTCGCTGCTGGTATTGTTCGGTGCGTCGTCATGTTTCCATCAAACACCATATCCGTGTTAAGGTGATTCAATGCCAGGTTAACTGTAAATCACATACAAATAACATGAAACACTCGAATACTTTTGATACATATTGATATCAGAGAGATCTATTGTACAGCAATTAAAGTGTCAATGGTTTATTTAGGTTTTAAGTACATTATTACTAAATCTTAAAACCGACAAATGCAGATTGTGTTCATTAACAAAAACTTCAATTCTGTCATACATAAGTTTCTGCAGTCTTTTAATGCTTTAAAAATGATCTGTAAAAATTCGCAATTTTGATATGTCTAATCTTTTAAAAACAAAACTTAAAAACTTTTTAATATTTAAGGAATAAGGAATCATTCTTTGAGTATAGTAAGGTAATAATTTCGGTCGGGGCGTGGTCATATCCAGTAAAGCCCGAAGGGCTTTATGATAGATCTGACCACGCTCCGACCGAAAATATCACCTCATAATATTCAAAGAATGAATCCTTATTACTTACATTTATATTTATATTATTTCCAATTTGTACACTTTAAAACAACATTACTTTAAAAGCACTATTTTTTATTTAGCACATGCTAAGTATTACTACGCGGCGCAGCCAATACCGTTTTTCGGTTATGCTATAAGACACGCCCATTTTGTGTTACTCATGTTTTATGAAGTTATTGGGTTTTAGGGTTCAAAATTGATTCGTGATTTTACCACAAACAAAGACAGTTGAAATGTAAATATATCATTTTGAAAACTTCTTTCTCCCGATTTATTTATTTTGTATTATTCGCATAATTTATGACAGGAACCCGTAGGATTTTTCTTTAAAGTTTTCATTTTTGAGGCGGCTGGGGGTCAATAAAATCAAATTTACTTATGCGTTACTGCGTTTTGGTGTTTTACAACGAATACCTATGTAATTAAATTGTTTTGATTGTTATAAGTTTAGTTTTGGTTACATTTTTTATGCTGGACTGTATCTTCTCTTTGAAATATGCATATATTGACAATAAGATAAATCAACACAAAAAAAAAAAGACAAAAAAAAAGAAAAGAAGGGGCAAACTATTTTTCATACAAGATTTGATAACTGTGTTTTTTTTAAGATTATATCAATAATGAATGCGTCAACATAAAGGAAAAAAATAATAGCAATTATATGCCTTATAAGTAGTACAGACAAAGTACGAACTAGAGATTGTACGGTTGTCATAGTCGACTACACTTAAAACCGGATCAATCGGATCTGTTTTGTATAATTAAGAAATAAACAGCAATTTAAAAAGTTCGCCGGGATATGAAGTTGGTTGGTCACGTGATCAAATCCTGTGAAGCCCAAAGGGCTTCTCAGTAGATTTGATCACGTACAAACCAACTTCATAGCCCGGTGAACTTTTTAACAGTGCTGTTTATTACTTATATTTACGTTTGAAAAAGACAAATCGTTCAGAACTGTTAACATAACCGAGATTTTATGTTTACACTAATCCAAGCGATAAGCGCGTGCTATGATCATTGTGACGTCACGAAAACGTTCATACAGAATTAAACGTTTTCGCTTTTCTATAGGTTCATATAAGGAAGCATATTTGCAAATGTAAATATCTTTTCTTATTGTACTTGCAAAACGGCAAACTTTTAATATATACTTTAAATATATCAATTCTCTAAGTTCTACAGTTTAATCGGACGGGGCAGTGTTAAAGTCTAAAATTACATGTATAAAGTGATTTTCGTTATACCATATATACATGTGTAACAATAAAAGGAATAACATGCACGTGGCTTTACTCTAACGTTAAAATAAATAATTTGCAGATTATCTAGTGATAAAAAGAACAAAGGATGTTGTATTATCTGACTTGTTATTTTCATTAATTTAGTAAAGTAAACAAGTATTTAATTAAAAAAACAAAGTTTTCTGGAATTTAAAATTTTGAAAAATTTACCATTTATATCTTATCATAATAACTGGTTCAGTCTGTCCTTAAATGCCTGCTTTGACTTTGACTTGACCTTAAAACCTTATTAAAATTTTAAAAATATTCCTGCAAACTATACAATACAAATGTGTATGTATTTGTTAAGATTAAAAAATATTCCGCTTGCAGCTAAATTTTACAGAGTCCACCGGGATGATCGTTAACTGTAATGTTTCACCTACATCCATCCTGGTTCACACTGATTCCCTGGACCTGGACAGTCACCGGTTTGGGAATTAAAGTTAGAGACACAGTGTTCCATTTTTGTACATCTGTCCCTGTTCAGGTATGTCCTTCCATTAAAATAGGAACAGTATCCACCTGTATACCAAATATAAACGGTATTATCCCAAATTAATGGATGTGCTATGAACACAATTTTTTTCTCTTTTCTACCGTCCCTATCTCTCGCAGCTTTATTACTTAAATCCACATCCCTTGCAATATGCAATCAGTACGCTAACCAATAAGTAATTTTGACAGTCTGAAAATTAAACTTGTTTTCGATACCGAAAGGAATCTGGTAAGTAGACACGCTATAAACCATTACACGGTCTTTGAGATTGGGGGCGTTTCAGTAAAGATGGGTTCATTTGGCTAATAATAAAATAATGTTTTTTTCTCTTACCCCCAATTATAAGTATAACATATAATTGTTTTTAAAAATCCCTTTAAAATTTATGCCTCAGTTTACTTGTTTTTCTAACAAGAATTTCCATCATATGTACACACAATTATTTAAAACGAGTTTTAAGACAAATGACGTTTTTGCAGATCTTGATACATTTTTCACGCAGATCAAAATTGAGAGGAGCATATTTTCTAGTATTTTATGAAAAACACAATACAGTTGTCATTTACTTACTTATTTATTTACTGAGATAAAGGGCATTTTTAAGGAAAGAATACTAGTTTAAAAAATAAAAATTATTACATAATTTGACTTACCTTACAGTTAATTTATATTTAAAATTGTATTGTTAACTGGATTAATATTTTCTTTAGAGATGATTAATTTTATATCTGTTGCAATAAAACGGCTAAAACAGAAGAAGGGGTTCACATGCTTTATACTCTTTTTACAGCTTACAAAACATGTAAAGCCCATTAACATCAACTTGAAAAAATGTCAATAATCATTTGTAAATTCATTAGTTCTTGTTGTGATCTGGAAGAAGTAGAAATCTTTGTCTTAAAATAGTTCTCTGATAAAAAAAATAATAAACTTGTTAAAACTATGCGAACAGATCATACTACAATGCATGTACAAGTAAAATATTTCAAAGTGTATAGTTGTTAAACTTGATAAAAAAAAACTACACATTGACCTGCTTCTATTGCATTATTTTCAACATAAAGTCTAATAATGGTGTGGTTATCCAATTATGAAAATTAACGCATACATACAGAACTATCAATGATGACATCTCTTGAGTAAGGACCTTTCATAATTTGAAAGGGTAAGGCTTGATCGCGAAAAATAATCATCGCGAACCAGTTTACCTTACAGTCAATAATAAAGTTACCTAACATATGATAAGTGTTAAATCAAGGATTTGAAAAGGGTATACAAATGAAATGTTAATTGGTATTGCAAAAAAAGTACATTTATATATATATATATATATATATATATATATATATATATATATATATATATATATATATATATATATATATATATATAAACACGATATATCTGCATCGTATTTAAGTTTGGCCTATAGTAAAAATTGAATAAATTTTATACAAGTAACATAAACAGGATTATTAAACTAAACGGTTTGCTTTATCATTAAATAAAAGTTATCAAATAATGCATTATCTTCAATCATGGAAACATATATTATATAAAATACTAACAGCATTTTTTTCTCAAATAAAATAATATGCAATTTATTTCACAGAACATCCATAGAAGTTATCTGTTTTGTTTTAAAGAATAACACTTTTTAAAATCTTGTCATAAATTATTTATTTTAATAAATGTCATAAATTAATTAATTTAATTAATGCCATTAATCATCCATTAATGTTTTATGAAATATACTTTCATATTTAAATATAATATTCTTACGTTGATTCGATATAATTCTCCCATTGAACTTTAAGATACTATAGAGTCTAAGTCATCTGTTTCATATTTAGATATTTTACTAGAAAATACATTAATGGTAACCTAACAACAAAACTTTATGATAAACGTGATTAATTCAACTTTTCAACCGATCTCCTGCATATGGAGCTTTGGTCTCTCAGTTGATACCTAACGCAAGGGCTTGCTCTACGTATGATCAAATTCTAAGACGAGGCAAGCTACTAAAAACAAGTTGATAAAACAAGATGATCAACAATCACGACTGAAGTCATCATTTCTTTTAAAAGTTCTATGATCGATACAACGACATTGTCAGGAAATACAATCTTCCGCTAGGTCAAATGCTGAATGACTTTTTTCATACGTATTGTTAGGCCATTATAATTCAAAGAGCACACGGCGGATGTGAGCTGTCAGCAAAGGATATCTTATTCCTTCATGTCACCTAATCCTATCTCTAAGTTTTGTAGAGGTACGTATTTGCTCTGCTTCTGGGTTTTTTGATTTGGACTAAACCGTCCGTTATTACCGCATTTTATACAATATTGATCATTATGACCAGCTGATGACAGCAATATGAAGAAAAATTATTCTTTTAATCATGAAAAATTTGGTGCAATTACACTGTTGTTTAATGCTAAAAAATAATACTGTTTGTATAAAAATGCCCATACAAACCACTATTATGAATGCTATCTCTGCATCTCAAAGAGTAACTGTTACGTTTATTGTGAAAACTGGAGGAAATTCTGGTTAATTTTAAAATGGTGGAAACATTATTTTTAAACGAAAACTTCACATTTAGGTTTTTATTCATTACTTTCATTAGTTTGCATATATATTATGATGCATATGATGACATCTTGTACTAGTTTTTCAATTTAAAACGTATAGCTGCTCTGAATTACATACACTACTGGGTAGGTATAAAGTTAACTGTCCCAAGTTACTTTTTATCGTAAAACAAAGGTAGGAAATTCAATATTCATTTTTCAGAAGCTTTAATTTCAATTCCCCTGTTTTCCTATGAATCACAACTTATCATAGCCAGGACAAATTAACAGAAAAATGAAGCTGATCGTCCGTATTTTAATGTTTCCATCACACACCATATCTAAGATATAAATTAAACATTAAACAGGAAGAAGTCATACTCTCTGATAACGTTACCACGTTTGATAAGGCAAAAAAAGAGAAGATAACGTTCTGTACAACCAAATACATGCAGTATTCACATAGACCGAGGAAGAGTAAGAGATTGTCGATTTTTTTTTTGTCTACAGTAGATTTGATGATTATCTTTAGCTTGATTCATAATTTGTTGGTGTAGATTTTTGGGGCATGACGATTCAATATATTTTTGTCGTTTGTATTTGTCATTTGTCATTAAATCCACACAACTTCTTGTTGTCGTTTCTTGGTGATAATTTCAACATTTTGTGAGATAAATCTTTTTTCTGATAAAATAAAATAATGAATTATATCACTAAATTCTATGATATGATGAAATGGTATTAATTTTTTATATATTGTTTGGATTGCACGAACACACAACAGAAAACACATTCAAACGAACAAGAGGTTGTGTAAATTAACTCTGAAATGTTATAAAAAAGAAATGAAACCATGTATGTTAGATGGCTAAATCAAAGTCATAAAATGGCTGATTTATCTGCATGATAAATGGAAACAAAAATTGCAAGAAAGCTAATTGGATTAACGTCACACTTTCAAAACGATTACTAATAAGTACAGTATAATATTTACATACATTTATTATTAAAGAATAGTCCCTAATTTTTTGTAACTATCACATACTTATTTTTACTTCCTTAACCTTAAAAATTAGAAAAAGATATAAAAGAAGTTGTCGCTAGCATCACAAACTCTTTAAACCATCCAGAGAAATCATTAAAGAGACAGTACAGATGAAAACACGTGTAAATAACTTCAGATTTACCCATTGTATCGTTAAGAAATAAGAAATAACGTTGATTGTGACAGTTGATGAAGTACATAAAAATCCCTGTCACATACTTAATTAATGTAGTTATGAGCTTAAGGAAATTTAAGGGTCGTACAAACCGGAATAATCTTATGCCGTTTATTTGTACCACGTGGATTTTGATTGATACGTGCTGAAAACTACAAGATCTTTGCCCGACTACGGTCATCATGGTATACGAGGTAAATGGGACTCTCTTATTGGAACACACCATCACTTTCTCGATGATTTATTAATGGTTTTACCAATTTCAGTCCATTTTAAAATGAACAGACATAAATATGTCAAATAACCCCTCAAGGGGCCTCACTTACAAAAATGAATTTAGGTTGTAGCAACTCCTATGATAAACACGCAAAATACAAGCTTACAAAATAATATGTGGTTATTTTGAACAATCATTACCTGGGAAAAGTAGAAAAGACATATTTCTATCGACAAACATGTCCAAGAGACCTGCATGTGTTTTGTTTACAGCAAATACGCATGCGTTTTAGTATAGAAGGCTAAATCCCGTAACACGTTGCGATGTAAATATGTATGAGTTATTCGTAATTATTAATTTTAATTAATTAATTAGATTTCATGGAATAATTTGTAATTTTCTGTAAGTTTATACATTTATGAGTAGTACAAAAATACCGAACCCGATCGGAATTTTTTTTTTGAAGTCGGTTTTTTTATAAGATGCGCCGTACTGTCTCTTTAAGTTTACGTGGACACGATATGCAATATTTGATTCATTGAAAATGAACTATTGGCAGTATGAAATGACATACAGTAAACGCCTATAATTTTATAAGCTCATCTTAAACTCGACATTTTTATTTTAAGCTGGGTTCATCAACATGATAAGATAAAGGAAGTGTTTCAATGGAAATATTTTTTGATTTGTTCTTTCTTCCTGTAAAAATTGTTGTTTGAACGCAGGGGTATAAATTTCGAACGATTTAAAATCGTTTGATACAAGTACAAGGGAAGAAGATAAAGTTTCTTGCCTCCTATTCAGCATCAATAGCTCGAATTCACTCTTCATAACTTCAAACACTCATTTCTATATAAGAACAATTAAATTTTTAATATTTTTACCAAAAAATAGTTGTTGTTTTTTCTCTTCCTAATTTTTACACCGAAAGCAACAAAAGAAGAGTGCAGCGTTTAGACCTTCCTAGCTTTTTCCACATGTACACACAGAGCTGGACGTCCGTACCAAATGCACGTCCCAACTTTAAATGTTAGAAACCAACCATTAAGGTGGTTTGTGTTCGCGATTTACCAACTTCCTCTCAATGTCGATTACTTGAACATTTGTTAATGTTAACATTTGACACAAGTGCTAGTCCGCTTTGGAACTGGACTTTTAAAATTATTATTGTGAACAAAGATCTTAAAACAGAACAGAAGGTCATAAAATGGATTTCGAAAGACAGTATCGGGAATTTGTTTATCACCTTAACAATTTTGATATCCACCAGGTATATCAGAGAGAGAGAGAGAGAGAAAGAGAGAAAGAGAGAGAGAGAGTATTTCGTCAATTTCACCAGTTACATGATTAGGGTTTATAAAGCATATATAAAGATTATGATTTTGTAGTATTGCATAGACAAAGTTGACATATTTTTTTCTGTTTTTGTCTTATAGTCTGTGTCATTGATTCTTGGAGTTCATATGGCTCAAAAACATGGACGATACTGGAGAAGGAGACGAAGAAAGGTAATTTAGATCGCCATTTAAACTTGTTTATTGAACTGTTTAAATCGATTAGTAAATACAGGAATGATTTTAAATGCTAATCCTCTTAGAGTGCAATTCTTAACGGGACTGGATAGAATTTTAGACTATATTTATATCCTTGAGACGAAAACCTCTGAAGAAATAATTGGATCCGATGTTTTCTAGTATACTAGATAATATGTTATGGTATGTTATACCATTTTTTAAAGTAAGGTAAATCTAAGGAATATTGAGTTAACCATCCATCCGCCTTACGTTCTTAATGAAAAAGTCTCTGTATTGAATGCATATCAAATTATATTGATTAAACCATTCATGCTAAATTTTAAGACTTTCTTGTAAGTCAAACATCATTGCTTGGGTTTTTTATGTTTATTTGACGCTTTTTTAATTTCAGATACGAGCAGAAGATAAATTTTTAGTCGCTTTAAAATGTTTCTTTATTATAATTATGTGCATGATCAGATTTTCATTTGGAGAGTTCGGTATTTTTAAAGAATTGTCATATATATTTAGACGGGTGAATAGCCTTCTTTAATAATGGTACCAAGTTTGGAGAAAAACAGGATTAACATTGCAAAATCCTTTAAAATGCTAGAAGATATTTAACTTTGTATTGTAAGCATATGTGGAAACTGATATACGTGTTAATATTTATCTATAGTTTAGGTAATAAATGCAAATATCACCAAAGCAAAAATAATTAAAATCTTTAAAAAATCTAATTATAACTAACGTTTGTCTATTATAAAGCGAATAGATGACATTAGCTTACGTATACTTACGAGCTATTGTTTTATTTTGTTAAGTTATGTGTTGTTGATTTTCTTTACAAGACTGCTACTTCATTAATTGTTTTTATATTTTGTATAACCCACTTTTTAATTAAACAAAAGGTATGACAAATCATCAGTTTTAGTTGTAATTCACAGAATGTTCAAAGTCTGAATTTTATTGGTTGAGAATTAGGGATGTCAATTTTACTCGAACAGAGTCAATTCATCAGGGGATTAAGTCGAGCGATAATCAAGTACTTTTAAATTTAATCTTTGTGTCTTTTTTCAATAAAATAAAATGCTTCTGTTACATATACGTTGTATTGAACATAAAAACATCTATAATAAATAAAAATATGTATTTAATGTAAAATTAAGTCGAAAGGTATTTTATATAAATTTCTTGTAGCAAATGTCCTGGCATTTCCTTTCTCTTGAGACGTATAGTTATTTATAAATGAGCTAGGCAAATATATCATCAAAATTAAATAGAACATATCTTATTCCATGACAAGTTTTTGTATCATAATGATCAATTTACTTTATTAATTATGAAAATAAACGCCTTTAAATGATTGATATCATTAAATTTTTATTTATACAACATCTTTCATTCAATTCAATATCTCATTAAATTGATGTTCAACATCAAAAGAAACATCAAATGGTCTTTTCGTTTACATAATAGCCTATGCACTTCTATTAATAATATTGATAATCAATGATTTAACCAGAACAATTTAGCAGTCTTTTAAAAATGCATCAGGGGCACAAATGGAACATATAACATATGGACAAAAATCCTGAGAAAGTCTTTAAATTTCACTCACAGCAAAGAAAATTAGTACGTTAAGAAAAACTGTTTCAAAATTTATATGTTTTTCTTTTTACGAGTATTAGACTAAGAAAATTTTCATCGATGATCGGAATGACTGAGTGATAGTCGAATACTCAAGTACCCTTTGACATCCCTATTGATAATAATTATATCATATGTTGGTCACAGCATAACCATGTATGGTTATACCTTAATGACGGTACATTTATTACAAATCTAGAATTCTTATAAATAATGTAGAAGAATTTGGAGGTATAAACCTCAATGTGGTAGTTTATACTTGTTATGAAACTAGCGGAAATTGCAAAAAACAAAAATAGATTAAAAAATCCGCCAACGTGAGAAGAGGGATTAAAAGATATGATGTACATGTTATAAATCGATCTTACTAGTTTTCATCCATAAAAGCATACAAAAAAAAAACACAAAAGAGATCATATAAAACAATTAAGAGCATATATCCTTTTTTGAACAACGAAATCCTGCTTCCGAAATAATTATCCAAGATACCTGATGAATAAACTAAGAGAGATTAATTAAGACTAAATACCTTATTATGGTTTGGCGTTACTGGCCGCAGTGACTTTAGGCTACCAATGGGCTGCATCACAACAATTCAAACAATACAACAATACGTGACGGCCCATCAATAGGCTCATTGCGCAGTGGGTGAGCGCAAATGCACAAACGTCACAAAATATAATATTCTGTACAGTGGGTAAGCGCAAATGCACAGACATACAAATGACAAAGTTATACACAAGGTTTGTGCGAATGGGTAAACGCAAATGCACAAGTTTCAAAGTTCAAAACACATTAAAATTGACAAAGTTCTTGTGCAGCAAGTATGTGCGCGAATTCGCAAGCATGAATACACAGCATTTTAAACACATTAACAGCATTATAAACACATTATATTGACAGTAAAAAAAACTGTATCCTATGATAATTTGAATGATTGCACTCTTCCATTGGAGTTGGGGTGCGACGATTGCGCCATAATTCAACGACAATGTCAGGAATAGAACGAGTGTCACTGCGACGATTTTTTTGTCCAGAGCTGCAGGTATCACAAAGATTTCATGTGTCCGGAACTGAAGGTATCACACCGGAACGGAAGGTATCACAAAGGTTATGATGGTTGACCTGAACAAAATAATGTAAAGAAAAGCAGTATGTGGTTCTAAGGAAATGAAATGGGAGAGGAAGGGAGGGTAAATTAATCTAAAGAGTATACTTTATTACAGACAATTAAAACATGTCTTACCAGTTTCAAGATGAATCGAGAAAGGACACAAAAAGAGGCCTAATTTTAGAGTGAGTATATTCAACCGGAAAAATTCCGGAAAAACATAAACACTATTTATAGGTCCTTGGATAAATTTGCATATCTTTGACAAGCCAAGATATGCCATATTATCCAAAATACCTGATGAATAAACTAAGAGAGATTGATTAAGACTAAATACTTTATTATGGTTTGGTGTTACTGGCCGCAGTGACTTTAGGCTACCAATGGGCTGCCTCACAACAATTCAAACAATACAACAATACGTGACGGCCCATCAATAAGCTCATTGCGCAGTGGGTGAGCTCAAATGCACAAACGTCACAAAATATAATATTCTGTACAGTGGGTAAGCGCAAATGCACAGACATACAAATGACAAAGTTATACACAAGGTTTGTGCGAATGGGAAACGCAAATGCACAAGTTTCAAAGTTCAAAACAAAAAGCTGTATCCTATGATAATTTGAATGATTGCACTCTTCCATTGGAGTTGGGGTGCGACGATTGCGCCACTTGCAAGGGTCATGAACGTTTGTTTATGACACTGCAACCGCCACCAATGGAGTGCGCCACTTTCCAAAAGTAACATTGGTGACGGCGGCAGGACCGCAACTCCAATGGTCACCACGAGCCAGTAGTAGTTAATTGTGATGTGGTTAGTCTGGAGGGCCAACACCACCACAATTTAATAAATCTTGCAACGCACCTTTGATGGTATTTAAAAGGATATCATTACCCAGCTGGGATAGGTGAACTCCATCAGGGTCAAACAACGTAGGTGGTTTTGGGGAAAACTGACGGTATTTGATGTAATGACCGCCCCTGGATGTTACAAATTTTAGCGCTTCTCTATTCATTCGACCCCTTATTTCATTCATTGCTTTAACATTCTCTGAAAAGCGCCAAGTTAATCTAGGCAAGGCGGAAGACCAAACTTTTGTTGTGGTAGGGAACATGTCACAAATTCGGGACAAGGTTGTGGAAAGGAGCTCCAGCAGCTCTTCAGTAGTTTTCTGGCCAATATTGTTTGCTCCGCAATGAATGATGAGAAACTCAGGACGATCTTCTAACATTAGCAATGTTGATAGCCTTGTGTTAAGGTCTTGTAGCTTCATGCCGCTATATCCCTGCATGCCATAAGACTGAAGTATTCTCGAGATTAAGATTTAGCCCCCCCCCCCTCCCCTGTCTTGATACTGCACTCATAGCTGCTAGTTTGACGATAGAAGATCCGACAATCCAAACTCTGACAGGACCTAGAATTATCTTGTTTATGGTTAGTAAGATAGATACTGTTGGAATGGTAAGGTTACCGAATGTATGTACGAAATGCATTAGAGCGCCATCGTCCTGACCCTTGGATGACGTCACTGTGAACGCCTTGAATAGCAAGGGTTGTAGCTGCACCTATTCTAAATGAGTGGGAATTATAATTGGAGCTATCAACCCCTATTGCATTAAGACAACGCTTCAATATGGTAATAAATTGATAACGGGTCAATGGTTGACCTTCAAAATGAATAAACAATGGGCCAGTTTGAGATGTGCGCATGTGTAAGTAGGCATGCATGGCGGCAAAAGGACAAGCAACACCATTTGAAGCGGGAATGTACAAGTTTGCCCCCACACCTAATTGGTCTGTTTTTGAATGACGGATTGTCAATTGAATGTTGGTCTACTGCATTTTTATGTCATGAAATTGGATGATAGTTGCTGGTGTGTTGCCTTTAGACACTGTGAATTCCCCTATGCGCAAGAGGGCGTGAAATGCTAAAGTGAAAGCTGCAGTGAATAGTTTGGTTTCGTATACGGTGTTGCATACATATTGCAATGTTGGTATAATTTTGTTAAAGAGATGTAATGTAATAGGTAAACGAGTGTCCTTGTCTAGTGTTGTTCTTTGCATGCCCTGAAGGAGCTTTCTTATAATAAAATGATTGGTAGGATCTACATTGTAAATTGCTTTGCTGTAAAAACTGATGGCTGCAATGTATGACTGAGCTGTAGAGTATTTGTAACCTGAAAGTGACAGGTAAGCGATAAACCTTGTAATGTGAGTGTCGAGAGGTGGCCACAGACTGGGTAGGTTATGAGATTGGCGTAATGTTTCAAATGAATTGATGCCTGCTGTGTGTGTTTGCCTAGTGTTTACAGCAATTGAAGCGTTGAACAATGATTGGATGTGACTTGTGAGAGTAATGTCTGGAATTGGGCTGGAATGGCCTGCGGATGAAGGTCTTCATAAGGTGCTGCTGCTCGAAAGACTTCCCACTGTTTGCGAGATATAGAATCAGCAATAATGTTTGATTTCCCCGAATATGTTGTGCTTTAAATTGTATGTTGTGTTTTAAAGCCATTAAGACTAACGATCTGACAAGTACCATTACTCTTGGGGACTTGGTTGGCTGTTTGTTGAGAATATGTACAAGGGAAATATTATCTACATGGAGGATGACTTTTTTTGTTTTGCAAACGCAATCCCCATACCATGAAGGCTAATACAATAGGTACTAATTCAAGAAAAGTTATGTCCCGCAAAATTGGCTTGTTTAACCATGAAGATGGCCAGGTAAAATGAACCCACTGACCCTGAAAGAAACTGCCGCAACCAAGGTGGCCAGAACCTGCACTATCCGTGTAAAGTTGTAAAGTATCTAGTGTAACCCATTCAGTGTCTGGGAAGTATACAACGCCGTTAAAGTTGTCTAAAAATTGTAGCCATGTGAACATGTCTTCACGGATAGGGTTTGTAATTCGGATGTGATGATAGGGAGAGGGCACCCCGGACATAACATTGTAAAAATTCCTATTAAATGCACGGCTACCTGGGATGGCTTTAGTAAAGAAATTGAGCTTGCCCACTAAAGATTCTAACTGGGAAAGAAGAATTTTTTTCTGTGCGACCCATTGCTGCAACAAAAGTTTGAGTTCTTGAACCTTACTAACAGGAATTTGGACCAGCATATTCACATTGTCGATTTCTAAACCAAGAAATGTAAGCTTGGTGGTTGGCTCAATAGTTTTGTCTTGGTTCAGGGGGACCCCTATTTCTGAACAAATGTCCTGAAAAGTGTGCATGAGAGCTGAACAATTATCTGAATTGGACTTGCCAATAAAAATAAAGTCATCCAAGTAGTGGTGAACTGTGTCGAGTTGTGTTTTTAATTTGACAGCCCATTCTAAGAAAGTTGAAAAAGTTTCAAATATTTTGCACGATATTGAACATCCAAAGGGGAGGCATTTGTCAATGTAATAAGCCCCGTTAATGTAAATTCCTAGAAGTTCAAAGTCCCCTGGGTAAATTTGCAGAAGGCGAAAAGCATTTTTAATGTCCACTTTGGCTAATAGAGCCATAGGACCTAGTGTGCTTATTGTTTGGACCACTGTGTCAAATGATGTATAGGTAACTGTAGTGAACTGTGGGTCTATGTGTTCATTAATACTGAAAGAGGGTGGGTAGGATAAGTGTGTTACCATACGCCATCCTCCGTCAGCTTTGGGTACAGCACCTATTGGAGATACGTGTAAATTAGGCATGGGTGGGAGTAAGTATGGGCCAGACATTCGACCTGCCGTAACTTCACTATATATTTTTTCCAAGAGAACCTCCTCACTGTCGGAAGCTGAACTCAAGTTTTTGAGAAAACTGAAAAGCGTGGTCCAGAGTATTGCAATTTAAAGCCATGTTTTAGACCATCCTCCAAATACCTTGCCGAAACCCTATCTGGGTATTGCCTCAAATAATTGCTAATTGCGCTAATGATTATGGGAGAATACCCTAGGACCCATATGTCTTTGGGGTTGACGAGGGTTTCCCGCCCAAGGTTGGTTGGTGCGTGTTTGGTGTGCTGGTGTCTGATACCTGAATGTGGCATAAGAGTTGTTGCGGACTAGAGTGGATACCCGAAAAAAGTTATTTGAATGACTCGGGGGTGGGTTAGCACTGTTTCACAACATAGATGGATGGGTGCCATTGCATTTAAGGCATCGGTGTATGTACGGACAATGGGGCTTGTAACAGTTTGCTTTGAGATTGTAATAGAAGCACTTGTGGTGTTGGGTACTAGAAGGTTTATTTGAATTCGCAGTCATGTATAATAACCAAAGCTCGTTATCTATGATTCCCCAGTCCTGTGACGGGTTGTGTGCAATCCTTAGCCTAAATTGTTCATCGTACGAAACCCACCCATTAGAATTCTGTGCCCCTAAGCGAACGTCATGCATATATTTGATAAGCTGTTGCGATCTAAGTGGGTGCAATGCAGTGTAAATGCTAAAATAAAGAGAAATGCGTCTATTCATTTTTCGATAGATGTTATTCTGGTTGTGGGTTTTGGGCAGCTGCCCGTTTAAGTTGTCTCTTCGGCCTTGGCATTGACCCTGTTGACCTCGTGGTACTTTAAAACAAAAGCGAAAATTGTTACCTAATTAATTTGTAAATAAATTAATGTTGACCAATTTCATAAAATTCTATTGGTATATTGGTAGCTAAGCCGAAATAAGCAGTAAATTTAAGATCAAGCTAAAATAATGTGCGCCATTGAAGATTGCACTCGAGAGATTGTTGCATCTAAATCCATACAATCAAAGGACCTCAGTGGCCATCGAGCGGAAATCGGTGGCAGATTTGCCTTTTCTCGACTTAATAAAATTGATAAAAGTATTTGAATGATTAAATTAATCTAAAGAGTATACTTTATTACAGACAATTAAAACATGTCTTACCAGTTTCAAGATGAATCGAGAAAGGATGCAAAAAGAGGCCTAATTTTAGAGCGAGTATACTCAACCGGAAAAATTCCGGAAAAACATAAACACTATTTATAGGTCCTTGGATAAATTTGCATATCTTTGACAAGCCAAGATATGCCATATTATTTTAACGATCCATAAAATAAAACTTTTGTGTAGCATTTTACCTTAAGGTCAAGATCTAGTAAATAAAATTTAAGATATAACTTCTTTAGCACCAAAGAGACATTCCGAAAAAAGGCCAACACACTTTTTTAAAAAAACCTTATGGACACCAAAAGAAATTTAATAACTGGTATTTCAAATAGAAAATTTAATGACAAGATTTCAATGCAATGTTGCAATAATTTTAATACTTGATGAATACTAGAATACAAGTCATATTCGAGATGATATCGTTGTCCAATATATTTAAAAATGCCCAAGTCAGAACAGAAATATTTTAAATAGTTTTATATAAGTTATAGAATAAATCATACAAAGATCTTTATTTATGCGTATTTTATTGTATACGTAATATAATGAATGAATGGTTAAGACACAATGCATCGAAAACGTTATAAAAACACCCAACATTATATCAACATTTAAAATCCGGAACGGAAATAAAGATAGTAATAGAAGTAGCATACTTTATATTTTTACAAACTGATAATTAAGGGTAATTATACATCTATAAAACATATAACTGAAATAAAAACAAATATTGTCAGATCATATATCAATACATACATGTATTTAGTTTACTGATATAAATATTGTTGTCCATTAAACAATACGAATGACATACAGTTTTTATCGTTATCAAATTGTATATCGACCAAAACAAAGTGAAGAGGAAAACAAGCTGGTGTTTTATATTAATAAAGCATTATTTTAATAACAAAATACATGTATATATATATTTACATCCAGCACGTATAATTCCCTTTATTTCTTACGGAAATTGACTGTATATTCATAGCTCTGTAGAAACCTTCAGCAACCTTAGAAAAATCACGATTGCACGAAATAATTATGCTGATGTTAGATTCAAATTCCTACAGAAGACGATTTGGCTGATTCTTTCATGTAACGTACTGATGTACATTAAAATAATTTTGTTAATTTTTCTTACTTTTTAAAGCAGGTAATGTTTTTATTCTGCAATGTCGCCACCTTCATAATCCGCATGAATCACCAGAGAAAGCATTTTTTTATTGTTCAAATGTACATATAGACGAAGTCATTTTAAAATGCACTGAATTTAATAGCATCAATTAAATTTGTACATATAGTGTATGGCATTGACAACAGTATACATGTATATATATTTACATTAAACCACTTAATACTATAAAAGTGATAATGGTTTAAGGCAATCATATTAAACGATTATTGTAAAGCACAAAAAGTATATAGATAATGTCAGATCATACAATAAAACATTCAACTCTTTACACTGAATGTTTCTGCTTTGTTTGATTTTGAAATGATGAACTAAAATACATACTGAACACTGTGCCGGATAATTATGCCAGTGCCAAGGTGGTACTTTTGCACCCGTCTAAGCTGCATATATCGACAAATTCAAATATGCCATATGACAGACCATTGCTTAAAGAGTTTACAACCACCTTTGTTTTCATTGTATCTCACCTGAAAGGTGAGATATTTACCTTTCAAAAATAAATTCCTACAGAAAAATAATTTTTCCCATAGGAAAAACAATATTCCTATAGGAAATTCGAAATTTCCTATCGGAATACAAGAACTTCCTATAGGAATTTCAATTCCAACAGGAGTTGATAAATCCGATAGGAAAACTACCTGTCTGAATCCGATTCCTACAGGAAATACCTTTCTCCTATACGAAATATTATTCTTCTAGAATTTTAAGAAAATCCTATAGGATTGTCAATATTTCCTGTAGGAAAAATATTTCTCCTATGGGAATTATCATGTTCCTATGGGATATTAATTTTTAAAGGTAAATATCTCACCTGTCAGGTGAAACACACTAAAAACAAAAGTGGTTATAAACTATTTAGACAATGGTCTTACATTTGGTATATATGGATTTATCCGAAACTGCATCTTAAGCGGGTGCAAAAATGCCACCTTTGCACTGGCATAATTATCCGTCACAGTGTTATAGATGAATTGAAATTGGTCATTTAATAACAAAATGACGATAAACTTTATGATATATAAAAATTATGTACAGCGTGTAAAATAATATCAAAAGCATTGATTATACAATAATACGTTTATTAGAACAATGTTTCCTCTCTCTCTCTCTCTCTCTCTCTCTCTCTCATTCACTCGTTCTTTCCTTCTCTTTTCTCTCTCTCTCTAAATAAAACTCCAATTGAAACAGTTATATAGATATGCCCGACTTATTACATATCGCATATTCTAGTACCTGAATGTGTCACATATCCGATTGTGCTGGTGCTGTCATTTGTAGCTGTACTCTCCGAGTTTGTTGTAGAGATTAAGTTTGATTTTAGCTCCCCAGGAACAGAGTGTTCTATAGCATGGTGCAGATTACAAGGAACGTAATCACTACACATCATGACTATGCCATTGTTGTTGCTTTCGTCTACCAAATCAGCTGTTTTAATTTCAGAATGGTACCCATGTTGGTTTTGCTTCAAACAGGATAGCGCATTCGTCGTCGACATATTTGTTTCTGTTGAAATGTTACTCTGTAATGCATGCCACGATGCAGTTTCGTTCCAAGCATTTAATGAAAGTATGTTCTGCATATTGCAATCTGTGTTTTGTTCAGGGTTTGTTGCTTGTTTATTGAGAGTTAGAGTACCTAAGTTTCGTTTATCATCATCATATGGAATGCCATTATTTATTCCATCATGAGGCACATAACCAGTATTTTGAGTACCAAGTTCTGGAGATGCTATATAATCCGAAATATCCGCATTCTCTAAAAACAAAATGAAAAATAAGCACATTAATATATTCGAGATTTATAGTTACTATAGTTGTTAAAAATAAAAGGAATGATCTACTGTCAGCTACTTCAACACACCTCAATTACTTTCGGACTCTAAAATGTGCTTTGCCCTCAAAAAAGTCAAAAGAAATTTGAGAACAATATTAACATGTGTATGCTAATGCTGTTTGTACTTTATGCGGCAGTGGTAATGTTTAAAGAAAGACAGTACATGCATAGACGAACACTGTTTCAAAACCTTTACCGGACCTTACCATTTAGGCATTGATCCACAGTAACCGCTTGCGTGTAATCTGGGGGCAATTCTTTCTTCTGTTTAGGTTTGTCGTTTCGTTGTTTCTCAATAAATCCGCTTGCAGGTTCGTCGGTTTTTATACTGTTTTTAGCTACTTTAATTTGGTCATGACTCAACGTCTCATTAACTGAATTTGACATTGTTTTCATCTGAATAAGAACGCCATTTGGTTGTGGTACTGCATTTGCAAAGCTCTGTGTTGTAACGGCTATAGATTCTGTCTCTCCAGAAATGCATACAGTTTTTTCCACTTGTTCATATTGGTGTGATTTCCCTTGTTCATCGCTGAAAATCTGAAAAGGTTAACAACATTTGTTGACCATCATTGACCATCATATTTATCTTTGATCAACTCATTGTTCTTTTGTCAGACCTAGACAAAATTTAGATACCGATATTCTTGAATCCATAACTTTTGGTAAGTTCTGAATTGTCAAAGATACGATCAATAAAAAAATAAAAATAAAAGTCTACAAAACAGAACCACATTTTTCAAATCGTCATATTATTGCCACTTTAAGTGGGCTGGATGATTATGGCCATTTAAAAACTTTATTAATCTTATCAAGAAGAAGAGCTCTGTATAAAGATATTGAGAACATCACAAACAGTAAAGCAGAAAAGTCTGGAATTTTCATAATAAATAATATTTTATAGTTGAACAATATTGGCATTTCTTTTGGGCACTTGAATGTATGTGGTTTATTTAGCAAATTAGATCAAATTAAAATTATATTACGGAAGGGTTCATTTTATGTGTTTGCATTTACTGAGAGTAAAATTGACAATAGTATATCTGATTCTGAATAAACAATCAATGGATATAGGCTGGTAAGGCGTGACCGTGACAGACGCAGTGGAGGAATTGCTGTATTCATCAAAAATAAATTACAGATTACCGATGTCCGACAGCATCATGATATCGAACTTTTAAATTTTTATTTAAAAATCGGCAACTCTCCAAAATTTACTTGTGTAGTTGTGTAACGTCCACCATGCTCTAAATGTGAATGGTTTGAACATTTTGAAAAACATGTTGAGTCATTAACTACTACTTATAACAACGTAATAATTATGGGTGATTTTAATGTTGATGAAAATAAAAACTCAAATCTGAAAAAAGTTATGGAAACGCATGGACTATCTCAAATAATAAAAGAGGCCACAAGAGTAATTAAAGATTCCAGCACCCTCATTGACCATATCCATGTGTCCGAACCTGGGGATATGTGCAAATCCGGCGTAATACATATGGGTATAAGTGACCATCATTTAGTTTATGCAGTACGAGGGAAAAAAAAATATGGTATCAATTGTCATGTTAAAATAAAATTTCGCAGTTTCCGGAATTTAGATGAAGACCAATTCCATAAAGATCTCCGCGCAGTAGAGTTGAATGAAATTAAAAAATTGAGTGACGTAAATCAAATGTGGGACGATTTTATGACAAAATTTTTCAAAGTAATAGACAAACATCTACCTTTTAAAGAACGGAGAATAAATGTCAATTCAGAGGAGTGGATAAATGATGAAATTTTGAATGAAATTCACAATCGCGAATATCTACACAAAAGAGCATTACGATCCAAATCAGCGGAAGACTGGAAACTTTACAAAGCCAGCAGAAATTGTGTCACCTTCAAGATCAGAGAAGCGAAAGGGACTTTGTGGAAGAAGCAATCGACCAGTGTATTAATCGTCCAAAAGACATGTGGTCGCTTATAAAACAGTTTTTACCATCCAAAAAGAATTTGTCATTATGTTCACAATTACAAACTGAATACGGTACTATTACATCTTTTGAATCTATGCCTAACTATTTTAATGATTTCTTCTGTAGCATAGGAGATGAAATTGGTAAACAGTTTGATTCCTCTTTAACAGAGGTTGAACAACTTAAACCACCAGGTTCATATAAAATTCCAGAAATTACAATTGAGTTTATTCCAAATGAAATTATCAAAATGGCAACATCAAAGGCCACAGGTATTGATGGATTGTCTGTAAAACTTTTGAAGTTGTCATTTAATCATATAGGCGATATTCTACATTTTATTTTTAATGAGTCTATATCTTTATGTAAATTTGTTGATGCATGGAAAAGAGCTAAAGTAGTCCCATTGTACAAAGCGGGTGATGAACATTTGGTAAACAATTACAGACCTGTGTCTATTCTGCCAGTTATTAGCAAAATTATTGAACGTCATGTTTTTAATTCTTTTTATGAATATTTATCCATAAACAATTTAATTAACAAAAGTCAATCTGGTTTTCGGCCAAGTCATTCATGTGAAACTGCGCTAAATTGTCTTACAGATAAATGGTTCAAAAATATGGATGATGTAAAACTTACTGGAGTTTTGTTCATTGACCTGCGCAAGGCTTTTGATACAGTCAATCTTAATGTGTTTCTACCCAAGCTTGCTTCTTTTGGAATTTGTCAAAATACTTTTATCTGGTTTCAATCTTATCTTGCAAATCGAAAGCAGTGTGTTAGTTGGAGAGGTGTGTTATCTCATAAAAAAGACATATCTTTAGGAGTCCCTCGATCAGTAGTCAATTTTAGGACCATTATTTTTTTATTCTATATATAAATGACTACTCAAAATGTCTTAAACACTCTTCGGTTACAATGTATGCAGACGACACATCACAGGATGTAAGTGACAAATCTGTAGATGTTATAGAAAAAAAAACTTCAAGAAGACCTCAAGCTAGGTACGGAATGGATGATTAAAAATAAACTCAGTATAAATCTTCAAAAGACTCAATGTATGCTTATTGGCACATCTAAAAGGTTCCACAAATGTAGACATCTGAATATAAATTTTAGTGGTGTGCAAATTGAATTTGTGAAACAGGCTAAGTTATTGGGGGTGTATATAAATAATATCTTATCCTGGGATGCTCACATCGATTTTATTTCAAAGAAAATTTTAGGAAAACTTGCTGTGTTAAGGAGAATGAGCTATTTTATGCCACCAAATGCATTACAGAAGGTTTATAATAGCATTGTGTTTCCACATTTCACTTATTGTTGTACTGTCTGGTGTAATGTAAACAACCAATTGTATTTAGATAAGTTGTTCAAACTGCAGAAAAAAGCCGCCAGAATACTGTTAAATGTACGAGATATTTTAACTCCTACTAGTTTTTTATTTTCTTGTTTATCATGGATGCCAATTAAGGATTATTTTATGTTGAGACAATGATCTTTTTGTACAAGGTTTTACACAATCAAATGCCTGATTATCTTAGTGTGTTACACAATCAAATGCCTGATTATCTTAGTGTGTTTCAATATACAAGAGATGTTAATTTTCGCCAAACCCGATCAAATGATTTTATGTCAAACCTTTATTATTTACCACGTCCAAAAACAGAAAATTATAGTTACTCGTCGGCAATTCTTTGGAACAGACTTTCACTAAATGTTCGAAATTCTACTTCAGTGAATAATTTTAAATCTGTGTATCTTATTAGGGAGTATTTGAACAGAGCTAATATTTAGCTATTATTGTCCTTTTTCTACTCACTTTTTAAGATAGTGTAACAGTTACATGTATATTATCATGTACTAAGATAGTAATGTGCTTGTACGTTTTATATATGTATGTGTGTTTATATTTAGATGCTAATGTTATTGTTATAATATGTATGATTGTAAATATGTTTCAATGCAGGACCACGATGAAAACTAGCTACAGCTAATCGTGTAAAAGATATTATTATTATTTATTTATTATTTTAACAAATCAATTTCTATAATTTTGGTAGATCTAATGGTTAATTTTGTTGACCACCCACCTAACAGTCCATACACATCAATGCACCTTGGCACATAGTAGCATAGATTAATATTAATATCTACATATTCGCATGGATCTTAAACATTTCACTTCACCTTAACTTACACGGCCTTTTTTCAAAAAATAGTTAACTTTAGAGCCACGGGTTGAACAACAACACGTTCCAATACTTTTCACGTGGCATGCCATTTGTGCACAGCAATTATGACGAAACACAGTAAAGTAAAGTGACCTTTATTTCTAGACGTTTTACTGGTTTGTATATTCTTTTTAAAAAAATTAGGCTTTTTAGGGGACAGTATTTATGCAATATAATGTTGAAATGACAAAGCTTGTTCGTTGTGTGGAATGTCAGCACTCACTTTATAGAAGATCTGATTAAACAGGTTTTACAGAATCCCTTTATGCTTTATTTGTCTGTGTGTATGTTGGATGCCAAACAAATAATGAATTATATAATTGCAATAAAAAAGGAAATATTTATAACCAACCTTGTTATCCATCTCTGGAATGTGTATGGGAAATGCTTCATCAAAACCAAGTTTATGTTTAACATTTCTGAAATCAACAATAACACAACAATTTTTCACGTAAATTGACTCAAATAAAATATTAAAGTTTTTAAATGCACTGCTAATGAATGTTATTTCATTTCATTCTTGTACCACCTGATATGCAACTATTTCCTTATTTTTGAATTTCTTTTCTGTTGTCTTACAATTGATAAAATCTTATACTAAATCTGTATTAGTGGTTAAATCTATATATTATTGTAATCTGGGCCTTTTAACACTTTTAAATATTTAACTTAATAATTAGAGCTAGATATTATATAGTTACAAAAAAACATACAAATGTCACTGTGTATTTTTGATAAACTTTATTCGTTTTTTTTAAAGATCATTGCGTTTAAATATTACCATGTGTACCTTACAATGAACATAACTCCAGCCAAAACAAGGTAAAAAAAAAAAAAAAAGAGAAGCAACTACTATTCCTGCAGTGGCTCCAGATGGTAAATCTGCAAGTAAGACTTAAGAGGCAGTGTCACCAAGCATTGAGCTTTATATGGAAAGTAAAAAAGATGAAATTTCTTGTAAACAGTGTTTATGAATTATTTTCGTTGTAAATTACATAAAAAAATAAAAAAATTTATTTCAACCAAAATCAAGGTGTCGTATCTAAGGAAAAACATCTCCTTAGTAACCAAACTAAAAATTAACAATGAAAACAGGCAAAAATGGACCTAATACAATTGCAAGTTTACTAAATGTTGCTCAAAGGCTGTTGGCAAATGGTTATTTTTTAAATAGGACTTCATCTTGAGTTTGACTGTGCCCAACTAATTGTAAATATTTTGTCCTTATATGTTGCTAAGGCAACAAGAGAAGAGCAATGGTATTAACCAGAAAATATAGCTGAATTGATGACATTTTTTTAAAAGCGCTTTAACAAAAATCCAGATGGCTACTTATTAACTCTTTAATATAATTATGTCACTCCTTGGTTACATAAGAAAATAATACAATAAAATTGGGTAAGCAATCCAAAACAAGGTTGCTATGGAAACCCAAAAAATCGCAATTTTTAGCATTTTCAGACATTTTTGCCTTAAAGTACAGATTATTTGAAGTTAATCTTTAATAATTGTTTTAGAGATTATACATATAAATACGTATATGTGTATGTAAGCTCATGTCTGCAATTAAAAATCAAAAATAATTGTGCAATATTGTCTGCTTTTACCTTTGACCTGAAGGTCAACTAATTATATATTATTTATTATATGCCTTCGTCCCATGATTACTCAATATTTAACCCCTGCTAGACAGCAATGCTTGCTTCTAGAAAGAGCAGGAAGCTAACTTCATTCTGAACTGTTGACCTTGACCCTTATTACAAGGTCATTTTACTTATTGAGTTAGTTCATAGGCTAATTACCTAATCTAAAAGGTTAATTCTATTGACCAGTACCTAATTTATTTAACACAGTAAAGTAGTTTATGACAAATTTCTGACTTCAACATCTGATGTAAAGGTCAAATTTTTTTCAATTAAACAAGTCCTATATTTTTTATTTAAGTGGTCACTAAAAATTAAATTTCACAATACTTCACAATAGTTGTCAATAGCAGTAAAAATCATAATTATTGGCAATAGCCCCTTTAAACACTTTACAGCTTGAAAATGGTTCTACAATAGCATAATCAACACAGCAGCTCATGCAGAAAGGAATCCAATGACATGACATCATTTTACAATAAGATATATCTTTTAATTTTTTGTATCCTAATACAATGGCTACTAGTATTTTTCATCTACATGTACTACTAAAAAATAAGGGAATTCATGACAACAATAAGAACATTACTGCAATTATGTAATGGAATAAACTGTAGCCAGTATCTAAAAACAAAGAACAGTACAATTTCATTTGCTTTATGAAAGAAGTGTTGTTCTGCGAGGATTGAAATGGTAAAGTAACATACCAAAATGTACTCGCATGTAAAACTAAAATCAATTAAGTCATCCAAACATTTGTTCTATGTTAAAATAACCTAATTTAGTGAGTAACGGTAAAATCAATAGAATACCACTTATACAACACTCTTTGAACATAAAAAATATATTCTTAAATAATTCTATAATTCAACATATATTTATCTCTAATGGATAAAGTATTTTGACAAACATGAATTTTTTTATGCAATAAGTATGTCAATTACATAAAGATACAGAATTATATAATTTTGTTTTAATTTTAAGGCATGGGAGATTCATATCAAAATTATTTTGATACACTTGAGTTTCTGTCTCACAATAGCATACAGAATAACCCTACAAAAATGTACCATAAATCATATTTTACAACTTCATCGAATCAAAATTATTCCTTTCACATGCACACACATTTCACGCTTTCACATCTTGGGGTTTTTTGAGAAGTACAAACTTGTATCACATTTATGTGTGTTAAATGACTATGAATAACAATTCATTTAGCAGTTTGAACTTTATACCTGGTTATCAAAAATAGATTCTTTAGTAGCATGAGATTATTTATTTTCTGGTCTTGTCACATGATATAAACATGTTTTTAAGAAATGCATCTCTATTAAACAGGCTGTAATTTAGTTTAAAATGTGTTAAAGACAGGACCACAACAAATATAGCAATGCACAGTTATTCACAGTATAATCATATCCAAGAGGAAATTCTGACGAAGTTCTAAACATTATGGCGACTTTTTCTCGTCACTCACCCCGTAGGTGATTCCGTGTGGCAGATAACAGTTTCAGGGTGTTGCTTTTTTACACATTTATTATTACAATTAATGGAAAAAATAACCGTACATGTAGGGCATAAAAACAAATGCATACTATTGCTGCTAATCTGTTCGTGTTGAAGGCAATCCCTTAAAGAAAGTTCGCCAAATATATTTATATGATAAATAGAATAGATATACAACATACTTCTATCTTCTTTTCTCCAATGTAAAGATCCACTGTGAAGCTTCTTCCTTTAATTTTCCCCCCGCCATTCTGTTGTTGTTGTCTGCTTCTTTCTTTCCGATCTCCTCTTCTAGAGAGCTCGTACAAGGGAGATAATCCAATCTTTTTCGTGTCAAATTTTACAACAATTCATTCGGATTTATTTCTGAAATTCTTCAGTGCTTACCAAATTTTAGTTATTTAATATATTGAAAAGAGTATTCTGTCGCTGAATATCTATATATAATTATGTCAAGTTGTCTGGATTCTGCATACACAACTCTACTTTAAACAGTCTATTTCGGACAGGTAAATATGTAATTTTTAATTTATGCTAAAAAAATTATACTATCCTGTAGAAAAAAATATGGATTATTGCATTATCTAACACAAATATTTGAATTAAACATGAAGTTTGTAGATAAACTCTTTAATTTATATCAAATTAAGTCAAACTAATATTTCTGTAATGAACAATAGTCAATGGTATGGTTGCCATGGAAACAAGAGGGTATGTGTCCTGGTAACTTAATTTTTTTAAAGACTTTTCATAAGCAACATGTTCATAAAATTTCTGCCAGAAATATTTTTTTCAACATTCCATGTTTATATAGTGTGAAGTTCAATGCTTGGTGACACTGCCTCTTAAATTCATTAATCCCGAATAACGATTTTTTTTTCTTCATTCTTTAACAAGAGGCCGATAGGCCTTAACGGTCACCTGAGTAGCATATAACCCATACACAAACTTGTCGAGAAGTCTCATATGCATTTAATTAAGTTTCAATCTGGAGTAGAAAAATTATAAATTAGTATACATATGTTTTATCTAAAACAACCTCCTTTCTCACATCCCAAGGGGCAAACAGAAACTCTCCCTGAGGGCATTTAAACAAACAAACAAAAACAGCTTTAAAAGCCATCATGAATTACTCACTTCTCCTGTTCCAGCTTTTTAATAAACAATAAATCACCATCTGGCATTTATTCCCAAATCATTTTACATGTATCAGTGACTTTAGTTAGCCAATTATTACTTTACTATTAACAAGTCTATTTGTTTATTTAGAAAGTTCACAAACTGTTTTTGTTTCAAATGAAAAAATACTTGCATAACTCTTTGGATCGTACAACTTCCTTAAAATTACATTACATTCAATGATTAATATGAACAAGCAAAGGAAGATAACTCCATTATGAAGAAGAAATGGAAGATAAATCCATTAACTGTAACCCCCCCCCCCTCCTGAACTGTTTCCAAATGCTTGCACAATCTCTTAACTTTGATAGACAGCTCCATTCTTACTCTTTTCTATATTTGTGAATTTACTCATTTCTTTCATTGAAATTCCTGAGCAGAATAAAATAATAAGACAAATATATAACCCACTCCGAGCTATAACCCTTGCCTTACATGTAGGTGACATGAAATATTACTATAGATGACAGCTCAATGTTTTTTTTTCTAGTATACAGTCAGTTTTTATTCTGTGTCAGTAGACGTTTTTTTAATATTATAAATATATATTAACACAAAATTATCATTTTGGCCACACCCTGCATTAAGAACCCCTACCCTATACACTCTATGAGTGTTTTGGCCCTGCCCTAGAGTCAGAACCTGTATCTCGGGGGACATGACATTTAAAATTTTGGTACAGGGATTCCTGGTCAACAAAATCATGAATTCAGTTTTCCTTACAGGTGTGTGGGAGTTGATAAGAAAAGTTTTACACAATTTATGCATTTAACACTATACATCCATTTTGGCCCTGTCCTAGAGTAAAAACTCATACTCCAGGGGACATGAAATTTAAAATTTTCGTAAAGGCCTTTCTGGTAAACATAATTATAAAGTCAGTTTTTCTTACAGATGTTTGAGAGTAGAGAAGAAATATTTAAACATTATATGCATTATCACTATATGGTTTTATTTACGCCCCCCTACCTTCCTAGGTCCTGAACCCCTGACCCAGGGGCCATGCATTTTACAATTGAGGTAGAGGAGTTAGTGGGCATCATAACCATGCATTCAGTTTTTCCCCCACATGCGTGAGAGTAAAGAAAAAGATTTTCTTAGATTTCATACATTTTTACTATATGGCCATATAAACCCCGCCCTAGGGCCTAAACCCCTGTCCCATGATTTTCACAATTTAGGTAGAAGACTTCATGGACACCATTACCATGTATTCAGTTTTTAACAAATATATATGGGAGTAGAGAAGAAGATTTAGTTTTTAACAAATACATGAATATATGGAAGTAGAAAATAAGATTTTCTAAGATTTAATACATTTTACTATATGGCCATATTGGCCCCACCCTAAAGGCTGAACCCCTGATACAGGGGCCATGAATTTCACAATTTTGGTAGAGGGCTTCATGTACATCATAACCATGTATTTAGTTTTTTACAAATATGTATGGGAGTAGAGAAGAAGATTTTCTAAGATTTAATACATGTTTACTATATGGCTATATTAGCCCCACCCTAGAGCTTGAACCCCTGACCCAGGGGCCATGAATTTCACAATTTTGGTATAGGGCTTCATGGACATCATAACCATGCATTCAGTTTTTTTTCCTCACATGTGTGGGAGTAGAGAAGAAGATTTTTGAAAATTTGGCTATTTTTAGCATAGTTGGCCCCGCCTGTGGCGGCCCGTGGGTGGTAGAGCCACGAATTTCACAAGTTAGATTTCTCTTACCATGGAGATGCTTCACACCAAAAATTACCAAAAATGGTAACAATTGGCCTTGTAGTTTTCAAGAAGAAGTTAAAAATGTAAAATTGTTAACGCACGACGCACGACGACGGATAAAAACAGATAGCAATAGGTCACCTGAGTTTACTCAGGTGATAGGTAAATTTAACTAAAGCCAATTCTCAGAGATCTTCATAAAAACCGCAAGACATTCGGTTCAGCTGAGTTGAAAAAGGCTTGAATAATTGCAATTACATGTGAATATATTTTTTTTACAATACAGTATTTTCTGATACCAGAGTCCTTTTTGTAGAGACAAGGATCCTGCCATCTTATTCCACTGCTGACTTTTTTCTCATCTAAAATGGCAACACCAAAGATGACATCTTGAATAGAACTATGTATATCATTCTGGTGAAGGACTGTGTGGGTAACATTTCCTTTGAATAACAGTATGTTTATTTCGTTCTGAAAAAAAGAAGACTTTATACATTCTGCATGTAGTATAGTATTTGCGCTTGCTTTGATTTTGAAAACATTGGATGCTTTTTTCATATAAGTGTTGCTGAACATTAAAGTAACTCTATCGACATCATGCAAGCTTTATATCAAAATTTACACAGCACCATGGTCAATAAAATCTAATTAGAAAATCGTACATTTGAATGCCAGGTAAGACGTATATGTTGCATATTGATAATGATATTGATAATGAGATATGAGACTAATAAATACTACCTAAACTTTCGCAGAAATCCATTAGTTCTGCTTAATAAAATAAACTGCTGTAAATGTATTTTACGTTCAGTTCATATAACTTTTTTTTGCAAAAGCTCAAAACGTCTGAGAGAGTACAGCTGTAACCCAATTTCAGAACAAAAAGTACAAATTAAAAATCTTCGTTACAGAGGAGCGATCTTTTTGTATACCTGACATTGGAAGGAAGCTGGCTTGGCAGAACACCATATAATATCAGCCTCGACTTGACCTTCTCCTCCAAACCAGGTCAGTTCTACCTCAGATGTGTTCAGATGTTCAACTATCAATTTCGTTGGAGCAAAACTGTCTGTTAAAGTATGAGAATTTATGTAACCATTCAAATAGAATAAAAGTTCATATTTGTGTCTTCTTGAATTTAGATAAAATATTGAACAACATTCCCACAAGCTTATTCGAAACTTCAATAACGTTATCTTATAACTGTTAATTTATCAGTATAAGCATACGGTAGCGTATTGCTGCCAAATTAATTTTAACAAGATACTAGGTCGTTCGTACATTCATGTATTACTCATAATGTTAAATTGAACGGACCTTTGAATCGAGGTATTGTTATCGTTGAATTTGGTGAACAGCAAATTCCATTGCACCCATATACGCTGATAGAAGAGTTTCGTGCACACGGGATTTCTATTTGTCCATGCGAGCTCTTTGCCGACACCGCCACTGAAGCACCATCATGTGCAAGGGTGTAATGCGTCAAATGTCCATTTTGATTTATTCTTGGAATTTTCTAGTTGGTCATAAAGCAGACAAATATATAACCAAAAATCCCCCAAAAATTTTGACAAACAAAACATGATTTTTTTTTTTAATTAAATACGTAATCTCCTAAACATATATATGGTGGCGTAGTTCTGCCAACACTTGCCATATAGATATATCTACTTGTCAGATCTTTATACTATGACACGTGAATAAGTAACAAGTCGGCATAAAGATCTGACAAGTAACTATCCGACAAGTGGTGGCAGAACGAAGCCAACTTAAGTATCAGCTAGTTTATCTGACAAGTCGATATTCATTTGTCTAACATCTGACAAGTCGATCTATCGATAATAAATGTTGATTTGTCAGATCTTTATGTTTTCGTGTCCAATCCTTAAGTCAACTTGTCAGAAAAAAATGGTATGATAATTAAATGGC
This sequence comes from Magallana ariakensis, assembly GCA_020458035.1. NCBI lineage: Eukaryota > Metazoa > Mollusca > Bivalvia > Ostreida > Ostreidae > Magallana > Magallana ariakensis. The sequence goes on along the minus strand of CM035817.1, from coordinate 11,978,979 downwards.
AACTATTGGGCATTACCACATTTTTGTTTTAAATTAGACACGTGAATAACTAACAAATCAACATAAAGTTCTGAAAAAGCAGGATAATGATCTGACAAGTCGAAATGAATATACGACAAGCGGTAGCAGAACTATGCCACCATATAACAAGAGGCCCATGGGTCACATTGCTCACCTGAGCAACAATAGACATGATACAATCAGATTAATCGAGTCATTATACAAAATATATGGACAATGTGGTATAATGCATGTCGATCCTGTATAAATAAAAATGTATTCTTTCGCCCTGGATATTCTTTGTTTATAATTAAGTCCCTTTTCTAACAGGATGATTTTAAAAGTCATATCACATGTTGAGCATTGCAGTTCTCACAAAAGATTCTAAACAATTGTTTATTATATATGGGATATAAACCTACATCAAACTCTGAACCCCTTGTGAGGTTGATAAATCGTCCAAAGGCCCAAAGTCAAAACAATCTTAAAAAATCAGCAATATGTCAAAATGCTTGCATATAAGTTACACCATATATTATAACATTTCAGTTTTTGTGAATAATTAAAATGTTTTTTTTTTTGTAAAATTGGATTTCCAATGTGGCCCAACCCTACTCAAGATTTTGATTTTAACGAATTTGAATCTACACTATCTGAGGTTGCTTTCACTAAAGTAACAGCTTTTCTAGGCAAATGGTTTTTAGAGAAAGATTTTTGAAGATTTTTCTCTATATATTCCTATGCAAAAATGTGTTCCCCCCCCCTTGTGACCCCACCCTTACCCTGGGGATCATGATTTGAACAAACTTGAATCTACCCTACCCGAGGAAGCTTCCACACAAGTTTCAGCTTTTCTGGCCTATCAGTTTTTGAGAAGAAGATTTTTAAAGATTTTAGTTCTCTATATATTCCTATGTAAAAATTTGACCTCCCATCGCGCCCCCACCCTACCCCGGGGGATCATGATTTGAACAAATTTGAATCAATCCAACCTGAGGATACTTCCACACAAGTTTCAGCTTTCCTGGCTGATTAGTTTCTGAGAAGAAGATTTTTAAAGATTTTTCTCTATATATTCCTATGTAAAAATTCGACCCCCAATTGTGATCAACCCTAATCCTGGGGATCATGATTTGAACAAACTTGAATCTACCTTACCTGAAGATGCTTCTCCACAAGTTTCAGCTTTTCTGACTTAATAGTTTCTGAGAAGAAGATTTTTAAAGATTAACTCTATATATTCCTATGTAAAAATTTGACCTCCCATTGTGGCCCCACCCTACCCCACAGGGGTCATGATTTGAACAAACTTGAATCTACCTTACCTGAGGATGCTCCCACACAAGTTTCAGCTTTCCTGGCTGATTAGTTTCTGAGAAGAAGATTTTTAAAGATTTACCCTATATATTCCTATGTAAAAATTCGACCCCCCATTGTGGCCCAACCCTACCCACGGGGATCATGGTTTGAACAAACTTAAATCTACCTTACCTGAGGATGCTTTCAGAGAAGTTTTAGCTTTTCTGGGCAATCAGTTTTTGAGAAGAAGATTTTTGAAAAAGAAACCAACAAATTTTCAATAATTCTAAATAATCTCCCCTTTAAAGAGGGCGTGGCCCTTCATTTGAACAAATTTGAATCCCCTTCACTCAAGTATGGTTGAAATTGGCCCAGTGGTACTGGAGAAGAAGATGAAAATGTGAAAAGTTTACAATGACAACAACGCCAACGCCGACAGACAACGGACAAATTTTGATCAGAAAATCTCACTTGAGCCTTCGGCTCAGGTAAGATAAAAAGCTAACGCATCACAAAAAAATTGGTTATGTGGCTTTGAATACCTTCCAGTAAACTGTGACGTTGCGATAGAGCGTATTGTAGCACGTGCCCGAGAAGAAGCCGCTCCGGAATACAAAGGGCTCTCTCGATGGTGCTGCCAATATAAAAACAAAGTTTCTTAACTAATCGTTACTGTAAAGTTTGACAACCGTAAACAACAAAACATCAAATACGATCATCTATATTGCATGCACAGCATGGCATGCCAAGTTGCTATATTTCTTTGATAAGTTACCATATGCTTCAAACCTTTTTTTTAATAGCATCAATCATGGATCATTTTGGCCTATCGTTATATGTTATTTATGGTTTTTTTTTTAAAACTTAAGCTTCATACATGTATACATGTAGATTCATTACCTGCAGAACACGTGGAAAAACTTGATTGTTTTATATCACTGTAGTAGAGTCCATTTGGGTGTTTTACCTGAACCGTTATGATGTATTTAGAGGCCGGTATGAGATCACATACCAACAGACCTGGCGATTCGTTTATGGTTGTCTGAAATATACTAAATTGTTTATTTCACCACTTAAATACGAAAATCGACTTGACAATGATTTTTGCATTATTTTCAGTTTTACAAGTTGTAGAAATTTTATTTTAAAAAATTCAAATAAAACTAAGTCAACAACAATAAAATAAATATATTTTGACCCTTTTTGAATATACATGTATAACCATCATGCAATCTTTTGACCAGGTGTTAAAACACGGAAATAACTGGGGCTTTCTAAAAGTGGTCGATGTGCTGCAAATAATTTGGTCTAGAACGATTTTGGTTTATTGTGGAAACTTGTAAGAAATTAATTCGAAATGATTATTTATGGTGTTTAAATACACACATATTCTTTGTAGTCCCATTCGGAGTGAATTGTTAACTTTGATGAGGTCAATAAAAGTCCAGGTATTTTTCCCCAAGTAATATTGGCGCATGTGGAAACCATCATGCTCTGAATCGTCACAATTATGAAACTTGTAGGTCCATACTTTGCTATCAGAAAAGAAATGAAAGAACAAAAATTGAAATCAAGATTAAAACTAGATAAACATTTATCACTGGAAGTAAAATAAAAGAATTTTACGTTTTAAAACAACATCAACACTTATATATATATATATTAATATATATATATATATATATATATATATATATATATATATATATATATATATATATATATATATATATATTAAAATGAAAAAAAATTAACAACACTAATCGTAAAACGTAAGCGCTTTCATTTCTTCCTCAGACGTTTTACAATACATTTAAAAACAAGTGACGTTAGTGACGTTAAAATTCATGACGTTATACAAACAATACAATGACGTCACAATATAGTATAAGGAAACTGTTTCCTTATACTATATTGTGACGTCATTGTATTGTTTGTATAACGTCATGAATTTTAACGTCACTAACGTCACTTGTTTTTAAATGTATTGTAAAACGTCTGAGGAAGAAATGAAAGCGCTTACGTTTTACGATTAGACTTGTTAATTTTTTTTCATTTTAATATATATTGCCGGACACTGTGACTTTTTATTTTATTTGGATATATATATATTTATTACTAAACACTTATAATTAACGCATTTCCATTGAGCTACATATCATACTAGTATTTAAATACTTGTGCAAATGTTGAGATTCGAATTCAAACTTTAAGATTTAATTTTATTCTTTTACCAATACAAATCCCTGAAATTTACAGTGCACAAACACTGAAGTTAGTGAAAGACTTGTTACCTCATTTAGTGCATTGTTTAGAGATACATGTATTTGATACCAAAACATCTTTAGATAGCTTAGTACCGACGATGTTTCATGTACTTGCCTTAGACTTTTTTCTTTTATTTTAAAGTATATACTCACTTATATTTTGTCTGGCATAAGTTTTTTGAAATAATTTTGATGAAACGTCATATTTGATGTTCCAAATGTCCAGATTAACTCCGTAATATGCATATGTGGCACCAATGACAGCATCATTTGATGTCCAGGTACAGCTTATCTGGGACCTTTTACTGCAGCCATCGTTAGTTATTTCCGTTGGACAGGTAATTAAGCTCTCATCATTCACAGACCTAGAATAAAGGATATTTACTTTTATGGAATTAAGATATCAGCGTATAAACGTTTAAAATACGTTAAAAAGTTAATATATGTTTATTTTTGTATTATTTCAGCAAAAATAAACTTGCATCCTTTGCATGAGTAAAAATCCCAAGAAAAAACCTTTTCCTTTTTCTTTAAAATAATAAATTTGTAAATACATTGAATAGTGGTTATAAGGAAATAATCTCGTTGCTGAAACGATGAAATTGTGAATTTTATATTTTAATGCGTAAAACCACTTTTGTTGGCCTACATCGGTGCAGTAAAAAACTTTATTTTATCTATACAGTAGATACATGTAACTGTACGAATGAATGCTTCTATGTGTTTCCATCTGCGTTGACTTACAAGGTAATGTTGAACCGAAGATAACAAGGATGATGATACAATCCGAGTTCCCAGATACATGTCAACTCGTTCTTCTGTTGATATATCACACAAATAATATTTGCAACATCACGGACAGCTTCATCTGCAGAGTGAAAATTGTAGCGCGGTATAAAATAATAAAAGCAATCGTCATTCATCTAAATAATGCTTTTTTGAAAATCAAACAGTAAAAACATTCAATTTTAGTATTTAAAATGCATGTGTTTGTATGACAAATTGTTTTCACCCATATTTGATGAATTACTTTTATATTGTACACTTTTCAGTGCTCCTAGTAAACACTCACTTATATCACCTCAAAATCTATTCTAGCATTTGGCTGCAGGTTAAAAGACCTATGCTAACCGCTCAATCACTTTAAAAATAAATTGCTCTCTCAGGAATTAAATTATCAGAGCTCGACTGGATATTTTAAAGAAGTAGTCTTGAAAGAAATATCGCACAAACTTCAATTTTCTTCATTGGGAAGGGGGAGGGTGCTGTATAAAGACAGTTGTTAAAAGTAAAAATTGTTTTGCCACTCCTTGTTCATTGACCAGGAAGTGTGTTCAACCCAATTAAACCAAACGTTGACCTAACTCCTAATCGCGAGAGAAAATTATCAACGCCGGTCATGTATCGGGACCTACAAGGTCTAGAATCAGGGGTTCGAATCTCATCCACAAAATGTTAGCCACCTTAGATAGGTAACCATTTAACCAATTTCGACACCCATTGGATACGTTAGTGATTTGTTTGCACAAACTCATCTGCTTCAATCTCGTGAACTTGATTTTCCTGTAACGGTGCCACAAATTAAAAAAAATCCAGATTCCTGTCATGCTCTTTTTCATTAATATTAGATTTACACATCTTTTAACTTTATAGCTCATTAAAAGCGTACTCAAATAAGAATAATAATGGAAAGATAAATTAATTCCTACAAGCAATATGATTTACTGGTAAAATATATCTTCTTAACTCCCAAACGTGTATATGCAATAAATTATTTAATATCATGAAACGACATATGACTATGCATTCTAACATTTTGTATACTCCAGGAAGGAAAAATTGCATCATTTACCTGGCTTTATAAATTACCTTTTCACGTCGTCTTTGAGCGAGTTAAAACCGCATATTTTATTGCTCAAATGACCGATATAAAAATATTTAGTATTACGTAAAATGGGGTCTACTTGGGAGACGGTGGGGATGCAGTCACACAATTAAAGGGGCATGGTCAAGATGTTGGTCAAAAATTATTTTTCCGTTTTAATGTTTACAAATGCTTCAGTAAGGCTTTTTTAAAAGGCAACCAAAATGTAAGGGTCATTCGTTAACTTATAAGCGAGTTACAGAGCTTACAATTATTTGCTATGTAAACAAAGCTTTTGTTTACATTTTGGATGTTGAAGTGAAAATTCCAGTTTTCGACCAAAAATAATGTGTAAAACGTTAGGAACTGCTTATTTATGCTTTAAAAAATGAATAAGAAGATAGACAAATCAGTTTGAAAAGATTTTTTACTAGTATATTGAACCTATGTAAACAAAAACGACACGAACCTTGTTTACATGCCAAAGAGTTGTAGGCCCTGTATCCTGTTTAAAACTCTTCGACTGACTCTCAAAATTCATTTGATCATTAGACATGCATTCCTAAACCATTGTAAATAATAAAAACAGAAAATTAAAATTTGACCAAAATCGTGACCATGCCCCTTTAGCATTACAATAGCGTTAAAACGCCAATATTGTCTATTATACAAAAAAGCAAGGTGTTTAAAGTGCAAAACAAATGATAGCTTTGAATTGGTTTAGCATCATGTGGCGATTTTAAACAAACGGTCTCTTTGAAAAATTTATGAATATAATTTACCCAATTGCAAAAAGCTAGATTAATATTCCCTTTTAATGTAATCTCTTCTTTTTTTTGTAATCTTTGTTCGTCGTCTGATTTGCCGCGGGAATTTTTTGATCATTTGAAGCAAAAATTCACAACGGTCGGGATACATTAAAAGACGATGTTTTAATTACAGGTATCCTAACTGTTACGCGAGTGTCATAACCAAGCAAATCACATAGTTTATAGAAATATTATAATGAAGTATAATATCAATTAAAAGTGTACTGTTTCCATGTTTCTAAAATTCCTTTATAGATATGAAAACTTACATTCGACGTAAAGATATTCTGAACCAATAGTTACTCCTTTCCCATCCGAGCCATTTTTTTTACATGTGTACGTTCCCTCTTCTTCGACACTGGTGATTTTTTTTCTAAACAACACTGTCCTTCCTCCAACGGGGATCACGTGGTCATCAGGCACTCGCTTTTCAAACTTGTCCTCCCAGTACAGCATGAAGACGTTTACTCCGGAGTCCTCGAACACCGTACAGTTGAGCTCCAAAGTTTCGTTAACGACGACTTTTGGGTTTTCAGGTGTTATTTCTATAATGAAATCATTTTTTTATTTTTAAATATTTTCTCTTAAAATTCAGATTATCAATATTTTAATACAAATATAATTCTAATTGTTTCTGGTCAATGCGCGTAAAATTTACTGCGTCCCAATGGCCATAACTTATGGGAATCCGTTTTTGAACGATATAGACATGCTTATAAAATATACACAGTCGTTGTAAGGCTTTGTATCAGACCAATTTCACAAACTTTGTGCCACCAATATAGCATTAAGTTTGCCAAAGTGATGAAAAAAGTTTTTTTTGTGTTTAAATTTCATTGGTTCTTTTGTCATGTTGTAAATTTTGAATTTACCGGGTGGCAGTAAATACATTTTGTATTTACTGCCACCCGGTAAATTCAAAATGTACAACATGACACTTCATACAATGTATGTAAATATGGTTTAAAATTAAAATTCCATCCATATTTATTAGTTAAAGTAATATTTTGAGAAGCAAAAACTGGTTGGTTTTAACATAAGTTAAAATATTCATGGAATAAGTAAATTCAATAACACAATCAGATTTATATTATCGGGATATTGTCATGATCTGCAGTACTTGACGGTTTGTAATCCTTTTGGAAATTTTACAAAATATTTATAACTGAAGCTTCAATATGGAAAGGTACAAACCCCCGATTTCATCGAAGAAGAACAATCCAGCTGCTGAGTGTATCAAAAATGCGATGACAAACGCGTTGCTCTCTTGCATCATTTTCTGAAGTTTGATCCGTCACGATTGCACTGCAATATCAATGATAACAAATCTCAAAGAGTCTGAAAATTTTAACTTTGATAAATGGCGGTGCGTTTCACGATGAACCATAAAGCAAGAGGGAAAATGCTAAATTTTGATGAATTAAGAGAGTATTTTGTGCAGCTTCTTTGATTCTGATGCTGTAATTTAACACCGATGTTTGCATGTGGGATTATTTCTGTCTTTGAGAAATAAAAACTGCAGCATCTAATTATTATTTGACAGGTTACTAAAAACTAGAAATTGACATACAATAGGATCTCTCGTGATTTGCGAAGATATATAATTTTTATCCAACGAGTTGCATGTGTGTTTCCTATCCCCGAGCTTATCTTTTTAGGGTCTTCCGTTTCCAACGGAAGACTCTCTTGTTATTCTTCGGTTTCTTTCTATTATTATTAGGGTCTTCCGTTTCCAACTGAAGACCCTCTTGATATCCCCTTTTTTTTTATTATAAGGGTCTTGTTATTCTATTGTTTCGGAAGACCCTCTTGTTATTCTATTGTTTTTATTATTATTATTATTCTTTTTACTTCTGACTCCTTTTTGGCTTTATATCTCAAAAACTATTCAACCGATTTTCATGAAATGTTCAGAGATTATGAGAAATTCTTGTCCCTAAAATGTATCAAAAGCAGAAGAATGACGTCACTTCAGTTTTCTTATTACGTCAATTTTAAATTTTTTTAAAAGCGATTTTGTCCAGTCATTTTCTTGAAAACGGTTATATCTAGGGATTTGAAATTCTCGATTTACTTAGGGCATTTTGACAAAAAATCAGAATTCGTCACTTCCGGTCGAAACCGGAAGTGAATAAAATTTTTCGAAAAAATAAATTTTTTGATCAATTAAAAAACGTAAACGTGTTTTGTAGAGCTTATTTAACTGAATATATGACTGAAATCCGTTTTAAAATCGGACGATGCATCACTGAGATATAAGCGTTTTTAAAAAAATTGATTTTTCCGGAAATTTTGATTCCGCATTCTTGGGTAAGAAAATAGTCTTATGTTTAAAGTTAAATTAACTCGTACCTAAAAAAATTGTTAAGTCGTACTTTAACACATTCGGATTTTGTTTTGTTAAGTCGTTCTTGAAATCGCAAAGGTTTTTGTTAATTCGTACTTAAAATCTTTCGAATTTGCTAAGTCGTACCAAGAATTATTCGATTTTTTTTATAACTTTTTGTTTTAGTAACTTTTGTTATTTGTTTAAGAACTTTGCTTCTTACAGGAACTTTAATCACTACTTTCGACATTAACGGAAGACCCACTCGTTGCTTTGCAACGAGCTTTGCTCTAGTTATTATTATTATTCTTCTTTTTCTTTTTCCTTCTGACTCCTTTTTGGCTTTATATCTCAAAAACTATTTAACCGATTTTCATTAAATGTTCAGAGGTTATGAGAAATTCTTGTCCCTCAAAGCTATCAAAAGCAGAAGAATGACGTCACTTCCGTTTTCGTATTACGTCAATTTTAAATTTTTCAAAAAGCGATTTTGTCCAGTCATTTTCTTAAAAACGGTTATATCTAGAGTTTTGAAATTTTCGGTGATTTTCTATTTCTCGATTTACTTAGGGCATTTTGACAAAAAATCAGAATTCGTCACTTCCGGTCGAAACTGGAAGTCAATAAAATTTTTCGAAAAAATAAATTTTTGATCAATTCAAGAACGTATACGTGTTTTGTAGAGCTTATTTAGCTGAATCTAACACTGAAATCCTTTTTAAAAATCGGACGATGCATCGCTGAGATATAAGCGTTTAAAAATTGATTTTTCCGGAAATTTTGATTCCGCGTTCTTGGTTAAGAAAATAGTCTTATGTTTAAAGTTAAATTAACTCGTACCTAAAATAATTCGAAAAATTGTTAAGTCGTACTTGAACACATTCGGATTTTTTTGTTAAGTCGTTCTTGAAATCGCAAAGGTTTTTGATAATTCGTACTTAAAATTATTCGGAATTTGTTAAGTTGTACCAAGAATTATTCGATTTTTAAAACTTTTTAGACGGTGGCTATAAATAGCCACGGTCTATTGCTATCGTCCTGGCCGGAAGAGTATTTCTCACGGGGACCCTAGCGGATAAGGAACGATAACTCTGGTATTCAGTGTTACAGGCAGTGTTTAACCTATGTGTCGATTTCATTTTGAGAACTAATTTACATCTTATCCGATATTTTAAGCATTATTACTGCTAATTATTTTGTACACACATTTAAATAATGTATAAAATTGTGTTTAATTTTTAATGAGTCGTTACCATGTCTGCTTACGCGGCATTGATAATTCATGCACCAACTGCCAGCTGTGACATTTAACTCTGTATCAGGACTGCAAAACTATTTCACTGCGATAATTGACCAAGAGTTCTCACAATAATCGTTTCTTGGGGTTTTTTTAAAAGGTGTAAACAATTGTCAGAAACACACTATTTAATCAGGTTTGCCATTTCATTTTTCAGAAATTATGCTTCATTTTCAACGCATTAATTTAAGTTGAGGCAATATTTATTTTGTTGTAGCTTATTCCAAAGAATTCACAACAGATAATGACAATGAATATTTCATAAATTACATTTTATTGAACTTCAACCGATAAATGGCACACTTTCTTCTACAAGTGTGCATGTGTTTTCAAACATACAAAAACTTGAAATTTACGACACACCCATGTTCAATTTTGGACTCATTTGTGATTAACCTAATTTGGAACCCATCCAGTCTGTGAAATCATTAATTTTATTACATGGCCCTCAATATTCATCAGACAATAATTTATACTGATGTTGACGCTTTACACTGACTTTCTCTCAATTTAATTCGATAATAAACTTCGGATTGTAAAATTCACGTGCAAATCGAGTCGCCATTTTACACAGTTTTACCTGTATATAAACTAACCACACTTCGTCATTTTATATGGAACGCCTGGACTGTCTTATGTGAGGATTAAACATTATACGCAGTGTTCACCTCATTATATCTGGTATTATATTCATTAAATAAAGTCTTTTTACGTTATATCGTGTGCATTTTTCATTATATACAGTACTTCTTTTATTATATAACATACACTTCTCATTATATGAGGTACTCTTAACATTATATGAAGTGCTTCTAACATTATATGCGGTCGTTCTAACATTATATCTAGTAAACACAACATTATATTATGTACTTCTCACATTACATATAGTATATTCATTATTATATGTAGTATTTCTGTTATTATGATGATGATGATCGTTAAATATTATGTCCGGTCCTGTTAGCATTCCGTGCGGTAGATTTTGCATTTCGTTGTGATGTAGACACAGTATTATATGCTGTGCTTTCGTAGCTGCAATAATTTAGCCCTCTCCCGATTTTTTTTTTTTGGGGGGGGGGGGGGGCTACAACTCCATAGGATATCCGTAATGGTGCAAGTGCGGGAGTCATTGACTCCCGCAACGATTTCGTCTCAAATCGTATATAAATGACAATAACATTTGCATTTCTTACCTGAACTCAAACATTGTAGATGTGTATGGCTTAAATTAATCCAAAATTATCAAGTATAGTCCATATATCGGTTATTTTTCGTGTATGTCAACAACGCAAGTTGAATTTGTCCGCCATGTTTACTGACCTTGACCGGTTTTATTTTGGGACAGCCAATGAGAATTCAGGAGCGGATCTTGAACTGAATATAGGAATTCCCCTATTTTAAACATAATTAACGCGGTAAATATGAATTTTCCATTATATACCATTTCCTTAAATGATTTTTTAGTGATAAACCGATCCGCGAGGTAAGATCGCTTATTTACACTAACATTCACGTTATCAAGCCCATCAAAACTCCAAGCGTAAATCTCATAAAATCACGCGAGAACTGTCATGGCTGCTGAAAAGGACGACTGGTAAACATGCTGATGTGTTTTATCTGCTTTGATTTATATACGGTTAGTTTGTTCAACATGAATTAATAAACCATTTTATCTAAAAGAAGTCCAACATAAAAACGATCTTTTCAGACCGAAGTCAGCCGCATTAAAAAAATAATTTTGCACCATTACGGAGATCCTATGGAATTGTAGCCCTCTCCAGTAAACATCAGATATAAAACATCGGAGAGGGCTACATTATTGCAGCTATGCTTTCGTCTTGATGATGATGATCTTTTAGAAGCTTATTTTCGGAATCTCTCTGGAATATAAACGATCTTTCAGCTCATTTGGGAACACGTGTTATGAAAAAATGAATGATATTGTACTGGACCTTAAAATGGCTCAATTTATAAATGGATGTACCCATGATCCTCATATAAGACAGTCCCGGCGTTCCATAATTTTACGGACCTTGTGACGATGTTTCAAAGATTTTCAGTACAGATTTGTTGTAAGCAAATAAGGGATCGTAGACATATGCTGTAAAAAGTCATGGATTTCACGGCGTGTCAACCCGCGTATATCTCCATTTGCAGCAAACGCTAGCTTTTTGTGAGGAAAAACAATCGGTTCAACTCATGCGATATTCAATATACATGTATGGTACATTGTGAACGGTATGAATATTATTTATTCATTCACTATGTGGTGGCAACCCACATATTGATTGAGGCATTCTGGGACAAACAAAATACACACCGAAACCTGATTTTAATGTCAAATGATATAGATACAAACATATGGATACAAACTTCTATACTACAACGGCTAATGTAATAAATCTATGGGTTTTTCCCCAAAGATGACGGCCAAGAGACATAGCTTTCGTAAAGTGTAGATTAAGATAATAACTACGATTTCCATATAATTATCCATGTAGGAAACTCAAGACAATATTTTGTGTGTAAGCGTTAAGTATCAGTACATGTATGCGATACTGGCCGCGGGTTTTCGACGACAATAATTATCATACATTCAAACGAAGTCACCGTCTAACAGTACTTTCAGTACTTTGATTGTTTTAGTTACTTATGTTATTGGTTTAAGAACTTTGCTTCTTACAGGAACTTTAAGCTCTACTTTCGACATTAACGGAAGACCCACTCGTTGCTTTGCAACGAGCTTTGCTCTAGTTATTATTATAATTAAGGTCTTCCGTTTCCAACGGAAGACCTTATTGTTATTATTCGGATTCTTTTTAGGGTCTTCCGTTTCCAACGGAAGACCCTCTTGTTATTCTATTGATTATTAGGGTCTTCCGTCTTCAGCGGAAGACCCTTCTATTATTCTATTGTTTCTTTTTCACTTTTCTTATTATTATTATTCTTTTTTTTTCTTACCGATTTTGTGCAGACGATTTCTCGGAGATGGCTCGATCGATTTCATTCAAATTTTCAGGATCAAAGCAGTTTTATCTGAAGTTGATTGTTTTTTAACCATTGTTGAAAATACACTTCAGGTCGGAAGTTATCGCCCGTTTACGATTTTAAAAAGTCAATTTTGTCTGTCAGGTTTCTCAAAAACGAGTAAAGATAAAGGGCTGAAATTTTCAGAGATGATAGATCTACCGTTTCTCTGGTGCACCTCGGTCAAGAGAATGTCAGCCGTCACTTCCGGTCGTCAACGGAAGCAAATTTGAAAATTTATAATTTTTCGATTTTTTTATTTTTTAATATTTTTTTTTGAAATTTTTATACTGTTTAGTGACCCTTTTACTGATTCAGAATATGTAATTTGTTTTAAAATCCATCAATGCAGTCTCGAGATATTAAGCGTCAAAGTCCTGAAGCGAGAGTCCGAGTAGCTCAGTCGTTATGGTCGTGGACAGTGCCCAGGCGACCCGGGTTCAAGTCCCGAGTGCCGCAAAATTTTTTAACTCATTTTTAGATAAGACATATGATTTTATCTTTAAAATGATGGATTCTGTTCTTTTCCGTTTTAATTTTGTAAAATAAGTTACAATAATAGCGCTTTGCCCCGTATTTGTGTATTGAGATCCTTAGCTATGTATTCATACTGAAATAAAGTTAAAATGTTGAGAAAAATAAATATTTGCATCTTTAATACAACGCTTATACATTGTTCTAACATGTGTATTTCATTTAGTAATTGTGTAATATGTAATATTTAGAATTTAATTTTCTACGTTTAATATATAAGTCACCGACTCCCTCCCCCCCCCCCCCCCCCCAATTCATAAAATCACTTAGTTTTTCTGGTCTGCTTTTTCTTGATCTTTGACCTTTACTTTCAACCTAGTACCATTCTAGATTACTGTACTAATGACCAGACCAATTCGTTCATTTTTAACAGAGTTATAAATTTTTGGGCATTTGCGTTTCAATTGGCGTGCTTGACATGTACTGTAGAAAAAAATTCTAACTTCCGAGCCCTTCACTCAATCCTTATGAAAATTCGTGTAAATGTACCTCGGACCCAATTCTTATTGTCTGCCAAATATGTACCGGATTAAGCAATTTAGAAGAAATTCCTGAGATCAAACGGCGAGTATTGCCTGTACGTGGAGTTAAAATTTACACAGTACACGCACCGCCCCCCCCCCCTACCTTCCGATTCACAAAATCATGTAGTTTTTCTGGCCCGATTTTACTTGATCTTTGATATTGGACCTTTACTTTCAGCCTAGTACCAATCTAGATTACTGTACTAATGGCCAGACCAGTTCGTTTTATTTTAACAGAGTTATGAATTTTTGGGCATTTGAGTTTCGATTAGCGTGCTTCACATGTACTGTAGAAAAAAATTCTAACTCCCGAGCCCTTCACTCAATCCTAATGAAATCTCGTGTAAATGTACCTCGGACCCCAGTCTAATTGTCTGCCAAATATGCAGCGGATTGAACAATTTAGAAGAAATTCCTGAGATCAAACGGCAGGCATTGCCTGTACGGGGAATTAAAATTGACACAGTACACGGGATGTAAGCAGCAGTGTAATATTTCTGGTGCATGTATATTTCTTGTTTTCAGTTTAGTCTGTATCTACGATAGCGTGTGAACTAGTTATGAATGTTAGAACTGTGAAAATTACTGTTATCGATTTTTTACCGAATAAATTTACATGTTACTGATTTCGTTATTTCTACATTTATCAAGATTTTATCAATCCTGGCGTAATAAAACAGTCAAACATAATAGTAAACGACACGAAAAAAAATTCTCAACGCTGAAATACATGTGTAAAATGCATCAGTCATTGTTTTAGGATTCCCCTATTTGTCGTTAACCGAATCCGAGATCCACACCTCAAAATTCTACTTTCGATTTATTTACGACGAAAATCAAGCTCTGGCCTTTTCACCCCCCTCTACAAACAAACACGCATCAATATTTCAAATGACCTCGCATTGTTACAAAACCTGAATACTCAGACATCATACACGTTGTTTTTCATCTCATACAAAAAATCAGCTCCTGTCCCGGGCGGAAACGCCCCAAATTCAAAGAGAAATTCGGGAATTATTTTGCGTCAGCCATGTTTTGACGTGAACCTTCGCTGAAATTCTGCTATGACACCTGCATAAGTTGGGTGTTCTAATCTCGCCGGAGCCACAAGATTTGTTCTTTCTCTCCTTTTCTTTCTCTCCATATTTTTTTTTTTTTTTTTTTTTTTTTTTTTTTTTTTTTTGATTTTCTAACAAAAATATTATTCACAAAGGGGTTGTTGGAATGAAGTACACATTGAAAAACACTATTCCATTTAGATTAAGACAAAAACAGACCTTATTTATTAGGGTCTTCCGTCTTCAGCGGAAGACCCTTCTATTATTCTATTGTTTCTTTTTCACTTTTCTTATTATTAGGGTCTTCCGTCTTCAGCGGAAGACCCTTCTATTATTCTATTGTTTCTTTTTCACTTTTCTTATTATTATTATTATTATTATTATTATTATTATTATTCTTTTTTTGTCTTACAAATTTTGTGCAGGCGATTTCTCGGAGATGGCTTGTTCGTTTTCGTTCAAATTTTCAGGGATAATTCCGTGCCAACTGAAGTTTATACCGCTACGACAGTTTTTCAAAATTCACTTCCGGTCGGAAGTTATTGTCGTTAAACGATTTTTAAAAGTCAATTTTGTCTGCGACGGTTCTCAAAAACGAGTAAAAATTTATAGCTGAATTTTTTAGAGATGATAGATCTATCTTTTTTCTAGTGTACCTCGGTCAAGAGAATGTCCACCGTCACTTCCGGTCGTCACCGGAAGCAAATTTTAAAAATCGAATTTTTCAACTTTTTTGTTTTAAAATAATTTTCTCTAGGATTGATAGTGACCCTTTTTCTGATTCAGAATATGTAATTTGTTTTAAAATCGATCAACGCATTCTCGAGATATTAAGCGTCAAAGTCCTGAAGCGAGAGCCCGAGTAGCTCAGTCGTTAGAGTCGTGGACATGTGCCCAGGCGACCCGGGTTCAAGCCCCGAGTGCCGATTGTTGTTTCCTCTGTATAGTGCTTGGATTCACATATATATCTTTGAAATGATGGATTATACAAATTTCCCTTTTTGTTTTTAATTCTTCTTTATGGTATAATTTTTGGGATTCAAATTCAATTTTTTATTTTGAAAAAATTATAAAATTTTAATTTAAACTCAAAAAAACTGGAACTGATTTTAAAAAACCATATTTAACCTGCACTTCCAATATTACGTCTAATGACATGTATTTTGAATTCATTGAATGAAATTGAAATTTTTCAAAATTTTCAAACTCATTGAAATTGTGTTTAAATGACCTCAAACTATTTTTAGAACATGATATCTAAGTTTCGCTTGCAATTCTGCGTCTGATGACATCTTTCTCGAATTGATTGGATGAAATTTAAATTTTTCAAAATTTTTAAACTCATTTAAATCGTGTTAAAATGACCTCAAACTAATTTTAAAACATGATATATTAGTTGCGCTTGCAATTCTGCGTCTGATGACATCTTTTTCGGATTGATTGGATGAAATTTAATTTTTTAAAAATCTTTAAACTCATTTAAATTGTGTTTAAATGACCTCAGACTAATTTTTAAACATGATATCTAAGTTGCGCTTGCAATTCTGCGTCTGATGACATTCATCACGAATTGATTGGATAAAATTTAAATTTTTCAAAAATTTTAAACTCATTTAAATCGTATTTAAATGACCTCAGACTAATTGTAAAACATAATATATACGTTGCGCTTGCAATTCTGCGTCTGATGACATCTTTCTCAAATTGATTGCATGAAATTTAAATTTTTAAAATTTTTTAAACTCACTTCAGTTGTGTTAAAATGACCTCAGACTAATTTTTAAACATGATATCTAAGTTGCGCTTGCAATTCTGCGTCTGAAGACATTTTTCCCGAATTGATTAGATGAAATTTAAATTTTTTAAAAATTTTAAACTCATTTTAATCGTGTTTAAATGACCTCAGACTAATTTTCAAACATGATTTCTAAGTTGCGCTTGCAATTCTGGGTCTGATGACATTCATCCCGAATTGATTGGATGAAATTTAAATTTTTCAAAAATTTTAAACTCATTTTAATCGTGTTAAAATGACCTCAGACTAATTTTAGTACATGATATCTAAGTTGCGCTTGCAATTCTGGATCTGATGACATTCATCCCGAATTGATTGGATAAAATTTAAATTTTTCAAAAATTTTAAACTCATTTAAATCGTGTTTAAATGACCTCAGACTAATTTTAGAACATGATATCTAAGTTGCGCTTGCAATTCTGGGTCTGATGACATTCATCCCGAATTGATTGGATGAAATTTAAATTTTTCAAAAATTTTAAACTCATTTAAATTGTGTTAAAATGACCACAGACTAATTTTTAAACATGATATCTAAGTTGCGCTTGCAATTCTGCGTCTGATGACATCTTTCGCGAATTGATTGGATGAGATTTAATTTTTTCAAAAATTTTAAACTCATTTTAATCGTGTTCAAATGACCTCAGACTAATTTTCAAACATGATATCTAAGTTGCGCTTGCAATTCTGCGTCTGATGACATCTTCCTCGAATTGATTGCACGAAATTTAATTTTTTTTTTAATTTAAAACTCATTTAAATTGTGTTAAAATGACCTCAGACTAATTTTTTAACATGATATCTAAGTTGCGCTTGCAATTCTGCGTCTGATGGCATTCGTCCCGAATTGATTGGATGAAATTTAAATTTTCCAAAAATTTTAAACTCATTTAAATCGTGTTTAAATGACCTCAGACTAATTTTTAAACATGATATCTAAGTTGCGCTTGCAATTCTGCGCCTGGTGACATCTTTGTTGAATTGATTGGATGAAATTTAAATTTTTCAAAAATTTTAAACTCATTTAAATCGTGTTAAAATGACCTCAGACTAATTTTTAAACATGATATCTAAGTTGAGCTTGCAATTCTGCATCTGATGACACTAATCCCGAATTGATTGGATGAAATTTAAATTTTCCAAAAATTTTAAACTCATTTAAATCGTGTTTAAATGACCTCAAACTAATTTTTAAGCATGATATCTAAGTTGCGCTTGCAATTCTGCGTCTGATGACATCTTTCTTGAATTTATTGGATGAGATTTAAATTTTTCAAAAAATTTAAACTCATTTAAATCGTGTTAAAATGACCTCAGACTAATTTTCAAACATGATATCTAAGTTGCGCTTGCAATTCTGCGCCTGGTGACATTCATCACGAATTGATTGGATGAAATTTAAATTTTTCAAAAATTTTAAACTCATTTAAATCATGTTAAAATGACCTCAGACTAATTTTAAAACATAATATATTAGTTGCGCTTGCAATTCTACGCCTGGTGACATCTTTGTTGAATTGATTGGATGAAATTTAAATTTTTCAAAAATTTTAAACTCATTTAAATCGTGTTAAAATGACCTCAGACTAATTTTCAAACATGATTTATTAGTTGCGCTTGCAATTCTACGCCTGGTGACATCTTTGTTGAATTGATTGGATGAAATTTAAATTTTTCAAAAAATTTAAACTCATTTAAATCGTGTTAAAATGACCTCAGACTAATTTTAAAACATGATATATTAGTTGCGCTTGCAATTCTGCGTCTGATGACATCTTTCTCGAATTGATTGGATGAAATTTAATTTTTTTGAAAATTTTAAATTTATTTTAATCGTGTTAAAATGACCTCAAACTAATTTTTAAACATGATTTTTGTAATGCTCCTGCATTTTTTGCGTCTGATAACATCTTTTTCAAAATTATTGGATGAATTATAGGATTTTAGGTTTTCGAAATTTTCAAACTCATTTAAATCGAGTTAACATGACACCAGACAGATTTAAATTTCGGTCAAAATCTCATCGCATCTTATGAGAAATCGGACGGAAGACCCACTCGTTGCTCGCAACGAGATCGCATCTAGTTTTTATTAGGGTCTTCCGTTTCCAACGGAAGACCCTTTTGTTATTCTTCGGTTTCTTTTTATTATTATTTTTTTTCTTTTTCTTTTTTTTCTGACTCCTTTTCGGCTTCATAACTCAAAAAGTTTTCAACCGATTTAAATGAAACTTTCAGAGATTATGTGCAACTACTATGCCTCGAAGATTTCAAAGTTTCGATGACAACGTCACTTCCGTTTTTACGTTACGTCATTTTTAAAATTAAAAAAAAGTCATTTTGTCCAGGGGATTTCGCAAAAACGCTTTAAGATAGAGTCTTGAAATTTTCTGTGGTAATGAATTTGTCAATTTACCTGTGCAATAAGGCTGGAAATGGAAATCCGTAACTTCCGGTCGAAACCGGAAGTGAATCAAATTTTTCAAAAAATTGAATTTTTTTATCAAATCAAAAACGTATACATGTTTTGTAGAGCTCATTAAGCTGCAACAAACACTGAAAACCGTTTTAAAATCGGACGATGCATTACAGAGATATTGGGGTTCAAAAATTGATTTTTCCGGAAATTTTGCTTCCGCATTCTGGGTTAAGAAAATAGTCTTAAGTTCAAAGGTAAATTAACTCGTACCTAAAATAATTCGAAAATTGTTAAGTTGTACTTTAACACATTCGGATTTTTTTTGTTAAGTCGTTCTTGAAATCTTTAAGGGTTTTGTTAATTCGTACTTAAAATCATTCGGATTTTGTTAAGTCGTACCAAGAATTTTCGATTTTTTAAAAATCTTTTTGTTTAACTTACTTTTGTTATTAATTTAAGAACTCTGCTTCTTAAAGGAACTTCGAACTTTACTTTCGACATTAACGGAAGACCCACTCGTTGCTGTGCAACGAGCTTTGCTCTAGTTATTATTATTTTTTTTCTGACTTTTTTCGGACGCTATTACTCGTGAACTACTGGACCGATTTGCATAAAATTTGCAGGAAAGATAGAACATCAAAAGTACTTGAGGTTATTAAATTTTGGGCTGATGACGTCACTTCCGGTTTGAAATTTTGAGGGTTTAGTGAATTTTTAAGGACCATTTTGTCCACCTAACTCCTCCAAAACTAATAAAGATAAAAACATGAAACTTTCAGGGATAGTAGATGAATGTCTGTAGATGATTCTCTGGGTTTGATATTGAAGAAAATGCGCAATGCGCCGTAGCTCGCCTGAGCTCGAAAATTGGCACCAAATTTTTTCACGAAATTTTTGCACATTTTCTAAATTATTTCTGAATGTGTAAATATTTTGTTAAGACATGTAATGCAAAGGTTGTTTAGATTTACAAGTTCTTTCATTTGATATCATAAAAAAGGGGCTGGCCCCTTACATAAGGGGCCAAGAGGGCTCTAAAGAATTTTATTAATAACACTTTACTGAAAAATAATTTGTTATCAATTATAGAAGCAAAAATGTTTATTGTGCTGCTGTTTATCTACATAGTACCATACTAAAATCATATGTTACGTAATTAGGGGTTTTAAGGGGCCAGAAGTCCAAAACTTTGATCATTTATATCTGAAAAAGGAGAAATATTTTGTAAAGCATTGTAGAAGAAAAGTTGCTCAAAATAATGTTGTGAACCTTATGCTGCCTTTAAATTTTTGGTCTTTGGCCCCATTAAGGAGTTTAAGGGTCGACCCCTAAAACACATTTGTTCAGATATCTCTAGAACGGTAAATAATTTGTGAACACTTGTTGAACAAAATATGTTTATTTTTGCGAGACCTTTCATTTGATATCAAGAAAAAGGGGCTGACCTCTCAAATAAGGGGCCAGGAGGGCTACAAAGTCTTTTAATAATAACTATTTACTGAAAAATAATTTGTTATATATTATTGAATCAAAAATGTTCAACTTATTAAGCTTAATTTAAATCTGAAATCCGTTTAAAAATCGGACGATGCATTACAGAGATATAGGGGTTTAAAAATTGATTTTTCCGGAAATTTTGATTCCACATTCGTTTTTAAAAAAAATAGTTTTTTGTTCAAAGTTAAATTAACTCGTACATAGAATGATTCGATATTTGTTAAGTCGTTCTTAAACACATTCGGATTTTTTTGTGAAGTCGTTCTTGAAATCGTTAAGGTTTTTGTTAATTCGTACTTAAAGTCATTCGGATTTTGTTAAGTCGTACCAAGAATTATTCGATTTTTTATATCTTTTTGTTTAAATTACTCCTGGTATTGGTTTTAGAGCTCTGCTTCTTACAGGAACTTTTAGCTTTTCTTTCGACATTAACGGAAGACCCACTCGTTGCTTTGCAACGAGCTTTGCTCTAGTTCTTCTTCTTCTTCTTTTTTTTTCTTACCAATTTTGTGCAAGCGATATCTCAGAAATGGCTCAACCGATTTGCACGAAATTTTCAGATCTTACTAACTATGTTCTGAACCTTATCGGAAATTTTTTTGGTTGATGACGTCATTTCCGTTTTAGAGATATTGACATTTTAAGGATTTAAGGTGTATTTTATTTAACCGCAAACACGATGAATTCCGATTTTAACGATATTAAAGAGTAAGTAAAAAAGATTATATGTGGTTATGCTGTTTTAGTCTCGTATTTTAAAAACGATAGATAGTATGACTGTCATTGAAAAAAAGGTTTTCATTGTGATCTTGTCTATGTCATGAAATATTTTATTTTCGGAAAATAGAATTCAGTAATATTATCGAACAGCAAACATTTAAAACCCACCACGTTGAGTGTACCGGTTTACATAACACATCAATTGCACAAGGTCGAGGAGATACCACACTGGTGGACAAGCGATTCGCTGTAGTCTAAGACACAGGCTACTCGTTTTTCTACGCTATCACACATATTATTGTTCATTGATTCTTTGTTAAATTGTTTTTATTTTCAATTACATCGGTTAAAGATGCATCAAACCTTTGATTTAGATTTCTTACATTTTGCTGCTAAGAATTTAATGCCTTACACCACGCACTTCTAGGCGATATTCACAACATGATTTTTCAAACGCACACATCCTATGTATCTGTAATTTGTGATAATTTATTTGGCTAACAAAGTATTAGAAGTCTTTTTTTAGTTATGAGAGAGAGAGAGAGAGAGAGAGAGAGAGAGAGGGAGAGAGAGAGCGCGAGCGAGCATGAACTAAGCAGAGGGTGTAGTAAGTAAAGAGTGTTGAAAAAATATTTAAAAAGCGTTCGAGATATGTTACAATGTTTCATGCTTGCGATAGGTGCAGACACGATAAAACTAACCGATGCCCGCTAACACGGAAGCTGAAGGAATTGAAGGAATATATTTATTTAATATTTTTATATACGTATTCAATTTCAATTTTGGACCGGAATTAGACCGGTATAATTGTAAATTTAATCGTATTTCTTGTATGAGAGATCGACTATATATTAATAAAGCTTTACATGCGCGAATCCAGAAAAATTTTCCAGGGGGGGGGGGGGGGGTCCGAAGGATAATTGTGTTTGCCAGGGGGGTCCGAGGCATATTTGCGATAATTTTATTATGTAAATTTAATAAGTTTTCATTTTCCAGGGGGGGTCGGGACAACCCCCCCCCCGACTCCCCCTCTAGATCCGCGCATGCTTTATAACTTAAAATTAATACATTTCTGTTAACTATATATATATTCACACGACGGCCTATAATACTGTAAATTCCTAATTAAACGCGAGGAATTAATATCCGCGTAAAATCGCGAGAGGCACATCTCGCAGATTGTAAAATCTCGCTTTTATTTTTCTGACAGATGTAAACTAAAGAAACTATGATAAAAAATGTGGTGTTCGCGATTTCATATTCTCGCGATTTGATGCGCAACGGTTGAATCGCGGAATTAAGTACTCGCGAAAAATAAGGAATCTACAGTAGACGCGATATTCCGACATCGACTAACCAACCTTTCTTGTGTTCATATACATATTACATGTTTACATAGTTTGACACAAAATCGTGTAAAATGTATTAAAAAGTCTTCTTATGTATTGTACAGTAAACCGGGGTGTGCGAAGAAGAATGATCTCTCTCTCTCTCTCTCTCTCTCTCTCTCTCTCTCTCTCTCTCTCATTTTAATGGCTGGTCCACTGTCTTCAATGGGTACACCAGGTCACACCATGCTTGATGACGCGACCTCTAAATATAGAATGCCACTGTCTTTCGCAGGCCACCCGTTCTCGCACCATATCGCGTTTTCCTCTAAATCGGCATCGAAATTTGAGCTGTGTCATTTTTATTTATTTAATAATGACCATGATGATTAAATTTTAGAGCAAGCACTGTTAAATAGAGAATCGGAAACTGATATTCCGACATCGACTAACCAACCTTTCTTGTGTTCATATACATATTACATGTTTACATAGTTTGACACAAAATCGTGTAAAATGTATTAAAAAGTCTTCTTATGTATTGTACAGTAAACCGGGGTGTGCGAAGAAGAATGATCACTCTCTCTCTCTCTCTCTCTCTCTCTCTCTCTCTCTCTCTCTCTCTCTCTCTCTCTCTCTCTCTCTCTCTCTCTCTCTCATTTTAATGGCTGGTCCACTGTCTGTCACACCATGCTTGATGACGCGACCTCTAAATATAGAATGCCACTGTCTTTCGCAGGCCACCCGTTCTCGCACCATATCGCGTTTTCCTCTAAATCGGCATCGAAATTTGAGCTGTGTCATTTTTATGTATTTAATAATGACCATGATGATTAAATTTTTGAGCAAGCACTGTTAAATAGAGAATCGGAAACTTGAATACGAAATAATAGTGTTCGAATTAATGTGAATAAGATTCTAAAAATAAATATTGGAAGCGCAGCCCGCACGAAGCACAGAGTGGATATTTTTACCGAGAGTTTAAAGTTTGATTTTGACACACTGAAATCACCAGAAAACGTATTTTAATAGCGTATTATTGCAGGAAAGTACATTAGATACACTGATCTAAGCGTGCAATTGGCGTTCGATCCTGTACTGTTGAAGTTCACAGTGTAAGTTGAGCCCTAATGGCATAAAAAGAGCGCCATTTTGAATGGTGTCCTTGGGAAATAACTGCAAGTTGATGATCCACTGTTTTGTTCATTATTATATGCTTGTTGGAGTTAATATATTAGAATGAAGCGTTATCGGATAACAAAAATATGCGAGTTCGATTATTTTATTTCTATAATGATTTTTTAAATCAACAGAAGCTGAAATGAACAATCAAATTATTGTAAATTTTGATTTTATAGCGTAGTAGACAGGTAGAGGAGTGGATTTACAAGTATAATTTTAATAATTTTGCTGAAATAAATTTTAATAAATTTTTAATGAGACAAGACAAACTCAACGTCGGGTCTGTTACAATCACTAAAATCAACTACATTACTTATTCACCTTTGCCTACCAAATATATTTCTTTCAAATTATTTAATATTCAAGTAGGTGAACTCAAAATCTGACTTGCCCTAATTTAATAATTGCATGAATTGGTTGACTGTGAAAAACTCTATCAATTTAATGTGAATATAAATAGATATCATGTTTAAAAACAGAAGTCTATTGCTGCTATTTTGACAGTAATGCTAGTCCTTAAAACTTTCAGTGTATTAGATCGTAGACAACTTGGGTACAATGTTTGACGAAAAATCCCAAATATTATAAATAATTAAAATGATAGTATTATTATTGATGCCTTATGATAGACATACTTAATTTAAAATTTGACCACAATCAACTGAATATTGTTTATGAATAATGATTGAAAGAACAATAATTTTGTATGCGAGAAAGTTTTATAGGCACAATAATCATGAGCAATTATAAAAGATTCTATGTTGAATGCCCAGATTTAGAATTCAATTTGTAAAATGAGCAAATAGGAAATGATACGCTGCATAAAACATGCAAATAGGAAGTTAATGTATTATTTAAATATCATTAGCTTAAACTGTTTTGTTTTTTGTCAAGCTGTTGCAGTTCTTCACAACATATAATAAAAAGACCCACATTACTTGTTATCCCGAATAAACTTTTCTGATCACTTTCTGTTCAGTTTTTGTCTGTCTGTCCATCAGTCTGTTTCGCTGTATGTAAGTTTTTGTTATATTTTTTACTTCTTCTCCAGAACCAGTCAGTAAATTTCAACCAAACTTGGCTCAGAGTATCATTCGGTGAAGGAGATTCTCTTCAAGGCGAGTTAGATAGACAATAATCAAAAATCTTCTTGTGGAAAAACAAATTAGCCATAAAAGCTGTCACTTATGTGAAAGCAACCTCATATACCATAGTTTAGAGTTAAGTTTGTTAAAACATTGTTTTTGTGGGTAGGGTGGGGCTACAATAGACAGAAGTCTGCTCAATTTTCACATATAAATATATATAGAAAAATCTTCTCAAAGCCAATCAACCAGAAAAGCTGTAAGTTTAGTACAAGCAACCTTTATATAGAAAACTTAGATTCAAGTTTGTCAAAATCATGTATTGATCTTTGGGGGTAGGTGACGGCCCAGCGTGGCCAAGAAATACCTGTCCTGGAAATTACCTGTGGTAAATACTGGTATTTTCTGTTTTATAAATACTACCAACTTTCACTAAACTGGAAAATACTGGGAAAACAATTGTAAATTCTTTATTTGTTTGATGTATAATATTCATTGTAAAACACTTGTTTATGAAATAAGATGTAAACAGTAAGCATAAAACACAATTTAGCATGTTTTGCCATTTCACTATTAGTATTGTAATTCTTCAATTCATTAGATCATATATTCCCTTATTATCTTATAGCAAAATACACAAGTTTCTGTTCGACTTTTCCCACCCCAAGTTTAGGATTTCACAGATTAACAATATCTGTAGGCCAGAATGAAATTATTGGTTTTTTTGGTATTGCTCTTAACCCATACCAAAAATAAGTACATTTTAAGTACGAAAAAAAGTACAATAAAAGCACTTAAAAAGTATACTTTTTTCGACTAAATTTGGAACCATACATTTGGTCATTCCAAATTAAGTCAAAAAAAGTACTTTTGTTAAAATCAAAAGTATAAGATAAGTATACTTTTATATCATTTCATTTATTTATGAAGTACAGAAAAAGTATAAGTATAAAAAACATACAGTGTACTAAAAGTATACTTTTAGCACATTTAATCAGTTTTAATACAGAAAAAGTATACAGAAAAGTACAAAAAAAGTATGTTTCGAAAGTATAAAAAAGTATGTTTCAAAAGTATAAAAAAAGTATGATTCAAAAGTACAAAAAAGTATTAAGTACAAAAAGAGTACAAAGAATATAAAAGTACAAAAAAAGCAGCGTAATTTTAAAAAAGCACAAAAAAGTAGACAAAAAGTACACATATAGTTTAGTTTGAAAGCACAAAAAAGTACAAATTTAGGTCAAGAGTCAAAAAGCACAAATAAGTATTAAAAAAAAGTATACAAAAAGCACAAAAAAGGTACCTTTTTAGTACTATTTCAAGTACCAAAAAAGTACATTACAAAACATCAAATAATTTTATACCTCATCAAGAAGAGTCTGATAATTTGTAATGGTATATAGGTTTTGTAATTAAACTCAAAAATCTATACAAAAGCATGATGAATTATGCCATGGCTGTCATCTAGTATATGTTGCCTTCAATATTTCAGCAGTGTTATAGACTGTAAATCTTTTTTGGAGGAGACAGCACATTGTAATAACTTCTCAAGTTGATAAGTCACTAGCATATCACACAGTTAACAAAGTCTTGAAATCTCCCCCGTTTCTAAATACCATCGTCCTGCAGTAATGGGTCAGCATACAACTCGAAACTGTATTTTGAATCTCGATCCTTTCTAAAATGTATGTAAAAGAATATTATATTATAGTGATTACCACTTAGCTGTAAATAACCCTAAACTTACATGTGAGGTAGCTTTTCATTAAACAGAATAACGCACCCATGTTTAATAATGCATGTGTCCACTACCTTGAGAAAACTGGTCTCTATAATATGACTTGCTTATCATTTTGAAAACGGGCAATTAAAATTTAATTGTGGTCAATTTTTTTTAATATAGATGTTACGTACATGTATTACATGTATATTTATTATTCTGCTATGCGTACGACCAGTTCTCGTCGAGTACCAATTCACGCCAGTGCACTGTGACATCATTTTATCAACACAAAATTATATACGAAAAATGATGAAACAATGCACTGGCGAGAAATGGTACTCGGCGAGAACTGGTCTCACGCAAGTATAGTTTCCCTGCATTGCATTTTGTAAATCATACGTGAAAAAAAAGACCATTTATATACTATGTATTACTATTTAATTACCATACACACACATAATGACTTACTGTATATTTCATCTGTTATTAATAATGGTACTAAGATCTTCAATCTCTTGTACTGTCTGCTGGACTTTGTTGTGATTTTTTCTGCAATATAAATTAATGATACATTGGTTTTATTCTTGCAAAATTTAATCAAGAAATGTATTTCTTAAAAAAAGATCATAACATATATATAATTTATAAATATACATACATTATGTTTACTTCTAATTGACAGGAAAAGCTGATTTACCCATGTTGACCATTTTGTCTTCACCATACATGCACCAAAACACCATAGTGAACTGCTCTTCAATCGGATTTAGGTCACATTCTCAAGTCTATTTGGCAATTCTAATGAGAATTCTGAAGAAAAAAAATAACAAATTTTCAATACCAGTCCAAAACTTTATCTTAAGATTTTAAAAAAACACAATCATGTGAAGTTTTTAACAATATATATCGTTCATCAAACTTACCCCAAATGGAAATGGGTCATCCTGCATTAAAGCCTTATATTTTCCAAGTAATATACGTGTACATCATTGTAAGAACACTCCATGTAGGTTCCAAACATTTACAGCACACTGCATTTCTGCTTATTTTAAAACAATCAGGCAGAAATTCAAAACAGCTCCAGTCTTCTTTCAAAAATAAATGGCGGAATGGCAATTGTCCAATCAGAATTCACGAAAATTTAAGTTTAAATTTGGACTAATCACAGTACAGCTACGTAGATTACCGAGGCTATTTTCAAAAACATTTATAAACATTTTTTTCTAAAAACAACTGTATTATTTTGTTTAAACGATTATTATCAAACATAATTTTAAATAAACAATTTTGTACCTCTATTTCATTGTTCACAATCCTTTAATTAATTGACTGATTATCAGATATCGGCATTTCCGGTTTCAAGAGCCGCCATTTTGAATAAATTTTAACAACATGTGGGAAATTCAAAAATAAAATGTATCCCAATTCCAGGCTTTCAAATAATAGTTGAATATGCAAAGGGGGGTTAACACATCGTTTTGAAATGCATCATTATGCTTCCCAACGTATAAAACAGAGTTTTTAGCAATCAGATTATTTTGGTTGTTCATTAAACATGAGAATGGGAAAAAATACTTGGGGGTTTAATTCATAGTTCTTAGTCAATATATCATACGTATATTTCAAAAATTGTTTACAATACGGTGAAACATCATTCCATGAACAGCATACACCCCCACCTCCCTACCATCACCGCGTTGAAAAAAAAATATGCCATAATAGATTTCATCAATAGTCTGAATTGATTATTAACTGTAGCAATATATCCATTATTCAAGTTGCATTGTGTCTACATTTTCGTTTTTTAGTAGAAAGTAGTTAAATGAACTGCTTCTGCATAGTATATAATGGTTTCCATACTGTCTAATGTTATCCAACGTAAACACAGAGAATTTACGTATGAACAATTAATTGTTTTTCACTGATCTCATTACACACAAAACTTCTGCATTGAGTTCTTTTTATCTTAAACAAACACCAGTGTCACCACAGCACGGACTAATCATGACCTCTTTAGACACCCTTTACTGTTAATCTGGGATGTGTGTGCGTTCAGGCGGAAAAGTGATTTCCTGAGTTCCGTGTCTTATATAAACAATGGAATTTGGGACAGGTGTTTTTTTAATGTGTTGATAAACTTAGTTACATATATACTATGTTTAAAAAAAAATAACAAACATAATGCTTTTCTTGATTATAATAACCTACCCTACCCCCCCCATCCCCTTACAAAAAAATGTAATAGGAAAGGAGGAATATTAAATTAAATGGTTTTTTTTTTAATTCAAAGCGAACTAGCTTGCTGCTAAGTTGAATTTGTATTTTTGGCTTGACTCTTAATTTTTTTCCCAGTAAATGAATTTTAACTACTGCAAAACCCTTATATATTAATAATCAGTTCATCATATGTAGAAAAAAAGTGCATAAAAATACATATAGGTTGGTAAAAATACTAAGTTTAAACTGTCTTTGCAAGAAAAAATTCTAAATCCTTAAAAATTATGCTGAAAAAATACAAAGTTGAAACAGAGCAGAAATAATGATGTAAAAAATTCTAAGTCCAAGAAAAGTACAGAAAAAATACACTGTAAAAAATCTAAGTCCCACAAAAGCACTAAAAAGTATGTTGAAAAAAAAACTAAGTCCAAAACAGTACAAAAAAAGTAGAGTAGAAAAATTCTAAGTCCAAAAAAAGTACAGAAAAAGGTCTTCAGATCTGAGGACCTGTTTGACAAAGTACAGAAAAAGTATACTTTTTCTGTACTTTTTCAAAAAAGTACTAAAAAGACTGTACTAAAAGCACGAAAAAAGTATACTTTATTGTACTTTTTTTGGTATGGGTAGTCTCATTTTATTACCCCCCCCCCCCCCACAAACAAACTCACACACAAATTTCATTACCAAAACATAAAATCTTTCTTTATATATGGTATGGAGAATTTTTTATTTCAATCGATTTTGAATTAGTTTAAGTTGAATTCTGAAAAATAGAGAGAAAAAAACCCTTCCCCCTAGGTATAGAAACCCCAAGGAGGCAATTTCAAACAAACATTTTTGTATGGATGGCCTTAATAATCATTCAAAGCACCAAATAAACTTAAATCCTGTTAAAATATTACTTTATATGTAACATTAACAAGCAACAATCAGAAAATCACATGTTCCTTTAACAAATTGACTTTTGACAGTTCTGTGCTCCTTTTTTTGGTGTGATATTTACCTTGAGTTGGGCTAATTGGCTTTTCAGGTGTTTTGCATACTGAGGTAGTGACAGTCATGCTTTATTTATTGCCTTTCTTCACATATGTATCAAAGAAACCAAAAATCAAAGCCAACATTGTCATAGCTAACAAGGTGTTCTACTTTCTACATCCCAACAGATATAATTAAAATTATGAAATATGTTGTTGTACTTTATTTCCCAGAATTTTGAAGTTGCAAAGCGTTTAATGTTTATAATATGTTCGTCAGTCGGTCGGTCAATTCTCCTTTTTTGCTTTTAATAACCCCAACTTTTCTTAAACCACTGCATGGAATTGTGCATTTTACCATAGAATTCTGAATCCATTATTTCTGTGGGAATTTCAACCATTTTAAACTTAGAACTTGGCTCAAATTATTACTATATAGTAATGAACAGTTTGTAAGCGCATCTCCTCTTAAACCACTGCATGGAATTTAGTGATATTTTGAAGGCATTTAGGACACAATACGTAGATGTGAATGTAATACCAGGAAGATTCAATTCCATTATTTTTTATGAAATTTCGGCCTTTTGAACTTAGAATTATGGTCATATATACAGAATTGAGTATTGCAATAAACAATTAACAGGTAGTAAGCGAAACTCCTCTTTAACCACTGCATGAAATTAATCGAAACTTTTAAGAGATTTACGATACAGTGTGTACTGGTTTATGTACATATTATTAGGAAATTCTGGTTTTATTATTTTTCAGTAAGTTTTAGCCCTTTTGAATTTAAAGAATTTTACAATCTTTAAAGACAAAGAAATAGATGTGCATATTTTCAGGAAGTTTTTATCTTATGATATTTTAAGAGTTATGCCCTTAAACAAATTCTGTTGTGTATTTAATGTATACCTTTCCATTCATTATATGTATCATTGTCAAGCAATTGGAGGAGTTTATGGTATGTAATATTGCTCACCTTCTCTTTCATTTAATTTATTTTCAAAAACTCAAAAAACGCAAATGTTATGATGTATGCTATTACTCATTTGCAACGATCTTGACATTGTAGAATCTAAAATAGTTAGGACATTGGCCAGAACATTTCTTGAGCCTCACACAGTTAGTTTAACATTTTCTTGAAAACTTCAATGCTTAGTATATGATATGACTATGGAATTATCAGGTAACAAAAGGGACTCAATATTTAACATGAGAATATTCAAATGAAATTTGTAAAATCTTTTTATACAAGATCAGTTCTGCTACATTGTCCATATATTTTGAATATCACTCTATAAAGCTAATTTTATTTTGGCTATTGTTGCTCAGGTGAGCGATATGACCACAAGGCTCTTGTTTTAGTAACAGTCTTTTTTTTAGCTTGTATAAAATGTTCTGCAGATGCTCTATACGTTCTGAACTAGAAAATGATCTAGCTATGTCTAAATACAGAATGAATGTAAACATGTATATAAAAATATAGAAGTACATTTTATTAAGATATATTTTATTTTTCACAAAAAGATTAAGAAGTAGATCATCTTAAAACAAATATCAAACATAAAGAGTTTATAATAATAGAAGCAATGTTATGTATTAAATAATGTAATGAAATTTTTTAAAATTAATTCAAGACTTGGATTGAATGTTAAATAAGTTAAATAGTATGTGAAATTAATAAATAAATGCAGAATTTACTGTTTTATATACAGGTACATGTAGTAGGCATAACAAATGCATACATTGCAGCAGAGTCTTTAAAAAAAGCTGAAAACTCAAACATGAGACTCCGAGACAGGTCCAAAAACAGGCTTTGTTACTCAGGTGACCGTCAAGGCCTGTGGGTTAATTGTTTATAATTTCATAATAAAAGGTCTTAAGATGGAAAATATACTGGGTAATAAAATGAAAACTACAAACAAATGAGTAATTTGATTGAATACTGGTACCAATTACCGGTAGAAGATTATGTTGCTTTGACAAAAGATTTATATGATTTAATTTTTACATAGGCACCAGGTATCAAAAGGGAAAAGAGATTGATAGATCGATAATTGTAATACCCAATGTTAGAGAATGTGTTATAGATATTGGCTAGTGTGTAAACAATTTCTCTATTGCTGAAAAGTTTTAATCTTTATTTAAATATGGTACAATTTTGTTATACATGAAATTTATTATCCCCCCTCTAAAGTTAAAAACAAATAGTTGAATACATGTAACATGTATGATGGAATTAGATGTTCATACTTGATATTAATCAAACAGTAAATCTGGATTTTATGGAATGAAATTATATGTCTGCTTTAAAGGAGAGAGTGGTTGACTTATTATCTTTGTGTGTCTGTCTATCTGTCCATAACATATTTTTGTCACAGTTTTCTCAGCAACTACTGATCATACATGCACTCTTTATTTTACTATGCAAAATGATTGAATTTTATTTTTCTATGAATCTGACGTCAACGTCGTGTAAATCAGAGCCTCTATACGTAACAAATTTTAAGATGAGAGCATATATTCACATCAGATCAAGGGTATTACTTAATATGAGCATTTGATCACATAATTGTGTGTCATTAGTTTGCGTTAAGGTACACCCAGCCTTTTTTTCATTTCAACAGTTAAAACAATTATAAAAATTGCTAAAAAGGCCAAAATTTATACACTTTTGTACGTTTGTTTTCTTTAGTGATGCTGGCAATGAGCTTCAACTTGCATGGAAGAAAGTTCATATTTTAACACATGCACTGAAGCATAATCTCCTAATTTTTTTTGAAATATGTACCAAATACATAATGTTTATAATGTAAAAAAAAAACAAAGATATGATTACAGAAAATATAAAAAAAATATTGAATTTTTTTTACACGACCTTCCGACAAAATTACATATTTTTTAAAAAATTCCTGTTTTCATCCAGAATTTTTTTCCAAGGGGGGGGGTATTTAATATTGAAGGTACCTTACTACACCTAAACTTAATTGTTATTGAGACACCATGTCACAAGATAGTGTACTTTATGTTTTGTTAACTTTTTTGTATCAATCGATTGGTTGAATAATGTAGCTCACTTGTTAAAGTATTGAGCTTGTGAATCACTGATCTTGAGTTCGAAACCGCCTGAGGCTTAGTTCACATTTAATTGAATTTACTTTTTGAAAATATAATTTTTATCCTCAAAAGATGGGTGAACAAAACAAGGCATGTAAAATGCCTAAATGAGGACAGACAAGATTCAGTAAAATTAAAATATCTTCAAATCTGATAATTTTTCTTTAAATTTTTTAAAAGAATGTATATTTAGCATAATATCAGTTGTAACCCTTAAATATGTTAAAAAATTGGAATATGTTGATTTAAACTGGTGTATGCTTGTCAAAACCTCCAAATAGTGTCATTTTTAGAACTTCAATGCCTTTTCTTTTATAAAGTAGGTCTGAGCTCCATATTGTTGTTATAGTCTACATAATGTTTAATAGTTATCAAATCAATCTTAATCAACAAAACGTGGAGAGATGACCCACTATGCTTTTAAAATGTATTTTTTTATCCCAATAAGTAAACATTTTAGATTAATAATACAAGTCTGTAAATGTGTGGCTAAAGTCTTATATAGCATTCAAACAAAGCTCTTTGGTGTGATTATATTGGCTCAGTGGTTAGATAACGAGACATTAGGTAACTTTAGAGATCTAGGGTTTTAAGGTTGTGGGTTGGATACCACCAAAACTTTAAAATTTTGTTTTCTTAACTTTTGGTAAAATATTCGAAATTGAATATAGTTAATAGAATATTTTCTTTTGTGAACTTGTATTATATCATATCAAATATACATGTACTTAATTGAAAAAAAAAATTAAATTGGAAATTGTATTTTATGACTAAACCAAATGGGCATTTGCACTATCTTATTTACATATCTTCTTTGCACATTTTTTCACTTATCTGATTAGCATACTTCATGTTAATAATATAATGTTGATATGACAAGCTATTCCAAGATGTACTGAACCTCCTTAAGTTTTCTGGAGAAAGAGGGAGGGTAATTTTAATATGCGAATTTAAGAAATCTGATTTTTCAAAATAAATGGGGGGGGGGGGTTCTGGACCCACGTTATCTCAATTCAGTAAGTAACAACAAAAGCCCCAGCTGGATTCGAACTCGGAATGTACGGATCACAAGCCCGACATTTTATCAACTGGGCTATGGAGTAAGTTATTTGTTGCCGTCGATAAAATCCTTTTAATATAACAAAATGTCGTTTTGATCAGAGGTCAGCCATTTTGTGACGATGTATTATTCCACCTTAACTGTAGATGCAAATGTTGGACCTTTAAAATTATGTTTATCAAGTCAATTGTGCCTCTCACAAACACTTATGATGCAATATCATCAATAGTATATAGGTAATGGCCATATGGGGTGGTTCCGTCCCCTCTGAAACAGGAATTGCCCTAATATCTCAAAATCTGTTGAGATCTCCACCCCCAAACTTTATATATTGTTCTTTGTGTTTAGGGTATTAAATGGTATGTAGGTCATGGGCCCTCAGCTCCTGGTGGGTCGTCCTGACCCCCCTCAAACAGGAACTGCCCAAATATCTTGAAAACTGTTGAGATCTCCACCCTTACACCATATATATTCTTGTTCTTTGTGTCAAGGTGCATCAAATGGTATGTAGATCATGGGCCTTGGGAGTGGTCCTGACACCCCCCCCCCCTTGAAAAGGAAGTGCCCAAATATCTTGAAAACAGTTGAGATCCCAACCCCTAGACTATTTATATTTTTGTTGCTTGTGTTAAGGGGCATCAAATGATATGTAGGTTATGGGCCTTAGGGGTTGTCCTGACCCCCCTCAAACAGGAAGTGGTTAAATATATTGAAAACGGTTGAAATCCCCACCCCTAAACCATATATATTCTTGTTCCTTGTAACAAGGGGCATCAAATGGTATATGGGTCTGGTCCCTGGGGGTGGTCCTCACCACCCCCCCCCCCTGAACAGGGAGTGCCCAAATATCTTGAAAACAGTTGAAATCCCCACCCCTATACTATTTATATTCTTGTTGCTTGTGTTAAGGGCATCAAATGGTAAGTAGGTTATGGGCCCGAGGGGTTGTCCTGAACCCCCCCCCCCCCAAACAGGAAGTGGCTAAATATCTTGTAAACGGTTGAAATCCCCACCCCTAAACCATATATATTCTTGTTCCTTGTGTCAAAGGGCATCAATTGGTATATAGGTCATTGGCTCCGCGGGTGGTCCTAACCCCCCCCCCCCAAACAGGAGGTTTCCAAATATCTTGAAAAAGTTTGAGATCCCCACCCATAAATCATATATATTCTTGTTCCTTGGGTCAAGTTGGTTCACCTGATAAAAGTAAATGACCCCTGGTGAAAATCAAAAAATTTCAGAAATAGAAATAATCAAGTATTAAATCTTTTTGTCTGTAAAGCTTGTGGGTCATCCCTACCCCAATGATGGCCTCGTTTGTTTGGGGGACTTTATAATCGCCCAGATTATAATTACATATTGTTTGCATTTAAACCTGTCCATGCCTAAAAATTCAGGGTGCATTTCCAGACTATTTCTCAAGTTAGAATATTTTGAGTTTTTCTTCTAATACAATCAAAATGAAATTGAATGATATTTAATAAAGTCATAGTATATAATTTCAATTGAAACTCTATAACCAAATAGAAAAATTTCATATAACATGAAAATATAACTTTGGAATTGAGTAGTGAATATCTTGACATTGCTGAGATAGTAGAAAAAGAAAACAATTGAAGATGTGTCGCATCTGACATTTGGTATTAATTGAACGAAATTACTTGAAAACTCTGAAACATACATTTAAATATTTTTGATTTTCATAAATGAACGAATGAAATATGGAGTCATGATTGACAGGAACCATTTTTATATCTGGACTAATAATCAAAATAAATCAAAAGACCAAACCCTAACACCTAAACCATAAATGTTGTTATTTTTTAAACTGACCAAAACTGCATCTTGATGTTGCTTAGAATAATCCTTAACAAGAATCTTTACCAGAAATATAATGACTTTCTGTAGATGGCAAAGAGAAAGAAACTTCATTTTGATGGAAGAAAACAGAGACAGAAAGATAAAGACAGACAGAGGCGAGAGAGACAAAAGCCTGCAACATCTGATGCGCTCCCAGAGCAGACAGACTCCTCAATTCCTTGCGGCATTGAGGATGGAGCTTGGACAGCTCCTCCCGGTAATTTTCCGGGGCATGGTTCTATGGGGTTTCCACCTAAAGAGGAAAAACCCCTGGCCAGGGTGCAGGCCTCGCCTCGAGTGAAAATGCATTCACCAGCCCCGAGGTTGCCATCTCCTCGGGGAAGTCTGTTTGTCCGTGAGCAGGACAAGGCACCGTCCCCTGACTCCCTAGAAAGGGTTTGTGCTCCACCGAGGGCACCTGGACTGGACACCGTGCACGTGTCTGGACCAGCAGGTCAGGCGCAGCTGGAAACCTCTATGTATGGAGGGACCAGCAGGAAAACAAAAGATGAGGGCAACTTAACGGTAAACAAAAAGGAAACTGAAAGGAAATCAAATAGAATGAAAACAGTGAGAAACATACAAATGAGAATGAAAACAATGAGAAACATACAAATGAGAATGAAAACAATGAGAAACATACAAATGAGAATCATAGAAATGGGAATGAAAACAACGATCCAATTTCAGAAAATGGTATTGAAAAGAACTTGCAGAAAACAAACAAAGGTAAGACCTCAGAGGCAAGAAACTTTGATATGCATATA
The DNA here is from genome assembly GCA_020458035.1 of Magallana ariakensis. Classification (NCBI taxonomy): domain Eukaryota; kingdom Metazoa; phylum Mollusca; class Bivalvia; order Ostreida; family Ostreidae; genus Magallana; species Magallana ariakensis. Next base: position 11,942,228 of record CM035817.1, on the reverse strand, counting down.
GGTTACTCAGTGCAGGGCTCATTTCATCAAGCTCATCCCATCTTTGAAGACAATGCCGGGACACAGTGTGTTGCTAGTTGTTTAGCAGGGTTATCTTATCACAAACTTAAAAGTGCAAAATATTGGAACACAATGGACATGGACAGAATTTTAATGACTGGCAATGAGTTATACACATATTTGCAAAGAAGCTCCTCAATCAGTGATATATATCTGCTCGTAGAGGAATTACCACACCTGTTTGAATGTTATAACAAATCATTTAAATTTCATGCAAATGAATCAATTGCTAGTATTATTTTGGAAGATGGTAAAATAAACTATGCAGAATTGAATGCATTGCCACTAAATACAGCACTTCGTCTTGCTCTTACAGACTCTGATGGGTGTTTTGTGTGCTTCGGTGGAAACACTATTTTAGTAGGAAATATGGGAAGTGGCTTATTTATTTTTGATTCCCATTCTAGATCTTTAGATGGTATGTGTAGCGTGAGTGGAAAAAGTACAAGATTGTTGTTTCAAAATGCAAGTGAATTGTATTCTTATCTTCAAAATCTTGCTCTTTCAATGGGTTATAATAGCAGTGTTGAATGCAATTTAACTAGTGTCTCTTGCCAAATTAACACTGTTAATAATGTTACTCAATTGCTTGAAGAGAAAGAAGATGTGGAAAAACTCTCTGAAAGTCCCGAGTTGGAAAATGAAACCAATGTTGAAACTGATGAAAATGATGATTTGATTTTTGTAAAAAATGAGCAGTTTCAGTTTAGTTTCATTCCTCTTACTGTAAATATGAAAAAACAGTTCAGTCAAAATTTGAACATTCCTTTCATCAACGATGAAACTTCAAACGAAGTACAGTGTTCCCAAATGAATATCTCAAAACCAAGGGTTGTTAAAGAAATAACAGGCGATGGAAACTGCTTTTTCCGAGCAATTTCATTCAGTCTAACAAACTCTGAGGCTTTCCATAATGTAATTCGCAATGCTGTGTGTGTCCATATGATGGAAAACGGAGATTTGTTTAAAAGATACTTAAATGGTGATCGTCTATTGAAAGTTATCTTTCTTCTACTCGGATGCCTGAAGAAGGTATATGGGCTACGGAGGTTGAAATATTTGCAACAGCTCATTTACTAAATGTTGATATTTTAACATTCTCTAGAGGATGTTGGTTAAGGTTTGCTGTTGATGAACTTGACCCTTCCTTGAGAATCAGAACTGAAGCAATTTACTTGAATCACCAACAAAACCATTACAATGTAGTTCTATCTGTGAATGTAGAAGAATCAGAGTGTACCAGAATGCAACAGTGCAAAAATTCAAATGATTATGAAATGCGATACAGAAACCGAACACGTATGCATGATCTCAGACAGAAAACAAAAGAAGACCCCAAAAAATTAAGTAGAAACGAAAATCGAAAACAGTCTTTGAGAAGAAGGTACCAGGATGATACTGAATTTAGAGAAAAGAACCTTAAAACAGCATCAGTCAGATACTTGGATGATGACGTATTCCAATCTAATCTAAAACTGAATAGCAGAAAGAGATATCATAATGATTTGGAATATCAGATCAATACTAAAAAAAAAGAAGCAGGATGGTGAGCAATGATAAGTATTCAACAGATCCAGATCATAGGGAGAAGGTAAAGAAAATGAATGTTGATAAATACAAAAGTAATGAGAGCTATAGGGAAAATATCAAAAGGAGACGCCAAGAGAGATATGCTACAGATACCCAACATAGAGATGCTGTCAAAACGAGAAGTATTCAGAAATATAACACGAATGCAGAACACAGAAACATTGTAAAGAGAAAAAGAAAAAAGAATTACGAGTCTGATGAAAAATTCCGGGAATCAAAGCTCCACGCTGCAGCCAAAAGATATAAAAGTGACAAATCGTTCCGCTCAAAAACTAAGGCTTATAATAGAAATCAATACAACTGCAGTGCAACAAAAATTCAGAAGAAAGAAAGAAATGAATAAAAAGAGAAGATTAGCTAAAAAAGTCGAACTGGAACATCAGGATGAGGTTGTAAGAGTATTTAAAAAGAAAGCCAAACAAGGCATTGACTATTCATGCTGTTGCTGTAACCGACTCCTGTTTCAGAACCAAGTATTGAGATGTGAACGACATACATACGCTAAAAATGAGCAAGCAAATACTGTTGCAGAAATGTGCATCCAGACCAAATATTGTCACAAATGCACAAATTCATGTCCTAGTATTTGCAACAAATCAAATTTATGGATTTGTTATACATGCCACAGGAAAATATTGAGTGGTAATATTCCAGCAGAAGCATCAGTAAACAAATTGGGCCTGGAAGATATTCCAACTGAAATGAAAGAATTGAACACCCTTGAGAAACATTTGATTGCAATTCATATCCCGTTCATGAAAATCATGGCTCTTCCACATGGTGGACAACAAAATATTCATGGACCAGTTGTGTGTGTACCATCAGATCTTAAGAAAGTTACAAGGCTACCAATGAAACCAGCAGATGATCAATTGCTAAGAGTAAAACTGAAGAGAAAGTTGAATTATGAGGATATGTTGAATATCAGTTTGTTGATCCGAAACATGTTTTTCAGGCATTGAATTTTCTGAAGTAAAATAACCAATGGTATGAAAATATATCAATCGATACAAATTGGAAAGCAAACGTCGAGGTTAATCAGGAACTATTCGAAAATACTGATTCACAAGTAGACAATAATGATCAACAAAACTTTGCAACAGATACTTGTTTACAACCTGTTGATATCGCTCAAGAAGTTATTGATCATTACTTCGATGATGTATATAATATTGCTCCAGGAGAAGGAAATAATCAAGTGAGGATGTTACAAGAACCAGGCAATGAGGCAAAAACATTTCCCTACCTTTTCCCTAGTGGGCGCTTTTCATGGAATGACGACAGAGACAAGCGAATTACATTGTCAAGGTATTTTAACAACCGTCTCATGAATACTGACGACCGATTTGCAAAAGATAGCAATTATATTTTCTTTAGTCAGTTTATGTCTGATTTAAATCAAGTGATAGAGAAGACACAGATATCTATAAGGAAATCGGTTAAAAGAATGGGAGATGAGGAAAAAGTAACAGCAAAAATGGTACAAAAAGTTCTTTCAAAGCTAATGAAAAACGATGAGGCTTTACGTTTCATGCAACCTATTCGTGGAACACCAACGTATTGGTCAGCTGCACAAAAAGATCTGTTTGCTATGCTTCGGCAATTAGGAATACCGACTTGGTTTTGCTCATTCTCTGCCGCAGAACATAGATGGAATGATGCAGTTGCAACAATATTAAAGCAACAAAATGATAACAGAAATCCATGTATGTTGGACTGGTCTGAAAAGAATGAAGTGCTCATAAGCAATCCTGTGACCGTCGACAGAATGTTTGAGCATAGATTTCATACATTTCAGTCAGAAGTGATATTTTCTCCGTCAGAACCAATTGGAAAAGTATCTGATTACTTCCAAAGAGTCGAGTTTCAACAAAGAGGATCGCCACGCATGCACTGTTTGTATTGGATTGAAGGTGCTCCAAAACTTGATTCAGACGGAGATGACGCTGTTTGCAATTTCATAGACAAATATGTTAGTTGTGCAGTGCCCTCAGAAGACGACGATGTGGAGTTGAGAGATATAGTGTTGGCTGTACAACAACACAGCAAGAAACATTCTAAGTCATGCAGAAAAAAGGGCACAGATTGTAGGTTTAATTTCCCAAGACCACCATCAGAAAGCACTTTTATCAATTCTCCAAACGAGGAAGAACATGGCCTAGACGAAAACGAGTCAAATCAGGAACAAACGTATGCTAAAGAGATACTGTTAAAGGTATGGAATAAAGTGAATGATGTAGAAAATGAATCAGAAACTACAGAAGATGTTTTCGAACACCTGGGTATAACACAGTCACAGTATGAGGAAGCACACAAACGTTTAGCCAAAAAGAAATCAGTTGTTCTCAAAAGGAATCCGAATGAATTATGGGTCAACCAGTATAACCCGTGCCTATTAAAAGCTTGGGATGCCAATATGGATATTCAGTTTGTTTTGGATCCATTTAGTTGCATAGTATACATCATTTCTTATATTTCGAAGTCTGAGAGAGAAATGGGAATGGTGCTAAAGCAAACCAAAATTGAGGCTGAAGAGGGAAATGATAGTGCGCGAACAACCCTGAAAAAAAATAGGATCTGCTTATCTGAATCATAGAGGAGTGAGCGCACAAGAAGCTGTGTACCGCGTTTGTAATTTAAAAATGAAAGAATGTTCAAGAAAAGTTGTGTTCATACCGGTAGGTGACAATCCCACTAGACTAACTAAACCATTGTCACAACTGGGAAAGAAATACGGAAAGAAAGCTGATGAAGATATAAATGCGGATGACGAGGAAGATATTTGGATGACAAAGATAATAGAAAGGTATACAAATCGGCCAAACATACCAGTTTTTCAAACTATGTGTCTGGCAGAATTTTGCTCAGAATTCAGAGTGCTTGCTAAATCACAGGTTCCTCAAACTGAAAACGAAAATGTGTTCGAACTGCAGAATTCGAAAGGATTTATCCAAAGGAGAACACGCACAAAGCCAGCTGTCATTAGATATCCAAGATTTAATGCAGAGAAAATGCCTGAGAAGTATTACCAATGTCTCGTACAATTGTTTTTACCTTACTGGACAGATCATCAATTGAGGCCTCCAGGATTTGATTTTTATGAGACTTTTTACGAAAATGGTTGTGTTCGAATTGTAGGATGTCAGAACTTGCAATCAGTAAAATCAATTGTTGACGCAAACCGAGCCCATTATGCTAAAAATGAAGATTTGATAGCAGAAGCTCAGGAAGCGTTCGAAAACATCGGAGAACCAGAAGATGCTTGGGCAAACCTATGTCCAGAGACAGAAGCAATGAGACACCAATGCTTTGTTGAAAAAAATGTTATCATGGACGAGAATATTAATGTAACAGAAGAGCTGCCAGACATGCAAACAACTAACAATTCCGATGTGTTATACAAGGTTCAACAAAATACGCAATCCAAAGACAACATTTTGCAGATATTGAAAAATCTGAATGAGAAACAAATGAAGGTATTCTATGTAATACGTGAATGGTGTTGAAACAAATCTTTGACGAAAATCCAGATCCACTGCATATTTTTATAACTGGTGGAGCAGGGATAGGCAAGAGTCATCTTATCAAAGCCATACATTATGAGGCGTCCCGAATTCTTGGGGAAAAAATGACAAATCCTGACAGTCTTTCGGTGCTTTTAACCGCATTCACTGGTACAGCTGCATTCAATATTGGAGGAAACACTATCCACCATTTATTTTCACTGCCTAAACTAATGCGTTTGCCATATGAACCTTTAGGAGAACAATCCTTGAGTGAAATGAGAGTTCAACTTGCAGATTTGAAAATACTTGTTATTGACGAAATTTCGATGGTGTATAAAAAATTACTATATTATGTCTATGAACGACTTGTGCAGATTAAGAAATGCAAAGAACCGTTTGGAGGAGTGTCAGTGATTGCTGTTGGAGATTTCTATCAACTTCCACCCGTTAAACAGCGGAAAGATAAAAGACTCTACAGAGACAATGCTCTTTATCCCATTGATTACTGGGTAGACCTTTTTAAAGTCGTAGAGTTAGACGAAATAATGAGACAACGTGAAGACATCCCGTTTGCGTCAGCTCTTAACTCGCTTAGGACAAGATTAGGTAAAGAACCAATGATTGAAGAAACGAAATCAATCCTAAATGACTGTATACGAGAAGGGCCAGATGATGTTCTCCACGTCTATTCAACAAATGATGAAGTAAATGACTTTAACTTGAAAATGCTCAGAATGACATGCAAGGACATTGTGGAGATAAATGCTCAAGACTTTGCAAAGGACAATTCAACAGTTAAGCTAATCTTAAAAAGTAAGCCAATAACAAAACCAGGAACAAGCAGTCTTTCAAGCAATTTATTATTAGGAATAAATGCCAGGGTGATGCTAACGAGAAACTGCAATGTAGACGACGGCCTTGTCAATGGAGTAATGGGACATGTATCTCATTTTGTTTACGGACAGAAACATGCAACGAAGCCCATTATTGCTGTTGGTGTAGTGTTTGATAACAATTCTGTTGGAAAAAAATCTGGAAAGCGAACACAAAATGGAAATACTGTTTTGATTGAAAGAGTTCAAGAGGAAATATTAGAGCAAAAAACAAAAAACGTTGTACGACACCAGTTTCCAATACGACTATCCTAGGCGTGTACAGCTCACAAAGTACAAGGAATGACAGTTGACAGGGTTGTAGTTAATTTAGATCGCACTTTTTGTCCAGGACAAGGATATGTTGCATTAAGCAGAGTTACCTCAAAAGACGGATTATTTATTGAAACAAAAGGGCCAGAATTGTTGCAAAAAAACTATACGCTGACCCAGATGTCAAAAAAGCACTCCTGGAAATGCCAAAATTAAATTTACCAAATTATGAAGTTATTAAAGAAGGCATAACAATTTTTCTACTCAACATTTAGAGTCTCAACAAGCATTTCGAAGATCTGAAACATGATATTAGGTGTAAAAATGCAGACATCATATGCCTGACAGAGACTTGGATGAAATAAGGACAAAACGTCGGTCCATTCGAAATAAATGGATTTAATTTTCACCATGCAACTAGAAGAGATGCTTATGATGACAGCGATAATCAAGTTTCAAATTTGCATTCATCAAAAGGTGGAGGTGTTGCTGTATACATAAATGACACTAGACCGCTTCCTGAATACAATATAGAGGGCATCTGTGTTAAGTGCATTTCGGAAGATATAATAGTTTTAACTGTGTATCGTCCAAACATTTTATGTGTTTCTCAATTTCTTTTGCAACTCGAAAAGGTACTTGATTTTTGCAGATCGCAATGTAAGTTCACTGTTTGTCTTGGAGATTTCAATGAAGATGCAAGATCTGCGGGACCAATTCAGACTTTTATGACCAATAAAAGCTTCAATCAAATAGTTCATTGTAATACAACAGAGGGAGCAACTACTCTTGATCATGTGTATTTGTCAGCGCCTTTGCAGGCAGCAGTGGAAATTTTACCAACATACTATAGTTACCATGATGCATTATTAGTAAATATCAAAAGATAAACATAAATTATGTGCAGTTTGATCTTGCCCCCTGAAATATTAAATTCGTTTACATGCATTATAATTGGTTACAAAACACTAAGCATGTTTTGTACTAAAATCAGGGAAATGACATGTATGATTACAGTAGACAATCAAAATAATGAGTAACTGAGGGAGTGGATTTTATTCATCATCATTTGTATTAAAATCAACGATGTGTAATTTCGCAAGGCAAGTAGTTTCTTAGCTGTATTTGAATGAATACGGAAATTTTTTTATATGAATTCTTTGGCTTTTCCGACAAAAATTCCGATATAAAGACGAAAAACCCTATAAGAATCATATTGGGCAATACTAAAAAATAAAATTAACGCCATCAAAATATACGTTGCGTTATGTATCAGTAATGGAAATATTTGTAGTTTTTTTCTTTTTTTCTTACAAATTTTTTGCACGCGAGTTCTCGGAAACAGCTCGGTCGATTTTTATGAAACTTTCAGATCTGATAGATGTTGATCTGAACCTTACTGGAATATTTTAACTGATAACGTCATTTCTGTTTCTGAGATATTAGCAATGTAGTGATTTTTGGATGGTCTGCTTGTCCACTGAACTCCTCCAAAACGGTAAAAGATATTGAATTCACATTCTCAGGGATGATAGACGAAAGATTGTAGATATGTCTGAAGGTATCAAATTCAAATTTTCAGGAATTATAGACGAATAATTGTAGTTTTGTCTAAAGTGAATCATTCATGTCTGGCGCTAAAGGCGCCAAAGCTCGCCTGGACCCGAAAATTGAGATACAAAAAATGTAGTGATTTTTCTTGGTTTTCTTTATGTATCTCTTTTCTCGAAAATATTTTGTTAAAGGTATATGTGGCGTATTTGGAGAAAAATTTTTGACATGAGTTTGAGTAAAAATATACATCATGCTTCTTATAATTAGACGTTTCACAAACTCTAGGCTCGTAAAACATGTTCTTTCTTTAGTTATATGCTTTAAACTTTGCTTCACGTCTGATGAATAATAATGTGATCCGCCATTTGTAACGCCACTGCGCATGAGTGCGGGAAAACCTAGTATTGAAAACACGAACTTCATGATAAAAACTTAAGTTTAAATCGCCTTTAATTAATACTCCATCAATCTACCTGGTCTCCGATGACAATCTTCCCTTTGTTCCTATCCTCGTCAGTCTGTCTCTTATGTCTTTCTCTTCAAAATCTGTCAAACGTAACGGTATTAGGTATACATATCTTTCTCGTCGTCGCCATTGTTGTTGTGATAGACTGAGCGTGGTATGACGTGACCGATTAAAGGCGGGTTTTATTCAAATGCTGTATTTATTGTGGACTCCACACTAATTATAAAAAATTATTCATTAATTTTTATATATTTTTAACCCGATTGATATAAACTGAGTAATTCATTGTGAAGATCTATCTTTATATAACATATTTTAAGTAAAAAAATCAGTCAAATATTTCTTAGCATGAAAAAATACGCCACATATACCTTTAAGACATGTAGAGCAATTAAAATTTATATATGAAGTCTTTCTTCCATAGCACTTAACTGAGAAATATTTTGTAATATGTTTAAGAAGCAAAAATGTTAATCTTACAGTTATTTAACTGTACATTTTTAAAAAAATTCATGCTTTAAGTAATTAGGGGTTTTAAGGGGCTAGAATTCCAAAATTTTGATCACCGATATCACGAAAAGGAGAAATATTTTGATAAGCAACATAGACTAAAAGATGCTTAGAATGCTAATCTAAACAAAATTTCGTTTTGTGGCCCCAATAAGGAGATAAGAGGTCGGCCCTTAAAACGTTCTTTCCCAGATAGCTCAAGAACGGTAACGAATTTCTAAACACTTGTTGAACAAAATATGTTTAATATCAAAATATCTTTCATTTCATATCAAGAAAAAGGGGCTGGCCCCTCAATTTAGGGGCCAAAAGGGCTCTGAAACCTCTCTCCCATAGCACTTTACTGAGAAATATATTGTTATATGTTTAAGAAGCAAAATTGTTTATTTTTTTATCAATTCAAAAACGTACGTGTTTTGTAGAGCTTATTTAGCTGAATCTAACACTGAAATCCGTTTTAAAATCGGACGATGCATCGCTGAGATATAAGCGTTTAAAAATTAATTTTTCCGGAAATTTCGATTCCGCGTTCTTGGTTAAGAAAATAGTCTTACGTTTAAAGTTAAATTAACTCGTACCTAAAATAATTCGAAAAATTCCTAAGTCGTACTTGAACACATTCGGAGTTTTTTTTGTTAAGTCGTTCTTAAAATCGCAAATGTTTTTGTTAATTCGTACTTAAAATCATTTGGATTTTATTAAGTCGTACCAAGAATTATTCGATTTTTTTTTACCTTTTTCTTTTAGTTACTTATATTATTGGTTTAAGAACTCGGCTTCCTACACGAACTTTAAGCTCTACCTTAGATATTAACGGAAGACCCACTCGTTGCTTTGCAACGAGCTTTGCTCTAGTTATTCTTCTTTTTCTTTTTCCTTCTGACTCCGTTTTGGCTTTATATCTCAAAAACTATTCAACCGATTTTCATGAAATTTTCAGGGATTGTGAGAAATTTTTGTCCCTCAAAGCCTTCAAAAGCTGAAAAATAACGTCACTTCCGTTTTCTTATTACGTCAATTTTAAATTTTTTAAAAAGCGATTTTGTCCAGTCATTTTCTTTTCAAAAGTTATAGATAGAGATTTGAAATTTTCAGTGATTGTCTATTTCTCGATTTACTTAGTGCATTTTGACAAAAAATCAGAATCCGTCACTTCCGGTCGAAAGCGGAAGTGAATCAAATTTTTCGAAAAAATAAATTTTTTGATCAATTCATAAACGTGTACGTATTTTGTAGAGCTTATTTAGCTGAATCAAACACTGAAATCCGTTTTAAAATCGGACGATGCATCACTGAGATATAAGCATTTAAAAATTAATTTTTCCGGAAATTTTGATTCCGCGTTTTTGGTTAAAAAAATAGTCTTATGTTTAAAGTTAAATTAACTCGTACCTAAAATAATTCGAAAAATTCCTAAGTCGTACTTGAACACATTCGGAATTTTTTTTGTTAAGTCGTTCTTAAACTCGCAAATATTTTTGTTAAGTCGTACTTAAAATCATTCGGATTTTATTAAGTCGTACCAAGAATTATTCGATTTTTTTTTTTACCTTTTTCTTTTATTTACTTATATTATTGGTTTAAGAACTCGGCTTCCTACACGAACTTTAAGCTCTACCTTAGACATTAACGGAAGACCCACTCGTTGCTTTGCAACGAGCTTTGCTCTAGTTAGGGTCTTCCGTTTCCAACGGAAGACCCTCTTGTTATTCTATTGTTTCTTTTTATTAAGGTCTTCCGTTTCCAACGGAAGACCTTATTGTTATTCTTCGGATTCTTTTTCTTCTTCTTCTTTTTTTTTCTTACCGATTTTGTGCACGCGATATCTCAGAAATGGCTCGACCGATTTGCACGAAATTTTCAGATCTTACCAACTATATTCTGAACCTTATCGGAAATTTTTTGGGTTGATGACGTCATTTCCGTTTTTGAGATATTGGCATTTTAAGGATTTTTAGGGGGTTGGTTTGTCTAGGAGTGTTCTCATAAACTACAAACGATATCGATTTCAAAATTTCAGGGATGATATACAAAAGATTGTTTATCTGAACAAAAGCATTCATATTTGCATAGCACAAGAAACGTCGGAGCTCGGAGGGTTCGAAAATTGAGATAAAAAAAAATTTGTAATTTTGCTTGGTTTTCTTAGTTTATGTCTTTTCTCGCAAATATTTTGTTAAGACATGTAGAAGAAGAAAGATTTTTATATACAAGATCTTTTGTTTGACACCAAGAAATAGGGGCTGGCCCCTCAAATTAGGGACCTAGAACCCTTGAAAGTTTTCACTTTATAACTAATAAGCGGTTAAAATTTCGATATGACTGCCGCTGCAAAAGTTGTTTATTATGATCTTATTAATGTCGTAACAATAATATTTTGTCCGGGTATTGCGTATTATCAGTGTAAAAAGCTAGACTTTTTATCATGTAATTGTGCTTTATTTTGCAAATAAACGGGGTATTTGTGCGTGTAACTGACATTAAGTGTACCAGTTTACAAACGGCAAGTGTTTAAACATTTTAATTCACATTATGGATAATTATGGATAAAAGAACTGCTTCAATGCAATGCATTTGAGTCGATTTAAAATTTAGCTGTATTCCGAGCTGTGTATGTGAACAATAACCTAGCCGATCCCGTGCCCGCGGCCGAGGAAATAGGTCGCGGCTGGACTAGCGAGCGGTCTACCGTTATCTAATACACCAGATTTGCGTCTTGCTGTAATGCACACATGGGTTTATTTATGTAGCTGCAAACACAAAAATTCCGATTTTAACCATATTAAATATTAAAAAGTAAAAGAAAAAAGATTATACCTTTACCTACTACCATAGACAGTGTACCAGCTTAGATACGGAAAGTGTTTAAACATTTTAATTCTTTTCTAGTAAAACACATTATGGATAAAAGAACTGCTTCGATGCAATGCATTTGAGTCGCATTTAAAATCTAGCTGGATTCCGAGCTGTGTATACAATTTTACGTATCCGATCCCTTGCCCGCGGCTGAGGAAATAGGTCGCGGCTTGACTAGCGAGCGGTCTACCGTTATCCAATACACAATATTTGCGCCATGTTGTTATGCACACATGGGTTTGTTTATGTAGCTGCATACACAAAGAATTCCGATTTTAACGATATTAAAGAGTAAACGAAAAAAGATTATACATTTTCCTTCGAAGAAATGCTGTTTTAAAAAAAAAAAAAAAAAAAAAATATAGTATAACTGTCATTGAAAAAAGGCGTTCTTTGTGATCTTGTCTATGTCATAAAATGTTTTTATTGTTGGAAAATAAAATTCATATATCAAACTGCAAAGATTTTAAACCCACCACGTTGAGTGTACATTTACATAACACGGGCCGAGGAGATGCCGCGCTAGTGGACAACCGAATCGCTGTAGTCTAGGACACAGGCTTCTCGTGTTTTTACGTTATCAAACATTTGAATGTTCATTGATTCTTTGTTAAATTATTTTCATTTTCAATTATATTGGTTAAAGATGCATCAAACCATTGACATAAATTAAAGTGCGTAAAATGAAGAAAAAAACTGCCATCAATGAATATAATACAACGAGAGTTTAATGCATTACACTACCCATTTGAACAAAATATAAGCAATATTCACAACATGTTTATTCCAACACACCCATCTTGAGTATCTGTTTTTTCTGTGATAATTCATTTGGCTAACAAAATATTAGAATTTTTTACGAGTTAAGAGAGAGAGAGAGAGAGAGAGAGAGAGAGAGAGAGAGAGAGAGAGAGAGAGAGTAGTAAGTGCAGGGTGTAGTAAGTAAAGTGAGTTGAAATATATTTAAAAAGCGATCGAGATAAGGCAGCTATAGGGGTACAATGTTACATGCTTGCGGTAGCTGCGGGCACGATAAAACTAACCATTGCCCGCTAACACGGAAGGAATTGAAGAAATCAGTGTATACCCATGAATTTTTAAACAAGTTGAAGTTTTATTTACATTAAGGCCGTAAAATAATAATAGTCACACTATTGGTTTAACCTCTTCTCAATGGTAGTCCGATTCATTAAAAAGCATACTCATTGCTGATTTTATTCGTTCATTTAATTAAATTTTATTTATGAAAGAATATGCGAGTTTTAAAAAAGTTTATTTTCATCCGGTGAATAAAAGCTTTGATTGGATTCGGACAGTTGAAGATCGAGTAGAGGACACACGGTTAAAAATACTACTTAGTAGATTAGGGACATTTTCAAATCGAATGGACTTTGCATATGCAGGCACACTCGAATAGTTTATACATAAATTATATATATTTTAATAAAACGTATGTATGCTGTATTGTGTATTTGCTCTCTGATCCGGACTGATCTTCCTCAACAGAAGCGCTCGGATATCGCGTAAAGAACGTTCTGTATAGTACAACACCTGATTGGAGTACATGCTTATATTTTTTTTTAAAGGTAACGTTTAACTAAGCGAAATTGTAGAGGTCAAGGAGTCAATAACCAAATCAAATTTGTCAATTAGGTAATAGCAGTTATCCAATGCCTATGATTGATAATTTTACAAGGTGAATTAAATACATGTAAATATGAATTTTAAAGCATTCCCAGCCCCCTTGTTAAGAGCTTACGTTTCCTGCATTATTTTCTTTGATTAGCGATTTTTGTGCACGCATTTTCTCGGAAATGGCTCAAATTTTGTTAAACTGCCCCGATAAGAAGATGATAGGATGACCCCAAAAATATCTTACATGCACAGTAAAACTTGTCTAATCCGGCGAAGGGTGGTTCTAAAACAATTGGCCAAATAAAGCAACATCCGGTTTAGAGGACATTGTTGTAAATTAATTTTAGTATTTAATGCAATAGGTCTTGATCGTGTATTCTTGCCAAATTTTCAATTCTTTTGAAATATATTAGATTTCATTTATCTTATTTACGGTACTAATTTTCATTTTCATTTTTTTTTGGGGGGGGGGGGACGGAATACATACGATGGAAATACTTTTTCAATCAAATCATCGTAATTGATAATTTTTCAAACATCCGATTAACCTGAAAAGTGCATGCTTGACCGGTAATTGTTAAACAAACATTAACAAGTCAACAGGTGGCTAGCTGAATACGTACTAGAATGGCGAGAACTGTTTTGATGCAGGGAACCGGATTGCACAACATTTTAAAAACAAAAATGATAGGAAAATGTGAAGTGGCTGAACACTGTCGCCGGATTGGACAGCATGCCGGAATGCACGTGCACAACATCCGGATTCAACAAGTTTCAACATGTACATTATTTTTTCATTGAAATATGGCTTAATTGACCGGAAAAACTACTGCAACTTATATTATTATACACATACTAAGCATAAACATCGTTTAAAAGCGTACAAAAAATTACATATGTATTGAAAATCGAACCAAGCAGCTTTCGATAGATTTTCATGTGATCCTGTGCATGAATTATTTTCACTACCTGTTTATTTCTCCAAAATGATATCCAATTCCATTCACAACTGTTGTCATTCAAAATCACGTGAGTTAAATAAAATTTCAAATTATGAGTCGATCTCAACTGTTATGTATCCAAGGAATCTAATAATTTTATCATGATTTTATCATGAGTTACGGAATTATGGGTTTTTAGGGATCAAAAGTCCAAAATTTTGGTCACCCTTATATCATTTGATATTTGACCTTTCATTTGATAACAAGACAAGTATTCCTTTTAAAGGAATGATCGGCATGTTGGCTATTATCTTTGGTCAGTTTTGTTATGTAATGCGAAAGCATTCCGCTACATGTTTTGTTGATTTCCAATATAATTAACATTTTTTGAAAAAAAGATAAGATTGCATGTAAACGAAAATTGTCTATCAAATGTTGATATAGGAAAGTATTTGGCAAACTTAAAGGAGATGATATTAAACTTTGTTTGAATATAACTAAAATACTACATTCAATTACCATATCTTGTAACTTCTAAATTCTAATTAATCCAAAACCTAACTTTAACAGCTTATCTTTTTATTTACAATCCAAATATCATGTTTATCCCCGGACAAATGGAGTATGAGTCTGTTTGGGTACGAGTCAGTTTGGGTACGACTTCACTTTACTCCGTTCCGAAATAGAAAGGCATGCATATGCTTTACTTTTAGTAGGCGAATTGTACTTCCGATAAATATTCTTACGCATATGTGAAGACAAACGTGATTAGAATCAGTTTGTATGTAACTGTATAAATGTTTTAATTTCAATGCATACGAATAGGAGTAACGTTTATTTAGTATTCTACGTGTAATTAAAGATTTAAATGAGGCTGTCATTGCAAAGAAAATAAAGTAGTGCAAATAGTAAAATTTGCCGGATGCCTTATATGGACACAACTGTAATCGGCCGAAGCCGATCTCAAAAAGGGGGCGTGTCCCTCAAATGTCTTTTAACTAAAGTCCTTCACTGAGAGAAATTTCGGAAAGGTCGTAAAATTAGATATGTTATCTTACAGTTATGTATCCAAGCAATGTAATGTAATCATGCGTTACGTTTTAGAGAACAAATGTCCAACATTTTAATCATCGATATATCAGAAAAGAAACATCTTTTGAAATGCAGTATAGAAGAAAAGATGCTCAAAATGATGTACTAAACAATATTCAACCCTCAAAATGTCGTTAAACGGCCCCTATAAGGAGATAAGGGATCGGCCCCTAAAACGTTCTTTACATATATCTCAGGAAAGGTAATGAATTTGTAAACACCTTTCATTTGATATCAAGAAAAAAGGTACTGACCCCTCAAATAAGGGATCAAGATGGGTATAAAGTCTATTATCTATATAGTCATTTACTGAGAGATGTTTTGTATTAGGTTATAAAAGCAAAATTAGGATGTAATACGTTTATATATCCTAACAATATGATGATTTTCTCATGCGTTTCTTAATTAGGGTTTTTAGGGGCCAGAGGTAAAAAAAGGTTTAATCTTTTCTATCTCATTGGAAGAAATGAAAGTATTTAAAAACGCAACATAAGAGAATTTATAAAAAGCATGACAGGAAATCATAAGTACTCAACTCCTATTTCCATATCATGTTTTGTTGTCCAAAATCAAAGTCGATGATCTCATTTCAACTTCTAAAAATCAGACGGAAGACCTCCTCGTTGCTCGCAACGAGATCGTGTCTAGTTAGGGTCTTCCGTTTCCAACGGAAGACCCTTTTGTTATTCTTCGGTTTCTTTTTAGGGTCTTCCGTTTCCAACGGAAGACCCTTTTGTTATTCTTCGGTTTCTTTTTATTAGGGTCTTCCGTTTCCAACGGAAGACCCTCTTGTTATTCTTCGGTTTCTTTTTATTATTATTATACTTTTTCTTTTTTTTCTGACTCCTTTTCCGCTTCATAACTCAAAAAGTTTTCAACCGATTTTAATAAAACTTTCAGCGATTGTTGCAAGTTGGCGTCCCTCAAAGATATCAAAGTGTCAATAACAACGTCACTTCCGTTTTGACGTTACGTCATTTTTAAAATTTTAAAAAAGTCATTTTGTCCGGGGCTTTTCTAAAAAATGCTTTAAGATAGAGGCTTTAAATTTTCCATGATTATGAATTTGTCAATTTACCTGTGCAATAAGGCTGGAAACAGAAATCCGTCACTTCCGGTCGAAACCGGAAGTGAATCATATTTTTCGAAAATTTGAATTTTTTGATCAAATCAAAAACGTATATGTGTTTTGTAAAGCTTTTCAAGCTAAATCTAACACTGAAAGCCGTTTTAAAATCGGACAATGCATTACAGAGATATTTGGGTTTAAAAATTGATTTTTCCGGAAATTTTGATTCTGCGTTCTTGGTTTAAAAAATAGCGTTAAGTTCAATGTGAAATTAACTCGTACCAAAAATAATTGTTAAGTCGTTCTTAAACACATTCGGATTTTTTTTGTTAAGTCGTACTTAAAATTGTAAAGGAATTTGTTAATTCGTACTTAAAATCATTCGGATTTTGTTAAGTTGTACCAAGAATTATTCGATTTTTTTATTATTTTTGTTTTAGGGTCTCTTGTTATTGGTTTAAGAACTTTTCTTCTTACAGGAACTTCAAGCTTTACTTTTGACATTAACGGAAGACCCACTCGTTGCTTTGCAACGAGCTTTGCTCTAGTTATTATTATACTTTTTCTTTTTTTTCTGACTCCTTTTCGGCTTAATAACTCAAAAAGTCTTCAATCAATTTCAATGAAACTTTCAGCGATTGTTGCAAGTCAGTGTCCCTCAAAGATGTTAAAGCTCCAATGACAACGTCACTTCCGTTTTGAATTTACGTCATTTTTTAAATTTTAAAAAAGCCATTTTGTCCGGGGCATTTCTCAAAAAGCCTTTACGATAGAGACTTGAAATTTTCTATGATTATGAATTTGTCAATTTACCTGTGCAATAAGGCTGGAAATGGAAATCCATAACTTCCGGTCGAAACCGGAAGTGAATCAAATTTTTCGAAAAAATGATTTTTTTTATCAAATCAAAAAGGTATATGTGTTTTGTAGAGCACAATCAGTTGAATGTAACACTGAAATCCGTTTTAAAATCGGACCACGCATATCAGAGATATTTGGGTTCAAAAATTGATTTTTCCGGAAATTTTGATTCCTCAGTGAAGATTCAGAAAATAGTGCAAAATTCACAGTGAAAGTAACTCCTACTGAAAACAATTCGTACTGGTCATAAAACTATATATAAAAATATGAAATTATATGCATATTGTAGAGTTTGCAAAGCTAAATACAAAACTGAAATTTGTTTCAAAATCGGATGATGCATTGCAGAGATATCGGGGTTTAAATATTGATTTTTCCGGAAATTTTGATTTCGCAGTCAAGATTTAAAAAATAGTGTAAAATTCACACTAAAAGTAACTCCTGCTGAAAGCAATTCGTAACGTTACAGGTCATATAACCGAACTCTGTTTTTTAAATAGTAAATCTGAGTGTTTATTGAAACGATTGCGTTTGATACTTTACGTTGAATGTCTAAACTTCGTTTGGAAAAAGAGAAAATTTTGTCAACACGAATCGTAACAAAAACAAAGCAGCTGGAATTGGAGACACAGATCCCGATTCTAACAGCGAAAAGCGATCGAAAGTCTTTTCTAAAATTTGGTTAAATTGTTATTTAAATCGCAATATTAAGCCTAGCCTAATCGTCGCAGATCTTTCAGTTGTTGAATAATATAGAACAACACGTACAATGTAGATTGGATCACTGAATATAGAGTTTGTAAAGATTTCAAATACGAATATATATTTATTGTAATTATTTGCTTGCAAAATAAATGCATTAATATAATGCGTGTGAATCTGTGCTCTGCATATTAAACACAAACTTATTAGTTTTAATCGAAATAATTATCGTACGATTCACCATGTCAACTCGCCATGTTTTGGGTGGCAGGGGATAGTTTCGAACGAAAGACCCGGTCAAAATTTTGAAATAAAGGGAGAACCTGAGGTTTGGCTGGTTATTTGAGGGGTATAAATTGCTAGAATATTTATTGCATTCACTTTGTGGATAGAGGAGCTAATGTCAATTTTATTGATATATGACACTTTAATACTGGTAGCACTTTTCATCAGATATGGAATGAAAATGCGAAACTGTGGCGAAAATGTTCACTTTCGGTTTTGTGCTTGAAAAGTGGGGTGGGTTCAGAACAGGAAATGTCACTCGAAAAGAAGGTGATTGACCCCCCATTAATTGGTGATTATTTGCACAGGTATACATTAAGCAGCAAATTCTATGGTAGTTTATGGCAGTTGCTCGGGACTGGAGCGTGGTGCTGGACCCGTGAAAATGTGAAAAAAGGGTAATTTTTCAGAAAATTTTGAGACCGTCCCTAGCTATTCTATATAGTGCTATATGTAAGTTGTACTTGTTTTATTCTGAAATGTTTAAAAATTCTCAAGAGTCGGGACCATGTGTCCCGTGCATGCAAACCAATTTTAGCAAATTTAAAAATCGACTGAATAATTAGATCACATATATGAGCAGTATCTGCCTCACATTTCCTCGACCAAAAAAACTATCCCCTGCCACCTTGACTGCGAACAACAGCTGATAGCGGTGTGTCAACATTTTAAAAAGAGGCATGGCCTGCAAGACGTCGATAGTGGGACATTCAGCTCAACTATCGTATGAGAGATTGTAAAGGTATGTTTCAATACAGGATATGTCGTGTTGACTTTTTGTTTTCAAAGTATTTGTACTTTTCAATCTAATCCGAGATTCCTCTGACCTAACCTCCGCTTTTGACGTGCGTCACAATATTAAAGCGGATGTTAGAGTCAGAGGAATCTCGGAATATTTTCTGTCCCGTGTATTTTCACGTGTATGTTTTGCACATCAGTCTTTCGAATTTCTATTTATTATTTTCCTATGTATGTATGTCTTATTGTGTATTGACCAACACACCATACGCTGTAAACATGGTAAAACAGTGCAACTAAAAGGGGTGGGGGTCCCAAGGTACACAAGAGTAGAATGCTGTATTTAGAGTGCATGTTTGCATGATGATAACTTTACCTTAAATATTTGAATATAGCAGATCTTTACCATATTGCCTTTCACTTAATTTATAAATTATAAAACTCAGACAGGCTTCATCTTTGCTAGCGAAGGGTTTTCGGTCCACCCCGTTCCCCATAAACGGGGAGTGAAGTGGACCAAAAACCCTTGGCTAGCGAAGATGGACAAGCTTGTGCTTAATTAAAGATATTTGACATGGTAAATATTCAATCTAATTAAAATTAGACCTTTCGTCTGGCTCTTAGACTGTTATATATTGTTATAGCTGGGGAAAGAGCATGTAAAACAGAGTGCAAGATGAAAAGAACTTAATATTATATCAAGGTCAGATTTTAGGTTAATGTAATGTTCCCTGATATCTATAAAACAGTCTTCTCAAGATTTAATTATTTCACTTTAAAAATTGTTTACATACAATGCATATCACATCATTCTACAATGTATGTAAACAATTTTTAAAGTAAGACAAATGTAATAATTTTTACTGCATGTGCCTCAGATCTCTTTCTCACTCTCTTTTTCTCTCTCTCTCTCGTGCATATAATCTTGGCAAAGCATCAGAGAGCAACTAAATTTTGTAACAAAAATATCTCTGTCTAGTAAAAGAAATCAACAGTGCATTGAATTTTAAAATGAACATGTTATCACTCCCTTATTTTTTGAATTTGCAACCAAAATCCAATTTTTAAAACGTGAAATTAATAAGAAAAAAGACTTTCACTATATTTATTCGCAAAAAAACCCTCAGTAGAATTGATAAAACATGGTATAGCAAAAGCTTATACTTTGACACTGTTCGGATGGGTAATATTCCCTTGTTACAGTAGTCTACGAATTGAAATATTGACTGTCGCACAACAAGTAAAACTCTAATATTCTCTCTCTCTCTCTCTCTCTCTCTCTCTCTCTCTCTCTCTCTCTCAATTTGATATGTGTCTATACCTGTAATATAATAATGTTATATTATGACTTGATATGCAAAGTTTTGTTTTTGTAGTGCCTAAATGTTAATGTTATGTATTGGGATATGTCATACTTATTACACTGCATGGCCAGTGTATTTTTTCCAGAAATACTATGCATATGTTAATGTAAACACGGCTATTGCATGTATTAGTACATGTATGTTAACACAGCTAATTGATTTTTTTTCAATTTCAGCTCAAAATGGACTGTTGTTACCACACGGCGACCACAAGGCTTTTACCTGTTGATTCTTGTGGTTTCAGCTCTTAAGGTTAACCTGTCACCTCTACCCACATGCATAATCCTTGTGTTTTACAGACTATTTACTGGTAATTCAAATTAAATCGGATAATTCATGAACAATAATGGAACTTTAAGAAAGTATCATGCCTTGTTGTGGTTTATGTTTGATAAGAAATTTTGAAAAACAAAATTAAGGGTGTTTAAACAAATTTACAATTGTTAGTTGTGAAAATTTGTTTTTCAATAAAAGTTGCAATTATGTTTCCTTTATTTTGTATTTTATAATAATATTTAGATGGGTTTACATAATTGAAAAATCACCCCCTCTTTTCAATTGTTACCATTAAGATTACATGTAGGATATGTAAATGTACATTTGACCTTGAAATAACATCTGCTATGATAATTACTTTTGAAATAAACAAGATACAACATATTTTTACCTTTTTAATGTATATATGCATATATGCATAAAAATGTAGGAAAACATGTAAAATTTGAACATTTTTCATAGAATTCTCCTCCGACTCCAGGTGTGTTTGAATTTAATTTTAATTTGAGGCAGATGTCTAACTTGTAGGACTTACTGTTTTAGCATGGTTAAAAGGAGACTAGAAACCAGAATATATTAGATATTCACTAAATATGATTGTTAGCTTACTTTTTTCATGAAAACAAGAAATCACATGCAGGAAAGCATGTCTATTTGTTAATTCAAATGCTACAAATCATCCAATAAACTAAAAAAGATCAAATTTTAGTATCATTGATGATTGATTTCAAATATGTGTGAGAAATGACTCAAAGAAACTACCACAAGTTTCATAAAATTAAGTAAAAGATTTCAAACCATGGCTGTTAATGAAAATCAAAAGATAGGGGGTGGGTATACATGTAAGGGCATTTCTAAGCGATTTAATGCTTTTATCATGATAATATCATGTAGATGTATGTTGTATTGAAAAAAGTTTCTTATTAAGGCAGGTTGAACAACAGTTGACCTCTAAAAGGTCAGGTAAAGATGTTTTACTATGGAGAACCCTATGAATCTGTGTTGAATAGAGGAAAGTGGAAATGGTGGGTTCACTTAAATGGCCATATTTTTCTTAAACCTCAATGGAATTGGCAATATGTGGTATACTTTTTCTTAGAATTGCATTAGCTTTCTAAGTCTAAGACAAAACTCCTTTTCATAAAGTGTTAGTGTACTAAGTTAAAGGTAGCAAGGAACAGTTTCAGATAAAGTACCCGTTAATCTATTTGTAAAATTGAGAGTTGCTGTACTTGAAGGCTTATGAGTGTTGTTAAGATTCATGAAATGAATCTTGAAGGTTATCATAAGTTAGAGGGATGTCTCTTGTTGGAATTGGTATGCAATATGAAGGCTCCTAATGTTAAGTACATGAGAAGCAGAAGTAAATTGGGGCTATGACATTTGTGTTGACTTTACACAGTGAAATTGCAGGTTACAAAGGGAGGTTATATAACTCGTAATGTAGATGGATGGAACATTATATACCTATTTACTGGCTATGAGAATGATAGCAAGTTTATTGTCCCCCTAGACAGCAACTATTTCACGAGGTGAAGCCGAGTGAAATAGTTGCTGTCGAGGGGGTGGGGGCAATAAACTTGCTATTGTCCGAATAGTCAGTAAATAAGTATTTTATTATACCAAAGAAACCTTCATTTGTCGGCAATGCAGAATTTTTTTATTATAAACAAATTGGAGTTATCGGACTTTGAATTTAATGTAGCAATCGGATTATGTCAGAGGTGTTCCGAGTATAAAAAGGAGGGAAATCGAATGCTGCTGATGAATGGTTTTGATGACTATTCACCATGGGCAGATAGCACAGAAACCATTCACGATTAGATAGAAAAGCATGTTTATGCAGGTGCCCTAAAGTGATCAGTTTGTTCGTCTGTCCGTCCATCCGTCTGTCCATCCATCTGAGATCGCTTGTCCGGAGCATAGCTTCTCTCCCCTTGGCCCAATCTGGCTCATACCTTATCCACAGAGTGCCTTTGGGTAAAGGGTGTGCAGTGACCTTGAACCATGTTTCTAGGTCAAAGGCTAAGGTCATAGCAGAATTATATATACAACCCTTGTCTGGGGCATATCTTCTCTCCCTTTGGTCCAATCTGGCTAATACTTCACTCATAGAGTGTCTATGGTCAAACAATGTGCAGTGACTTTGAATGAATTTTGTAGGTAAAGGGTCAGGATCGTATCTGATCACGCAAAAATTCTTTTTTCAGAACATTTATACTTTCCACTTGGCCCAATTTGGCTCAGACTTCACATAAACAGAGCTCTTTAATAAAGGGTGTGTAGTGACCTTGAACCAATTTTCAAGGTCAACTGTGAAGGTCAGAGCAGAATTATATATATAAAAAAAATCCTTGTCCGGAGTATATCTTCTTTCCCTATGCTCCAATCTGGCTCATACTTCACCTACATGATGCCTTTGATCAAAGGATATGCAATGGTGTAGATCAAGTGTCAAGGTCATATCAGATCACACAAAAATCCTTATTTCAAGAGCATATATATATTCTCCTTTTAGCCCCTACTTGGCTAATACTTTACCTAAACAGCGCTTTTTGGTTAATGACATGCAGTGACCTTGAACAAAGTCAATGTGAAGGTCATAGCAGATCTCTTTTAAATCAGTTTTAGACCATAGATTTTTTCCCAGTCAAGGTCAAAGCAAAATCCTCTGAAATAATTTAAGCGAGGCCCTTTGAAATGGTCATCATCTCAATGTTGTCTAGTTCATAGTAAATTTATATTGAAAATATTCAAAGAAGTATAATAAAGTAAACTATACATCAGTAAGTTTCTGACAATTGAGTTGCAACAAGCACACAGTACGGAATTTGAAGGTCAACCCTTTGAAAAGCGGTGTAGAGGAAAAGTTGCTCAGAATAATGTTTTAAACAAAATGCTACCTTAAATGTTTTGGTTGGTGGCCCCGTTAAGTAATAGTTAGATCATATTAAGTAAAATTTACGCGATTAAGAAGGGGGCCGAGCGAGTGAAGCGACCGAGCCCCTTCTTAATCGCGTAAATTTTACTTAATATGATCTAACTTACTTAGAACATAACCCACTTTTTCATTGGCCGATCAAAAGTTCTTCGCCAATCAGACATTATCTCTCTTTTGTTTACGGCTCTCTTAGCTGTCAATCGAAATGTGACGTCGCTGTGAACTTAGAGAAATTCTTAACGATTAGAAACACCACTTAATAGAATATTTAGCGACTGCTGATTGGATGAAAAAGTGGGTTATGTTCTAAGGAGTTTAAGTGTCGGCCCCTAAAACACAGTTGTTCAGAAATAACTTGAACGGTCAACAATTCTTGAACACTTGTTGAACAAAATATGTTTATATTTACAAGACCTTTTATTTGATATCAAAAAAAGGGGGCTTGCCCCTCAAATTAGGGGCCAGGAGGGCTCCAAAATCTTTTCATAATTACTATTTCCGGAGATATAGTTTGTTATTAATCATAAACGCAAAAAGAGCTCATCAAGCTAAATTTAAAACTTAAATCCGTTTAAAAATTTGACGATTGATTACGGGATATAACCGTTAAACAATTGATTTTTACGGAAATTTTAATTCTGCATTCTAGGTTTAAAAAATAGATGTTAGTTCAAAGTTAAGTTAACTTGTACCTAAAATAATTCGAAAATTGTTTAGTCGTACATAAAAACATCCGGATTTTTTTGTTATGTCGTTCGTGAAATAGTGAAAGTTTTTCTTAATTCGTACTAAAAATCATTCGGATTTTGTTAAGTCGTACCAAGAATCATTCGATTTTTTTTATCTTTTTGTACTTAAGTTACTTTTGTTACTAGTTTAAAAACTCTGCTTCTTAGAGGGACTTCTAGCTTTACTTTCGACATTAACGGAAGACCCACTCGTTGCTTTGCAACGAGCTTTGCTCTAGTTATTATTATTATACTTTTTCTTTTTTTTCTGACTCCTTTTCGGCTTCATAACTCAAAAAGTCTTTAACCAATTTCAATGAAACTTTCAGCGATTGTTACAAGTTAGCGTCCCTCGAAGATGTTAAAGTTTCATGGACAACGTCACTTCCGTTTTGACGTTACGTCATTTTTAAAATTTTAAAAAAGTCATTTTGTCCGGGGCATTTCTCAAAAACGCTCAAAGAGAGAGGCTTGAAATTTTCCATGGTTATGAATTTGTCAATTTACATGTGCAATAAGGCTGGAAATGGAAATCCGTTACTTCCGGTCGAAACCGGAAGTGAATCAAATTTTTCAAAAAAATGAATTTTTTGATCAAATCCAAAAAGTATATTTGTTTTGTATAGCACAATCAGTTGAATCTAACAGTGAAATCCGTTTTAAAATCGGACCATGCATATCAGAGATATTTGGGTTCAAAATTGATTTTTCCGGAAATTTTGATTCCTCAGTCAAGATTAAGAAAATAGTGCAAGATTCACACTGAAAGTAACTTGTACTGAAAACAATTCGTACTGGTCATAAAATTATATATGAAAACATAAATTTATATGCATATTGTAGAGTTTGCAAAGTTAAATTCAAAACTGAAATTGGTTTTAAAATCGGATGATGCATTGCAGAGATATCGGGGTTTAAATATTGATTTTTCCGGAAATTTTGATTTCGCAGTCAAGATTTAGAAAATAGTGCAAAATTCACACTGAAAGTAACTCCTGCTGAAAACAATTCGTACAGGTCATAAAACCGAACTCTGTTTTTTAAATAGTTAATATCTGAGTGTTTATTGAAACAATTTCGTTTGATAATTACGTTGAATGTGTAAACTTCGTTTGGAAAAAGAGAAAATTTTGTCAACACGAATCATAACAAAAACAAAGCAGCTGGAATTGAAGACACAGATCCCGATTCTAACAGCGAAAAGCGATCGAAAGTTTTTTTCTAAAATTTGGTAAAAGTGTTATTTAAATCGCAATATTAAGCCTAGCTTAATCGTCGCAACACGTACAATTAATGTAGATTCGATCACAGAATATTGAGTTTGTAAAAATTTCAAATATGAATATATATTTATTGTAATTATGTACTTGAAAAATAAATGCATTAATGTAATGCATGCTAATTTGTGTTCTGCATATTAAACACAAACTTATTAGCTTAAATCGAAATAATAATCGTACGATTCACCATGTCAACTCGCCGTGTTTTGACTGCGAACAACAGCTGATAACGGTGTGTCAACATTTTTAAAAGAAGCATGGCCTGCAAGACGTCGATAGTGGGAAATTCAGCTCAACTATCGTATAAGAGATTATAAAGGTATGTTTCAATATAGGATATGTCGTGTTGACTTTTTCTTTTCAGTATTTGTATTTTCAATCTAATCCGAGATTCCTCTGACCCTAAACTTCGCTTTTGACGTGCGTCCCAATATTAAAGCGGATGTCAGAGGAATCTCGGAATATTTTCTGTCCCGTATATTTTCACGTGTATGTTTTGCACATCACTCGTTCGAATTTCTATTTATTATTTTCCTATGTTTATGTATGTCTTATTGTTTATTGACCAACACACCATATACACTGTAAAACAGTGCAATTAAAATGGGTGGGGGTCCCAAGGTACACAAGAGTAGAATGCTGTAATTAGAGTGCATGTTTGCATGATAACTTTACCTTAAATATTTGAATATAGCAGATCTTTACCATATCGCCTTTCACTTAATTTATAAATTAAAAAACTCAGACAGGCTTCATCTTTGCTAGCCAAGGGTTTTCGGTCCACTCCGTTCCCCATAAACGGGGAGCGATGTGGACCAAAAACCCTTGGCTAGCGAAGATGGACAGGCTTATGCTTAATTAAATAAAGATATTTGACATGGTAAACATTCAATCTAACTAAAATTAGACCTTTCGTCTGGCTCTGTTACATATTGTTATAGCTGGGGAAAGAGCATTTAAAACAGAGTGCAATCACATTGTATCAAGCTCAGATTTTAGGTTAATGTAATAATAATGTTCCCTGATATCTATAAAAAATTCTTCTCAAGATTTAATTATTTCACTTTAAAAATTGTTTACATACAATGCATATCAAATCTACATTGTATGTAAAAAATTTTTAAAGTAAGACAAATGTAATAATTTTTACTGCATGTGCCTCAGATCTCTCTCTCTCTCTCTCTCTCTCTCTCTCTCTCTCTCTCTCGTGCTTTTCGTCTTGGCAAGCATCATAGAGCAACTAAATTTTGTAACAAAAATATCTCTGTCTAGTAAATGAAATCAACAGTGCATTGAATTTTAAAATGAGGATGTTATCAATCCCTTATTTTTTGAATGTGCAACCAAAATGCAAAGCTTTGTAAAATTGTTCATGGATTTTTATTCGCATTATGCATAGTATTGTGTTTAAAACATGAAATTAATAAGAAAAAAAACCTCACTAAATTTATTCGCAAAAAACAAAACCCAGTAGATTTGATAAAACGTGGTATAGCAGAAGCTTATACTTTGACGCTGTTCGGATGGGTATAATATTCCTTTGTAGTTTACAAATAGAAATATTGACTGTCGCACGAGTAAAACTCTCTCTCTCTCTCTCTCTCTCTCTCTCTGTTGATTTGATATGTGTCTATACCTGAAAAAAAGGATTAAAAATTTTAATGTTATATTATGACTTAATATGCAAATTTTTGTTATTGTACTGCCTAAATGTTAATGTCATGTACATGTATTGGGATATCTCATACTTATTAAACTGCATGGTCAGTGTATTTTTTCCAGAAATACTATGCATACATATGTTAATGTAAACACAGCTATTATTAGTACATGTATGTTAACACAGCTAATTGATTATTTTTTTATTTCAGCTCAAAACGGACTCTTGTTACAACATGGCAGTCACAAGGCACCTGTTGATTCTTGTGGTTTCAGCTCTTAAGGTTAACCTGTCACCTGTACCCACATGCATATTCCCTGTGTTCTACAGACTATTTACTGGTAATTCAAATTAAATCGGATAATGCATGAACAATAATGGAACTTTAAGAAAGCATCATGCCTTGTTGTAATTTGTGTTTGATAAGAAATTATGACAAACAAAATTAAGGCTGTTTAAAGAAATCTACAATTTTTAGTTGTGAAAAAAAATTTTTCAATAAAAGTATGCAATTATGTTTCATTTTTTTTTGTATTTTATGATAATATTTAGATGTGTTTACATAATTGAAAAATCACCCCCCTCCTTTTCAATTGTTACCATTAAGATTACATGTAGGATATGTAATTGTACATTTGACCATAAAATAATATCTGCTAATGCCTATGATAATTACTTTTGAACAGAAACAACATATATATTTTTACCTTTTTAATGTATATATGCATAAAAAAAAATGTAGGAAAACATGTCAAATTTGAACATTTTTAATGGAATTCTCCTCTGTCTCCAGTTTCCTGGGCGTGTTTAAATTTAATTTTAATTTAAGGCAGATGTCTAACTTGTAGGTCTTTAGCATGGTTAAAAGGAGACTAGAAACCTGAATAGATTAGATATTCACTAAATATAATTGTTAGCTTACTCTTTTTCATGGAAACAAGAAATCACATGCAGGACGGCATGTCTATTTATTAATTAAAATGCTACAAATCATTCAATAAACAAAAAAAAAAGATCAAATTTTATTAGCATTGATACAGTGATTGATGATTGCTTCCAAATATGTGTGAGAAATGACTCAAAGAAATAGCCACAAGTTTCATAAAATTAGGTAAAAGATTTCAAACCGTGACTGTTTATGAAAATCAAAAGATAGGGGGAGGGTATACATGTAAGGGCATTTCTAAGTGATATAATGCTTTTATCATGATAATATCATGTAGATGTATGTTATATTAAATAAGGTTTCTTATTAAAGGAGGTTGACTAACAATTGACCTCTAAAAGGTCGGGTAAAGATGTTTTACTATGGAGAACCCTATGAATCTGTTTTAAATTGAGGAAAGTGGAAATGGTGGGTTCACTTAAATGGCCATATTTTTATTAAACCTCAATGGAATTGGCAATATGTGGTATACTTTTTCTAAGAATTGTATTAGCTTTCTAATTCTAAGACAAAACATCTTTTCATAAAATGTTAGTGTACTAAGGTAAAAGTAGCAAGGAACAGTTTCGGATAAAGTATTAATATTTTTGTAAAATTGAGAGTTGCTGTATTTGAAGGATTATGAGTGTTGCTAAGATTCATAAAATGAATTTTGATGATTATCATTAGTTAGAGGGATGTCTCTTGTTGGAATTGGTATGCGATATGGAGGCCCCTAATGTTAAGTACATGAGAAGCAGAAGTAAATTGTGAAACTTGCGACTATGACTGTTGTGTTGACTGTACATTTTGAAATTACAGGTTACAAACGGGACATTATATAACTTGAAATTTAGGTGGATGGGACATTATATACCTATTTACTGGCTTTGAGTAAATAGGTATTTTATTATACCAAAGAAAACTTTATTTGTCGGCGATGCAGAATTGCTTGATGATTAACAAATAAAAGTTATTGGACTTTGAATTTAATGCAGCGATTGGATTACATCAGAGGTGTTCCGATTTTAAAAAGGAGGGAAATCAAATGTCGCCGGTGAATAGTTTTGATGACTATTCACCATGGGCAGATAGCACGGAAACAATTTCACGGTTAGATAGAATAGCATGTTTATTCATTGTAATTTTACATAGAAAATATTCACAGAGGTGTAATAAAGTAATTTATACATCAGTAAGTTTCTGACATGTGATGGAGCAACAAGCAAACAGTAGGAAGGTAAACCCTTTGAAAAGCAGTGTAGAGGAAAAGTTGCTCAGAATAATGTTTTAAACAAAATGCTAAATAAAAGGTTTTAGGTCACCTGAGTCACTCAGGTGACCTATTGCAATTGGTCTTCATCCATCGTCATGTGTCGTGCATCTCTATTACTTGTGAACTACTAGACCAATTTGCATGAAATTTCCAGGACATTAAAAGATCTTGGTGTTAAAAAATTTTGGGCTGATGACGTCACTTCCGGTTTGAGTGAATTTTTAAGGACTATTTTGTCAACTTTATCTTTATTTCTCCAAAACTAATTACGATAAAAACGTGAAACTTTCAGGGATAGTAGATAAATGTCTGTAGATGATCCTTTTTATTTGATAATTTGAAAAATGCGCAAGGCGCCGAAGCTTGCTCGAGCTCGAAAATTTGCAGCAAATTTTTTTACGAAATTTTTGCCCATTTTCTGAAATAGTTTTGAATGTGTAAATTTCTTTTAAAACATGTAACACAAAAGTTGTTAAGATTAACATGATTTTTCATTTGATAGCAGCCAAAAGGGTGTGGCCCCTCAAATATGAGGCTAAGAAGGGTCTAAAGTCTTTTTATAATAACTCTTTATTGAGCAATAATTTGTTATTACCAGGTAATTATAGAAGCAAACATGTTCATTGTACAGCTGTTTAGGCCTAAACAGTACCATACTAAAATCACATGTGATGTAATTAGGGGTTTTAGGGGCCAGAAGTTCAAAACTTTGATCATTTATATCTGAAAAAGGAGAAATATTTTGAAAAGCAGTGTGGAAGAAAAGTTGCTCAGAATGTTGTCAACAACACGCTACCTTTAAATTATTGGTTTGTGGCCCCAGTAAGGAGTTTAAGGGTTGGCTGTTCAGATATCTCAAGAACAATCAACAATTCTTGAGCACTTGTTGAATATGTTAAAATGTTTATATTTACAAGACCTTTCATTTGATATCAAGAAAAAGGGACTTTTTATTGAACAATAATTTGTTATTCATTATAGAAGCAAAAATATGCATTGTACAGCTGTTTATCTACACAGTGCCATACTTAAATCATATGTTACGGAATTAGGAGTTTGAAGGGGCCATAAATCCGAAACTTTGATCAGTAATATCTAGAAAAGGAGAAATATTTTGAAAACCACTGTAGAACAAAAGTTGCTCAGAAAAATGTTCTAAACGATATTCTACCAAAAAATTTTTAGTTGATGGCCCCGGTTAGGGGTTTTAAGGGTCGGCTCTTAATACACAGTTGTTCAGATATCTCTAGAACGGTAAACAAATCTTGAACAATTGTTTAACAAAATATGTTTATATTTACGAGTCCTTCTATTTAATATGAAAAAAGGGGCTGCAATCTCAAATTAGGGGCCAGGAAGGCTTCAAAGTCTTTTTTATAATATCTCTTTACTAAGCGATAATTTTTTTATTAATCATAGAAGCAAAAAATGAGCTTATTTAGCTGAACCTAACACTGAAATCCGTTTTAAAATCGGACGATTTTAATTGGATGCATTACATAGATATTAGGGTTAAAAAATTGATTTTTCAGAAAATTTTTGATTCCGCGTTCTTGGTTCAAAAAATAGTGTTAAGTTCAAAGATAAAGTAACTTGTACCTCAAATGATTCGGTAATTGCTAAGTCATATTTGAACACATTCGGATTTTTTGGGGCTAGGTCGTTCTAGAAATCGTTAAGG
Organism: Magallana ariakensis; assembly: GCA_020458035.1. Lineage (NCBI taxonomy): Eukaryota > Metazoa > Mollusca > Bivalvia > Ostreida > Ostreidae > Magallana > Magallana ariakensis. The sequence goes on along the minus strand of CM035817.1, from coordinate 11,911,087 downwards.
TTTTTGTTAATTCGTACTCAGAATCATTCGGATTTTGTTAAGTCGTACCGATAAGTATTTACATTTTTTTTTTTATCTTTTTGATTAGTTATTCCAGTTATTGGTTTAAGAACGCTGCTTCTTACAGGAACTTCTAACTTTACTCCCGACATTAACGGAAGACCCACTCGTTGCTTTGCAACGAGCTTTGCTCTAGTTATTATTATTAAGGTCTTCCGTTTCCAACGGAAGACCTTATTGTTTTTCTTCGGTTTTTTTTTCTCATTCTTCTCCTTTTTTTTTCTTACCGATTTTGTGTCAGCGATTTCTCAAAAACTGTTTGATCGATTTTAATAAAATTTTCAGATCTTATTGATATTAGTCTTTTTGGTTGATGACGTCATTTCCGTTTTTGAGATATCGCCGTTTTCGTCATTTTCAGAGTGTCGGCTTGTCCAAGAGTGTTCTCAAAAACTATAAAAGGTATTGAGTTCAAAATTTCAGGAATGATAGACAAAAGATTGTAGATATGTATTAAGGCATTAATAATTTTCAGGCACAAAAGGCGCCGAAGCTCGGTAGGGCTCGAAAAATGAGATAAAAAAAACGTTGTGATTTTGCATGGTTTTCTTAGTTTATCTTTTTTCTCACAAATATTTTGTTAAAACATGTAGAAGAAAAAAATTTTATATTTTCAAGATGTTTTGTTTGACATCAAGGAAAAGGGGCTGGCCCCTCAAATTAGGGGCCTAGAACCCTTAAAAGTTTTCACTTTATAACTCAAAAGCGGTTAAGATTTCGATATGGCTGTCGCTGCAAAAGTTGTTCATTATGATCTTATTAATGTTGTAACAATAATATTTTGTTCGGGTATTGCGTAATATGAGTGAAAAAAGCTAGACTTGTTACCATGTATTTGTTTTCATTTGGCAACTAAACGGGGTATTTGTGCGTATAACTGACATAAAGCTACAATAGACAATGTGCACGTTTACATACGGAACGTGTTTAAACATTTTAATTCTTTTCTATTGAAACACATTGATAAAAGAACTACTTCTTGCAATGCATTCGAGTCGCATTTAAAATCTAGCTGGATTCCGAGCTGTGTATGTGAACAATTACGTATCCGATCCCTTGCCCGCGGCCGAGGAAATAGGTCGCGGCTGGACTAGCGAGCGGTCTGCCGTTATCCAAAACAAAAGATTTGCGTCTTGCTGTAATGCACATGGGTTTATTTATGTAGCTGCAAACGCAAAGATTTCCGATTTTAACGATATTAAAGAGTTAATAAAAAAAATTATACCTTTAATACCTACTACATTAGATTGTGTACCAGCTTACATACGGAAAGTGTTTAAACATTTGAATTCTTTTCTAGTGAAACAAACTATAAATGGATAAAAGATCTATGCAATGCATTTGAGTCGCATTTAAAATCTAGCTGGATTCCGAGCTGTGTATGTGATCAATTACGTATCCGATCCCTTGCCCGCGGCCGAGGAAATAGGTCGCGGCTGGACTAGCGAGCAGTCTGCCGTTATCCAATACACAAGATTTGCGTCTTGCTGTAATGCACACATGGGTTTATTTATGTAGCTGCAAACACAAAGAATTCCGATTTTAACGATATTAAAGAGTAAATAAAAAAAGATTACATCTTTAACTACGAAGTAATGCTGTTTTAGTCTAGTAATTTAAAAAAATAAATAGATAGTATATGACTGTCATTGATAAAAGGTGTTCTTTTTGATCTTGTCTATGTCATAGAATAGTTTTATTGTTGGAAAATAAAATTTCCAATTTTATCAAAGTTATCAAACTGCAAACATTTTAAACCCACCACATTGAGTGTACATTTACATAACACAACATTCGCACAGAGCCGAGGAGATGCCGCGCTAGTGGACAAGCGATTCGCTGTAGTTTAAGACACAGGCCTCTCGTGTTTCTACGTTATCACACATTTGAATGTTTATTGATTCTTTGTTAAATTATTTTCATTTTCATTTATATTGGTTAAAGATGCACCAAACCATTGATTTAAATCATAATGCATAAAATTAAAAAAAAAAATGCCATCAATGAATACAATACGTTTTTCAGTCGTACGAGTTGAAATGTAAATACATTCGCCTGTGTCTATTTCTGACATTTTGCTGCTGAGAATGTAATGCAATACACTACCCATTTCAACAAAATATAGGCGATATTCACAACATGATTATTCCAACACACACATCTTAAGTATCTGTAAATCTGTGATAATTCATTTGGCTAACAAAATATTAGAAGGTTTTTTTATGAGTTATGAGTTATGAGAGAGAGAGAGAGAGAGAGAGAGAGAGAGAGAGAGAGAGGAGAGTGCATGGATTAAGCAGAGTGTAGTAAGTAAAGTGAGTTTAAATATATTTAAAAAGCGTACGAAATAAGGTAGTTTAAGTGGTACAATGTTACATGCTTGCGGTACGTGCGATAAAACTAACCATTGTCCGCTAATACGGAAGGAATTTAAGGAATCAGTGATTATTTCTTAATATACCCATGAATTTTTAAACAAGTTTTATTTACATTCAGGCCGTAAAAGAATGATGGTTACACAATTGGTTTAACCTCTTCTGAATGGTAGTCCGATTCTAAAAAAAATTATTAATTTTAGACGGCCAATGCAGTAAGTTCTTTCGTTCAACAGCGCATCGATTGTGAACATTCCAGCGTTGTTTACAACAAGAGGGTGAAACGACAACGAATTTTGACAGATTTGGCTACAAAGATGGATACAAAACACAAGTGCGATTATATCTTGTAGGAGATCAAAAATAATAAATCTACGTTTGCCATAAATACAACATTTTATCATAAGAATATTTTAACATTTAGATCCGCCGAATATTTCCATTTCCCTTGATTGTTTGGTGCCTGATTTGAACTAACGTTTCGAGGTATACCAAGTGGAGTAATTTTTTTAAGCTGCATGTTCCGATTTTTGGGCCTTTACAGTATCAAATAATTTTCCATGCAAACTAAATGAATGATCTTACAAAGTTATAGACGTTCGCCTATTTACACGGAATTGATCTCCTTTTAACGTTAGAAATATTTAAAGTAAATAAAAATAAATTTTCGGGGCATACAACCCCCCCCCCCCAAAAAAAATACATCATGGGAATGTTTAGAAAAGATAACCGTTTGGTTTCGCCCTCCGAATGATTTTGCATGTTTTGCATCGATTTTAAACAACGTAAACTTCAAAACTTTAAAGCAGTGAACAAATGTACACTGCTTTATTTTTGTTTTGTTAAATAGTCATGCTGTATATTTTATTTGTTAACTCCTGCGAGGGGAGGAGCCTGGGGTGATCTTCGAGTGCGAAGTAGTTGGGGCTATATGGATTGTGGATATCGGCCTGGATAGCTCAGTGGTAGAGCTCCTGACTAGAGTTGCAAGGGTCCCGGGTTCGATTCCCGGTCCAGCCATATATTTTCATTGTAATTATATGCTCATTCCTCCTTTCCTGTCACATTAAATAATGTAGCAGGTCAGTGCCGTGTATTATATTTAGGATTTTTATCAGTACTTCGCGTTGTGTTTATTTTTGTTTTGAGACTGAATTTGACCTCTACATTAAGAATTAAACTTTACTAATTTCTGAATACGGTACGAAAACGACTTTACTCTCAATATAGATAAACCAGATATAATAATCCAAACTCAAAGTAAATGAAAACCAAGATTAACAACCCTTTATAAATTAATTATAACAAAATAAGAACAAACGGTACTTAAAATCCCCCAACCCTAATGACTTTAACAAGGACTTCAAACAGGCAGACAAAACGGGGACTCGGGAGAAAAGTAGATAGCAAAACCAGCTGTCTCCCTCGTCAAATAAGGACTTACACGACTTTCTATAAGGAAAAGAGAACAAAGACAACTGTCATTAACGTTATTGGCTATCGAATAAAGAATAAATAACGCAAAACCCTCTTATGTCCTTTATTTTGTAAATAAATTTTGTACATTGTACACAGTAAAACTTGTCTAATCCGGCGGTGGGTGGTTCTGAAAATTTTGGCCGGATTAGGCAACATTGGTTTGGAGGACATTGTTGCAAATTAATTTTAGTATTTAATGCAGTAGGTCTTGATCGTGTATTCTTGAAAAATTTACAATTCTTCTGAAATATATATATTAGACCTCATCGATCGTGATTACGGTACCAATTTTCATTTTTTTTTTTTGGAAAACAATAAATCCATAACGGAATACATACGATGGAAATACTTTTTCAATCAAATCATCGTAATTGATATATTTTCAAACATCCGATTATCCTGAAAAGATCATGCTTAACCGGAAATTGGTAAACAAACATTAACAAGTCAACAGGTGGCTGAATACGTAATGGCGCTAGAACTGTTTTGATGCAGGGAACAATGGATAAATATTTATATAGACGAGAATTTTATAAAGATTGGAGCATTTTGACAGAATAATATAAAACTCTGTAAGTGTAGCCATACAACGGGGATAACAAACGATATCGGTAATCTTACTCCCGCGGTATCCCGAATCACGGCCAGAAAAAAATGCGATAAACTATAATCTAATTTTGGAAAAAAAATGCGTATTTATTTATAACAAGACTTTTTTAACGGTATAAACTGGAATGAGTTGCTAGTTTGGATCTATATTCACAGTTGTTTAAATCGATAGCAACGACAGGAAAATTGGTCGATACTTGAGCATGATTAATTATCTCGCAGAAGGTCGATCGATCGATAAGTGGCCGGACTACGGGAGATAACTCTCACTACATTATAAGCAGTCGGGTTTTTTTTTTCATCGCGACCGGTTTAGAGAATAGACAAGATCCGGATTGCACAACATTTTTAAAACAAAAATGATAGGAAAATGTCAATGGGCTGAATAATATAGCCTGATTGGACAGCATGCCGAAATGCACAACATCCGGATTCAACAAGTTTCAACATGTACATCATTTTTTCATTGAAATATGGCTTAATTGACCGGGAAAACTACTGCAACGTATATTATTACACACATACTTAGCATAACCATCGTTTAAAAGCGTACAAAAATTTTATTAAAAATCGGACCAAGCAGCTTTAACATTAAGATTTGCATGTGTAAGACACTTTATTTGGCATATGTATGATCCTGTGCATGAATTATTTTCACTACCTGTTTATTTCTTCAAAATGATCTCCAATTCCATTCACAACTGTTGTCATTCAAAATCACGTGAGGTATATAAAATGTCAAATTTTGAGTTATGTATCCAAGCAATGTAATGATTTTATCATGTGTTACGTAATTAGGGGTTTTTAGGGGTCAAAAGTCCAAAATTCTGATCACCCATATCTCAGAAAGAAAAAATATTTTGAAATGCTGTATGGAAGAAAAGATGCTCATAATGACGTACTTAACAATATGCAATCTTCAAAATTTCTTTAAACGGCCCTATAAGAAGATAAGGGATCGGCCCCTAAAATGCTCTTTCCCATATATCTCAAGAACGGTAAAGAATTTCTAAATAATTGTTGAACAAAATGTGTTAAGAATTAAATAACCTTTCATTTGATATCACAAAAAAGGGGCTGACCACTAAAATTAGAGGACCAGAGGGCTCTAAAGTCTTTTATCTGTAGCCCTTTACTGAGTGATATTTTGTGTAAGGTTATAGAAGCAAATATGTTTATATTACAGTTATGTATCCAAGCAATGTAATGATTTTATCATGTGTTACGTAATTAGGGGTTTTAAGGGATCAAACATCCAAAATTTTGATCATCCATATCTCAGAAAGGAAAAATATTTTAAAATGCAGCACAGAAGACAAGATGCTCAAAATGATGTACTTAACAATATGCAACCTTTAAACGGCCCTTATAAGGAGATAAGGGATCGGCCCCTAAAATGCTCTTTCGCATGAATCTCAGGAACGGTAACGAATTTCTAAGCACTTGTTGAACAAAATGTGTTTAGAATTAAATTACCTTCCATTTGATATCACGGAAAAGGGGCTGACCCCTCATAATTAGGGATCCAGATGGGTCTCAAGCATTTTATCTATAGTCGTTTACTGAGAGATATTTTGTTATAGTTATAAAAGCATAATAAGGTATAATACGTTTATATATCCTAACATTATAATGATTTTCTCATGCGTTACCTGATTAGGGTTTTTAGGGGCCATAGGTAAAATTTTTTAATCTTTTCTATCTTAGTTGGAAGAAATGCAAGTATTTAAAAAAGCAACGTAAGAGAACTTATAAAAAGCATTACAGGAAAGCATTAGTACTCAACTACTATTTCCAGATCATGTTTTGTTGTCGAAAATCAAAGTCGATGATGTCATATCATCTCCTAAAAATCGGACGGAAGACCTCCTCGTTGCTCGCAACGAGATCGTGTCTAGTTATTATTATTATTCTTTTTCTTTATTTTTCTGACTTTTTTGAAGCTTCGTATCTCAAAAAGTTTTCAACGGATTTCAATGCAACTTTCAAAGTTTATGTGCGTTTATCGTCCCTTTACGCTATCAAAGTTTCCATAACAACGTCACTTCCGGTTTTACGTTACGTCAATTTTAAAGTTTTAAAAAAGTGATTTTGTCCAGGGGATTTTTCGAAAACGCTTTAAGATAGGGACTTGAAATTTTTTGTGTTTGTTATTTATCATTTTTATTTGGAAATAAGGCTGGAATTAACATTCTGTCACTTCCGGTTGAAACCGGAAGTTTTTAAAAAATTTCGAAATTTTGAAGTTTTTGTTTGAATTTTAAAAATTAATGATCTTTGTAGAATTTATAATGCTAAATACGAAACTGAAATCCGTTTTTAAATCGAATGATGCATTGCAGAGATATTAGGGTTCAAAAATTGATTTTTCCGGAAATTTTGATTCCGCGTTCTTGGTTTAAAAAATAGCGTAAAGTTCAAAGTGGAATTAACTCGTACCAAAAATAATTCGATTTTTGTTAAGTCGTACTTTGACATATTCGGATTTTTTTTTTGTTAAGTCGTTCTTGAAATTGTAAAGGTTTTTGTTAATTCGTACTAAAAATCATTCGGATTTTTTTAAGTCGTACCAAGAATTATTCGATTTTTTTATTTTTTTTGTTTTAGTTACTGTTGTTATTGGTTTAAGAACGTTGCTCCTTACAGGAATATCTTGCTTTACTCTCGACATTAACGGAAGACCCACTCGTTGCTTTGCAACGAGCTTTGCTCTAGTTATTCTTCTTTTTCTTTTTCCGTCTGACTCCGTTTTGGCTTTATATCTCAAAAACTATTCAACCGATTTTCATGAAATTTTCAGGGATTATGAGAAATTTTTGTCCCTCAAAGCCTTCAAAAGCTGAAAAATGACGTCACTTCCGTTTTCTTATTACGTCAATTTTAAATTTTTTAAAAAGCGATTTTGTCCATCATTTTCTTTTCAAAATTTATAGATAGAGATTTGAAATTTTCAGTGATTGTCTATTTCTCGATTTACTTAGTGCATTTTGACAAAAAATTAGAATCCGTCACTTCCGGTCGAAAGCGGAAGTGAATCAAATTTTTCGAAAAAATAAATTTTTTGATCAATTCATAAACGTGTACGTCTTTTGTAGAGCTATTTTAGCTGAATCAAACACTGAAATCCGTTTTAAAATCGGACGATGCATCGCTGAGATATAAGCATTTAAAAATTGATTTTTCCGGAAATTTTCATTCCGCGTTTTTGGTTAAAAAAATAGTCTTATGTTTAAAGTTAAATTAACTCGTACCTAAAATAATTCGAAAAATTCCTAAGTCGTACTTGAACACATTCGGATTTTTTTTGTTAAGTCGTTCTTAAAATCGCAATTGTTTTTGTTAAGTCGTACTTAAATTCATTTGTTAAGTCGTACTAAGAATTATTCGAATTTTTTTTAACCTTTTTTTTAGTTACTTCTATTATTGGTTCAAGAACTCTGCTTCTTACAGGAACTTTAAGCTCCACTTTCGACATTAACAGAAGACCCACTCGTTGCTTTGTAACGAGTTTTGCTCTAGTTTTTTTTCTTTTTCTTTTTTTTCTGACTCCTTTTCGGCTTCATAACTCAAAAAGTTTTCAACCGATTTGAATGAAACTTTCAGAGATTATGTTCATCTACTATCCCTCAAAGATATTAAAGTTTCGATGACAACGTCACTTCCATTTTTACGTTATGTCGTTTTTAAAATTTTAAAAAGTCATTTTGTCCGGGGCATTTCTCAAAAACGATATAAGATAGAGGCTTGAAATTTTCTGTGGTTATGAATTTGTCAATTTACCTGTGCAATAAGGCTGGAAATGGAAATCCGTAACTTCCGGTCGAAACCGGAAGTGAATCAAATTTTTCGAAAATTTGAATTTTTTGATCAAATCAAAAACGTATACGTGTTATGTAGAGCTCATTAAGCTAAATCAAACACTGAAAGCCGTTTTAAAATCGGACGATGCATAACAGAGATATTGAGGTTTAAAAATTGATTTTTCCGGAAATTTTGCTTCCGCATTCTGGGTTAAGAAAATAGTCTTAAGTTCAAAGTTAAATTAACTCGTACTTAAATAATACGAAAAATTGTTAAGTCGTACTTGAACACATTCGGATTTTTTTCGTTAAGTCGTTCTTGAAATCGTTAGGGGTTTTGTTAATTCGTTCTTAATATCATTCGGATGTTGTTAAGTCGTACCAAGAATTTTCGATTTTTTTAATCTTTTTGTTTAAGTTACTTTTGTTATTAGTTTAAGAACACTGCTTCTTACAGGAACTTCGAACTTTATTTTCGACATTAACGGAAGACCCACTCGTTGCTTTGCAGCGAGCTTTGCTCTAGTTATCACTTGTTTTCTACGTCTCTTGTTAAACTTTTAAGACGTGAGCCGCACACGACATTTACCACAAGATGTTATTAACAACTTTCGCATTAATTTTAAAATACCAAGCTTTACAAACAAATATACATGTATCATTTTAAATGTAATCTTATCAATCTATAAAAAAAATAAAACAGCATTAAATGCTTCACAATTATAACTCTAGAATTTCTCAGTTCTATTTGTTGTTATTTTTTCGATCTGCGTTAATATACTCAATCATAATCATCCGAACTAAAGAGGTTCGTTCATCTGTTTTTGACCAGTCATTCTGCGTCATCTGTACTTTAAAATTCTGCATCATATGCTAATTCTATCCCCTCGCCAAGGCTTGGAAAATACACAACTTGTTATATAAAAATCATATACCATCACAAGTTAATCTTTTGAAGTTTTAAGATGTTATGTCACGTCAAATTGTTTAAATTTTCACGAATATAATTACCAATTCTTAAATTCTACATGATGTGCTGGTTTTGATTGTCGTCTGTTTGCAGTTGTGTGACAATTCTTTCTTAAATTGTACGACAAACATCTTCCAAATCAACAGAAAAAATGTCTCAAATATGACAGCAATAGTTATACTAGAACATGTAAATTGGTAATGAATTAGCCACCTTAAATGGTCCCCATGTGCCTATATATTTTGAAAATTTGCTAACTCGAAATAAATCATAGTATAAATCTGTCACAGGTAATGAAATAATGGAAATAAATAAATAAATAAATGATTAAAATTGTAAACATATCTTGACAAATTTAATCACAGAGGTCCAAGTTTCATTATAATGATTTGTTGAAGAGTTGTATAAATAAAAGTGCTCTAATTTAACCCCTTTATTATAACAAGGCAGAGGATGTAGGGGGAAATGATGTTATAACTAGTTGTTAATGTCGTTATAGCATTTATTTTGAAATACATGTACCTCAAATGTAAACTTATACTTTTAAATGATACCTTGTGAATTAACCAAGCTTAGAAAGATTCACTGGACAGTGACATCGGAAGAAAATTGAAAGAGAGGGGGGGGGGGGTAGACCTTATCAGAAAAAGAAAAGGATTATAAGAATGATTATTACACCTCTGTGAATATTTTCTATGTAAAATTACAATGAATAAACATGCTATTCTATCTAACCGTGAAATAGTTTCTGTGCTATCTGCCCATGGTGAATAGTCATCGAAACTATTCACCGGCGGCATTCGATTTCCCTCCTTTTTAAACTCGGAACACCTCTGACGTAATCCGATCGTTACGTTAAATTCAAAGTCCGATAACTCTTATTTGTTTATCATCAAAACACTTCTGCACCGCCGACAAATAAAGTATTCTTTGGTATAATAAAATACCTATTTACTGGTTATGAGGACGATAGCAAGTTTATTGTCCCCCTCGACAGCAACTATTTCCCTCGGCTTCGCCTCGTAAAATAGTTGCTGTCTTGGGGGACAATAAACTTGCTATCGTCCGAATAGCCAGTAAATAGGTATATGATATGTTTAACTTTGCAAATAAAGTGGGGGAGGGGCTTAGCTCCCCCGTTCCGACGCCTATGCTGGAATATAAAGTTAGATTATTAGTTCAAATCTAGTTAGACGTCCGTCGGGCTTCGTATAGTTGATGTACTGACCAGCTAATTTTATTCTCAGGTTTTTTTTATAAATAATTTTGTATGCATATAATAAATGAACAATTCATTCCAATGAAATATGACTTTATTTCTATATTATTCTAGACTTTTGAAAATAAATCCCAGTTTCAATTTGACCTATAAAAGGTAAAACTGTATTTTTCATTTTAACACACAGTAAAACACAATATCAAATTATTCACCCTTTGTGTTTGTAACCCCATCTGTGTGCCTTTTGAGCGCAACATGAGACGAAAAGTTCGGGGCAAAATTTTTTAATGAAACTTTAAATCACTACCAGGCAGTGTGACTTGTTTATACATTTAAATGCACTTTGGACTTGAATTCTTGTATAAATTCTATTTATGAACATGGCATATTTATACAACACAGAGGATACAAAAATTACAAGCAAACTGATATATTTGCAAGATTATTTTCTTTCCATGTAATGCAACATTTTTATGAATGAAACCAGATTGACTATTTCTTAAGTTTCCTTACCTTTGTGCAGTTTGTCTTGCGGGTGCATTAAAATTAACGTGGTTAACCGATCCTCCAAATCATTATTTACGATTATATTTCTCGGAAAGTACTCATTCACACACAATTAACAAGAAAGTGCTCCAAAACACAGTTAACTCTCTCAGAGAGAAACCATTTCAATACGCAGCCGGGCGGTGCTGTCCTAAATAATAAAAAGACTAACCCAGCAATGTGTATCAAGTGATGTATAATCAAAATATAAGCGTTCAGCCCCTCCGTATTATATCGCGTAAACTTCTTTCTTCGAAATGTTTTAAACAACCGTGCAGATAACGTCATAAATTGTAACAGACAAAAGACGCTTCAAATGAATTCCAGGCGTGTTACACAAAATGAAATATAGAGGTATTTCTAAGAAAAAAATCGATAAAGTGTGATACTACATTTATCAGTTCGAAATCAAACGTGTATCTGACATGTTTAAGTTCTCAATGGAGGCCTTTTAACGTTGATAAATAAGTTGATATATTACATGTAATATAAACCCACGCAAAAGAAACATCTGAAATTCCCAGTATGATTTGAGTTAGCGATAAATAAGACGTTTGTAACTGCTCTCTCTCTCTCTCTCTCTCTCTCTCTCAAAAAGAAGAGACACTCACTGATAAAATTATATTAGCATACACCATACAATTTAGAGGTATATACGCCCCATAAAAGAAGCGATCATCGCAGACGATAATTACAAATCCCGCGTGAACGGGTAACATATTTTTTTCCTGCAATTCTCATTTCCTTTGTACCCAAACAACTTAAAATTATTTTATTGTTTGAAAAGACAAAATCAAACATGTACACCGTCGCTACGTGGTTATTTTGCCAAACGACATGTTCTACAATAAAATCAAAATCTAATCGAAATCAAGTACTTCAGCATTCACCTCTTTTTAGTTCTAATACGTTAGTGATTTAAAATTGGTAGTGAGGTTCTCGGTCTCTTAACTCATAATAAAAAGAAAATTCAAAACCTTTTGTTTCGAAAAAAGCCCATAATTTTAAAACTTTTTAATCATCAGCTCAACATCGATATAATGTGTAATGAAATCGACCAGCAATTAATAGTTAGATATAATCATATGTATATACGTATAAAGTATCGATCTAATTATAAATATCACATGACAATTGTTTTTATGTAAAAAAGTAACTCTTATTTGTGATTTATTCAAGACATAGTTTGTTCATTTCTTTTTGGGTTTTTTTTGTGGTATCTTTTTACCAACACCACCCCCTCTTCATTTAATAAACAATACTCCTGTATTTAAAGCATGCAATTTTTGTAACCTCTGTGTAAGAATAGTAATGTGTGAAAAAATTACATTCTTTCAAGTTGAAAACACAAATGCTTCATACTATAGAGGACAGTTTTTTTATTGTGTGACATCAATCAAAAAAAGTCTGTTCGTGTTTATTTTAATGACAGCTGTTCTATGTGGAAAAGGGCGAGTGACGCTTTGAACATAACCTTATGAAAGTATGCACATAAACAAAGGAACCTCTGAAGGATGTCTTAAACAAACTAGGACTAGGGTAGCTTTATATTTTTTCTTTAATCGTTCTCACGTCGTTTTATATATATATATATATATATATATATATATATATATATATATATATATATATATATATTTATAAACAACGCTTATGTTAAGGCTTCCCAGGGCGATGTGTAAAGAGTCGCTTCTCTGTACTTCAAACAATATGATGTCATAATAAACTTTGACGTCACGATCTGCATTCCATTCGATAATTCTCAGGGAATGTGTCGTAACGTTAAAAGTGAATGATAATAAAACAGTCATAAAACTTCTTGTTTCCTTTACATAAATGCTGCCCTTAATGCTAGACTATAAAATGTATTCATATTAATAATAAGTATCAAATAATAGATAGATTTAAAGCTTCGCTTGAAGTAAAAGACTATTTATTAATTAGTGGTTTGGTGACTCTGCCTGCTACGTGTAAACAACTGAATGGAGAAATTTTAATGCATGTAAAAAATAGTTTGGCGCAGGTGAAAGATCGATACAATTTAAGAATATTTTACGTTAAATTGATAGAGAATATAAGTACCAATTTGAATCATGCTTGGGAAACCAACGAATTTACCCCAATTTTAAGTAAATCGCTTTCAATTAGTAAAAATGTGCTTTATTTTGATGATTTGGCGAAGTGTTTTTCCAATATCTTTAATAAACGAAATATCTAATTCAATCCCAAGCAAGAACTTCAAAGTATATGACAAAACAAAGGATTTTTCTTTTAAATATTTATGAATAAATGTCATTAATCACCTGCGCCGATGCGATTTATTTAGAAAATTTGCAATGTTAGGACAACGAAGTAGATATGACGTCAAAAAATTCATTGAAAATAATGTTTAACATTATAGTAAATATATGTAATTTAGATTTTTAGGAATACTTCCGCTCAAAGTAATTTTTTGTTGATTAAAAAAATATCGTTTTTCACCCGTATTTTAGCTCCGGGACACCTTAACATTGCTGCGTTGTGCTCAAGGTATTCGTGCAATGTTTTAGTGTATATTACCATAAGTTACAATAGTTACATAAAGAAATGTAAAGTAATCTATTTCTTGAACGAGACAAACCATCTCTATTTAGAGCTGTACCCGCTCACAATCCAAGTGTTAGGAAGCAAACAGACGTACGCACTGACGGCTGGACATAAAAGCCCATACCATTATACGACCCGATAAGACAAACTCATTTAAAGAACAATGGGAAAAGTCATTGAAATTAAAGAACTCCTGATGGGCAATCCACGGGCACCCGAAAGTCTGATTTTGTTATGGGTTTTTTTTACGGAGGGCACAGTTTTTCGATTTGTTGATTTATATGCTAGTTACTGATAAAATATCAAGTTCCTGTAGTGATAACAAGGAAATGATGTGAACCAATCTTCCCATGGCATCAAGAGATCATTTTTATAGCTAACACATTAAATATGTACATGGATTTATTGTGTAACTTCTGTCAAATGAAGAAATGACTCTTCCTATGAATGAAAGATATAGTCACTGCAGATTGAGGTTTTTAAAAGTCACTTGTTCATTGTACATTGAAAAAGTACTAATTAAGGACAGTTTGGATGTAGTCAGATTAGTTTGCCAGGTTTTTTTTTATATCAATGAAATACACCAGCTTTTCTTGTTATTTTGTTTTTGTTCTGTTCGTTTTGTGTTTTTATTTTTACACATTTCAACATCGAAATAAATGAACCCCACAAGCTCCTATTTTAAAGATAAACATGTACATATATTCCTCGAGTTCTGAGAATAGAGCGTCATTATGACCCGTTATCAAACGGAACATACGCTATCTATAAGAAAAAAAAACTCACGAAAATATAAAACCGGAACAGTTGGGCCTTGTTTTTGTCTGGTTTTTCACGACCCAGACACCGGAATCCATACTCGATTAAAGCGCCTTTCTGTTAGGAGTACAGCAGGCCTTTGAGATTGAAAGTTACATTGCAATAAAGCGCTTTTTGTCTAAAATTATTTTGAAACAGTTTTATAGAAATGAATTACAAATTGTATGTTGAGAAAAAATTATTTAAAATCTAGATGGCAGATAGAATCAATATTGGTGAATACACCCAATAGTCAAAAAGATGTATATGAAATTTATGGCATTTAATTGTATACAATTAATGTATTTGGGTAACTATTTGAAACTCTGCCTCTTCAAAATATCATAATACATCTCAGTTTTAAAATATCTTTCGTTTTATGGATTTTTGAGATGGTTGACGGTTTGTTATTGTCATTTTTTCATTATATAACATTGACCTTTATTAAATCATTTTTCTACACCAAATTATAAAATATGGGGGGCGGGGGTGTGAGAGAATCGACTAATTATTGAAGTTTCTATGCAAGGCAGTGAATAATTTCGATGCCTAAACTCTTTAGGAATAACTATATGTAAATGTGGCGGAAGAGATGGTAAAATACGGTAATGCAAAACAAACTAGTTTTCAAATTATACTGAAACCCAAAATAAACTAGAATTGCACCAAACGATTCAGTTTTTTGTATTTCAGTATTTTATTATAAAAAAAATCGATAGTTTGTTTTGTATAAAAACCTTTTACCCTTCCTGGTAGTCACATTAATCTTTCTAATAGAATATGCAGTCAGTGACTTGCTCAAGTCTCTATGTTTCTGTATTTTTATATTCATTGCAAGTTTCACTGTGTTTCAAAAATTTCTCTTATATTATCAAACTTTCGATTCGATATATTATCAAACTTTCGATTCGATATATTATCAACCTTTCGATTCGATATATTATCAAACTTTCGATTCGATAGTACACAGAGCATCAGAATTATCAAACATGGAGACTTTAGCAAGTCTATCACTTTTCAATTTTCTCAAGTTTTTGTTTAAATATATAGGGTCAATGATCACAATACAATTGTTTTACGAAATTACAGTGCAAAGAATTTAAGTATTGCTCTAGGTTTACGTAAAATTGGGACAGCCCTAGCATTCATATTATCGCTACGATATAGACCAGAAAGATGATTTAACGCAAAGAACACAAATGATCAAACACTGCTAAAATTCAGTATTTATATACAAAAACTTGTAATTTTTCAAAACACTGACTTACAATTGATGAAGGTGTTGTAACTATCACAAACTGAGATGTAACAAGAATTTTCTTTCTTTGAGTTTGTGCAGATTAGAATAAAAAATGGATTTCCAAAAAAGACTGGATAAAAACAAAATTCCAAAACAACCTAATGCCCTTTACGTTTTATCATTCTAATTCTTATAAACGAGGCCGAGTACAGTTCGAGTATGGATTTCCTGTTACATCTCAGTTTGTGAGAGATACAACACCTTCATAAATGGCAAACACATTTACTACATCTACAGTGTAAGATCTTTGACATTTAGGATTTTAGCTATAAAAGGAAACAGTTGGGAATAAAAAAAAAAAACCCATGGTATGTCCCTTAGTTTAAGAACAACTTTTTAATGGAGCTTATTTATCTATAGATTACGTCAACATAAAAGATAATCGTGTCAATATGCAGAATTCATGCTCAAGTCAACAGCCTTCAACAAATCCATGTTGACATGCACGCAAAACTACGTTTGAAATCAATATTTGAGATTAAATGTCAATAGCATACGGCAGCGTATAGGGGCCTACACTTGATTTGATATCAACAATTCACAATCATATTTTTCTATTATCTCATCAACATATTAGTTATTAAGATATTATAGCTTTTTTATAATTTTTATTGTATCTAGTAATTAAATACGATTCAATTTATCTTCATGCATATAATCTGTTCGGTTTTATTGTAAGTCATATAACATAATACAGTGTGTATATATTTTTTAAATTTTGAAAATGAGATATTTTTCATATCGATAAAGCAACCCTGACTAACGATATAAATTTAATTATTCATCACAGTATATCAGTTTAATATAACTCTTCGATTATTGTAAAAAAAAAAGAAGAAGAAATTATGATGTCATCGAACTGTTTAACTCTTTCTCGGGAAACGGACTTTTAATGGCACGGCACGTTAACACAGACTTCACTCCATACAGCACATGTACACTATTTACATGTAACTTTGGATGACAAAGGGATTGTTGTTGATTCAACTAATAACTCAGCATTACCTTTCCAGAACCAAATAAAATATTAATGTATAAAAAAATTGCAATAATTTCTTTCAGCGCAATCAAAATATTTGTATTAGCTATGATAGTGAGCATCTAGATGTGAGCAGTTTGTTTACGGTATTATGTCAAAACTAATTAATAATAATAATTAATAATATTAATAATAAATAATAGGAACTTCTAACTTAAAAAATTGAGGAAAACGGCGACTTTGCGTTTCAAACAAAGTTTAGTATTTTCAGAGAATCAAAATTTAATATCTAACATTGAAATTTGAGGGAAATCGGTAATAGTATGTATCCACCGAACTATAGAACTTTCAAGGAATCACAATTTTTGTCTGCAATTCAAGTTTAGTCCTAATATTCTTGCTGGTATTAATAATGACGTTGCAAGCTCTTTAAATATTTAACATACTTTGCTTTGAATATTGCAGGAAGCTATCATTATAACCCATCATATGTCCCTGCTCATAAACTTTCAACATTAAAGTGAATAATGGGATAATCCAAGGCTGAGGTTAGTAGTTCAATACTCAACTTTCAGTATTTTTGCGATTTTGTGTTCTAAACAAACAATTATGATTATATTTACAGGATCTTTAATTTGATTTCAAGAAAAAGAGACTGACTATTCCAATTAGGGGCCCTGAAGGTTATACAATTTTTGTAACTTTGACTCTCAAATGAATTTCAAATTTTGAGATTAAAACATTATGTCTTAAGAATTATCTTAGTTTGGTTTATTACCATAATGATTAAAGGGACTTGGACACGATTTGAGCTCAATTTTTTCAAAATTTATTTTTTCATTTTTAATGTCTAGAATGGTCAATATGGATGTTTTCAATGCTCTGTCAAAATTTGAAAGTAAAATAACGAGTTACAAGCGAGTTACAGACGTTAAAATTCTTTGTTTTGTAAACAAAGCTCGAGTCCTAACATTGTTTACATATGTCTTGAATTGGTAAAAGTTTCAATCTAATGTTGCATTTTGTTGTTGATAAACTTATTTATTAACACATTTAATAAGTTTATCTTATTTCCACAAGTTATTTTGTCAAATAAATGGTAATTTCTTTACTTTACATTATTTGTAGACAAATATAAGACTCGAGCTTTGTTTACATAACAACGACTTCTTTCCTCTGTATCTCGCTTCTAACACGACTTCTAACATTCAAATTTTGGTAAATAATTCAAAATACAAAAGTAAACTATTTAATACATAAAAATCAAAAATTAAATTTCCATCTGAAATCGTGTCCAGGTCCCTTTAAAGTTTTGTAAACAATCTAAAGTGCATCGATTGTATTTGAAATATTCTCAAACGTGTAATGAGCAAGTAGAGACGAACACTCTGAAAATAAATTAATAACAAGATGATTAACATGATATATCCGATAAAATTCAGCAAAATGGGAATAAAGGGGTTCATACTCTTACCATAAACAATTAAACAGTATCAATCTGATGATACTATCCTAAACAGTACTTTCTGTATTTGAAGCCATTGATTTTGCCACTTATTCTATCGAGACCTTCATATGTGGCATTCAGAGTTGACAGGTTTGTTTTTTACTCTTACCGTTACCATCTTGTCAATAATGTATGATTATCTAAACACAAAATGTATATTCAACATTTTGATCAAGTTGAGGGTAGACATACATGTACCCTAGTATTTCCATGTAAATATGGACAAAGTGGTATAGCGCACTTAATATACGATTTGGCCTCAAATATAGCACTTTTGCAAACATTAGACATTTTCAATATTATACAATATTTAGTTTAAATATATTCAAAGAAACGCAAATTACACAATTACCTTGCTCTAAGAGTCTTAATTTTCTTACACGACATCATTAAAATATTCATGTTTTGTTAGGGATATATAGGAAACTAGTCAGTATACGATAAAAAATTGGATATCTGACTACTTGAACCACTCAAAACCAAAGACATCCGATTAAAATTATGTTCTTCAGGTATTGTAGTACACGTTTACATTGAATTACTTTTGGTTTAACGTGGTCTTCGTACAGAAAATTAGACAAATATTTCAATTAGTGTCTTTTCTAATACAATCATTATATAGCCATACATATTGAAAATGCATCCGGTAAAATTGTTAGATGCGTGGCCTAGTGCTAACGCAGAGTTTTTTTTTTTGATTTTGTGGTCGCTGGATCGAATCCACCAAGTAGTAAATATATTTTTTTTCACTTAAATTGAAACATGAAAAGAATAGAGAGGTTAAGTTCCATGTATCTATTCTTTGATTTTTAAAAAAAATTATCTTGTTTAATTCAGTTTGAGTATGAATACACCCGATATATATATAGATCTCTTCATTAACACTATACATGTACTCTATTTACACTTAGATCCATTGCATTTTGCTTGAACTTATCACGGTTCAGAATATCAACTACTATTATACACAGAGTTTCCCGAATTTATGACAAATCAGTTGTTACAGACACCATTTTACAATCAGTACAGTGTATCTAGGTTTTGAAAAGCTTGGTACCTGAGGCTATTTTAAGTAACAGGTTCTTTCCGTTCAAACACAGGTGTATGCGAAATAATGGGAAAAGGCGCTATACCTCTTTCATATACTTCCCTCATAGGTTTTGGTTTTTGAAAATGACATTGGCAATTAATTTCTATCATCCAAGTTTTCATAACAATGGATTTTTTATATACAAGCCATTATCTTACCGATGATTTCAAACAAAACACAGACACTCACGATCATCTCTTTCAATTTTAAAAACATTTCATTTTCCCAAATCTGTGTGAAACATAATCGTACGGTACAGGTATTTACTAAATACAGGAAAAAGTCTTTAGTTTTCATTGAGAGTCATTTATTAAAGAACACATTACAGGTACAAATTTTATATAGATTTCAAAAATACTTGTGTTAGTTAATATATTTATTTGAAAATCAGAATCATTGCAACTCCATCTTGCATACTTTTCCTCAAATTCACTTTATCAGATGGTAGTTTTTTATGAACAAAATCCTTGAGTTTTACAAACTAAACTTAAAACAAAAAGCATGTCATGCCCTTAAATTTTGTACATTTTGTTAAAACACGTATATATTTTATAATTGTAATTAGTTTAAAATTTAGACAATAATAGTATCAATTTACATAAAAATTTATTATAAGTGTTAAAAAAAATTTATTTTAGATAAATGAATAAATATTGAAATTGTTTAATCAATAAATGTTAAGATATGTGCAACAATAAATTCTCATTACAAGGTATTAAATAAAAATTCATTACAATATGCTGTAATTGTAAACAACCACCATGTTTATTATGCGTAAACAACCACCATGTTTATTATGCGTAAACAACCACCATGTTTATTATGCGTAAATATAAAATTAGATTGTAAATTTATATCTTAATATATAACGTTCTGTACGACTAATTTTAAATGTTATTAAAAGTATAATTTTTGGGCAAGAATTTTACGAAAGAAACAAAATAATGTTTAAAACAAAACAACAGACTAAATGATGCATTGTGATACTGGTTATTTCGATATGTATTAAATAAGAAAAATGACAAAATGAATGTCATTGACGGTACAAAAATCAGTGTAATAGAAAAAAAAAATACCTTAGTGATTGAGTTTGAATAGTATTTCCACATATTAAGAGGACCGAATGGCGTCTTTGTCATTTTTACAACTGTTTATTATTTTTTTATTTTATAAAAAAATGACCTTTTAAAAAACCTAGGACACTATTTTTTCAAAATATGGAATTCTTCGCTTAATAAAAATTAACGCTAATATGATATGTAAGTTTTTTATACATCGCCGAGATCTAAACAATTTTAAAGCTATATACTAATGTTTAAATGAGTAATATAACGAAACTAACCGATCAATGCCATTTTATAACAATTTTTGTACCTCCAAATAAAACAAGAGGCCCAGGGGCCACATCGCTCACCTGAGCAACAATAGCCTTAACTCTGATCAAATTAGCATTACAGTATCAAAATCAAAATATCTTGACAACTACAGTACAGTAGATCTTGCTCAAAAAATTTAAAACATCTGCCGATTTTTATCCACATATTTTGATGGTAAATACATAGCCCCTTTTGTTGTTGTACCTGTAATAAGATTTTTCTCTTTTCCTATTTAACCCCCCCCCCCCCACTTTTCTCTAGGGAATCATGATTTGATCAAACTTTAATCTGCACAACCCGTGCTTTCACACAAGTTATTACTTTTTGGACTGAAAACTTTCCCAGAATATTTTTATATTTTCAAAGGTTTTCTCTATATATTCCTATGTAAAAATTCACTCCCCCATTGTGACCCCACCCTACCCCCGGGGACCATGATGTAAACAAACTTGAATCAACACTATCTGAGGATGCCTCCACAAAAGTTTGATCTTTTCTGGCCTAATAGTTTTAAGGACAAGATTTTTAAAGATTTTCTCTAAATATTCTTACGTTAAAATTTATCCCACATGGTGGCCCCACCCTAACCCCCAAGGACCATTATCTAAACAAACTTGAATCTATACTATAGACTGAGGATGCTTCCACTCCAATTTGAGCTTTTCTGGTCTAATAGTTTTTGAGAAGAAGATTTTTAAAGATTTACTCTAAATATTCCTATGTAAAAATTCATCCCCCCATTGTGGCCCCACCCAACCCCCGGGGACCATAATTCAATCAAACCTGAATCTACACTATCTGAGGATGCTTCCACTTAAATTTGAGCTTTTCTGGCCTAATAGTTTTTGAGAAGAAGATTTTTAAAGATTTTCTCTATATATTCCTATGTAAAAATTCATCCCCCCATGGTGACCCCACCCTACCTCCGGGGACCATGATTTAAACAAACTTGAATCTACACTATCTGAGGATGCTTCGACTTAAATTTGAGCTTTTCTGGCCTAATAGTTTTTGGGAAGAAGATTTTTAAAGATTTTCTCTATATATTCCTATGTAAAAATTCATCCCCCCATGGTGACCCCACCCTACCCCCGGGGACCATGATTTAAACAAACTTGAATCTACACTATCTGAGGATGCTTCCACTTAAATTTGAGCTTCTCTGGCCTAATAGTTTTTGAGAAGAAGATTTTTAAAGAATTCTCTATATATTCCTTTGTAAAAATTCATCCCCCTATGGTGGCCCCACCCTACTCCCGGGGACCATGATTTAATCAAACTTGAATCTACACTATCTGAAGATGCCTCTGCTCAAATTGGAGCATTTCTGGCCTAATAGTTTTTGAGAAGAAGATTTTTAAAGATTTTCTCTATATATTCCTATGTAAAAATTCATCCCCCCATGGTGACCCCACCCTACCCCCGGGAACCATGATTTGAACAAACTTGAATCTACACTATCTGAGGATGCTTCCGCTAAAATTGGAGCATTTTTGGCCTAATAGTTTTTGGGAAGAAGATTTTTAAAGATAATATATATATATTATGTAAAAATTCATCCCCCCATTGTGGCCCCACCCTACCCCCGGGGACCATAATTTGAACAAACTTGAATCTACACTATCTGAGGATGCTTCGACTTAAATTTGAGCTTTTCTGGCCTAATAGTTTTTGAGAAGAAGATTTTTAAAGATTTTCTCTATATATTCCTATGTAAAAATTCATCCCCCCATGGTGACCCCACCCTACCCCCGGGGACCATGATTTAAACAAACTTGAATCTACACTATCTGAGGATGCTTCCACTTAAATTTGAGCTTCTCTGGCCTAATAGTTTTTGAGAAGAAGATTTTTAAAGAATTCTCTATATATTCCTTTGTAAAAATTCATCCCCCTATGGTGGCCCCACCCTACTCCCGGGGACCATGATTTAATCAAACTTGAATCTACACTATCTGAAGATGCCTCTGCTCAAATTGGAGCATTTCTGGCCTAATAGTTTTTGAGAAGAAGATTTTTAAAGATTTTCTCTATATATTCCTATGTAAAAATTCATCCCCCCATGGTGACCCCACCCTACCCCCGGGAACCATGATTTGAACAAACTTGAATCTACACTATCTGAGGATGCTTCCGCTAAAATTGGAGCATTTTTGGCCTAATAGTTTTTGGGAAGAAGATTTTTAAAGATAATATATATATATATTATGTAAAAATTCATCCCCCCATTGTGGCCCCACCCTACCCCCGGGGACCATAATTTGAACAAACTTGAATCTACACTATCTGAGGATGCTTCCACTTAAATTTAAGCTTTTCTGGCCTAATAGTTTTTGAGAAGAAGATTTTTAAAGATTTTCTCTATATATCCCTATGTAAAAATTCATCCCCCCATTGTGACCCCACCCTACCCCCGGGGACCATGATTTGAACAAATTTGAATCTACACTACCTGAGGATGCTTCCATACAAGTTACAGAATTTCTGGCCTAATAGTTTTTGAGAAGAAGATTTTTGAAAAATACCTACAAATTTTAAATAATTTTAAATTATCCCCCCTTTAAAGAGGGTGTGGCCCTTTATTTGAACAAACTTGAATCCCCTTTACCCAGTGATGCTTTGTGCCAAGTTTGGTTGAAATCTGCCCAGTGGTTCTTGAGAAGAAGATGAAAATGTGAAAAGTTTACAACGACAACATCGCCGACGCCGACGCCAACGCCAACGACGACAGACAACGGACAAATTTTGATCAGAAAAGCTCACTTGAGCTTTCAGCTCAGGTGAGCTAAAAAAGATATAAACTTATTTCAAGTACATGTATAAGCGTTTTGGAATTTAATTTGATAATCTATGTACAATTTGATTATACGGAAGTCAATAGCACGCAGATTCAGACCATATGGACCATAAAGCTACACATTGAATGTTTGAATCTGTCAGATTCGCATGGGACTCATTTTTTGATCAAGAAGTAAGCTGATAAAGAATAATATGTAAGTTTATCTTTGCAAAAACTAAACTTAATTTAGTATTCTTATTTACTTATTTGGTAATCAAAAGGAATTCATGTTAAAACATAATACGTATCATACAAATATAGTCACAAATAGGTTTAAGACGAAAATATTGTGTTTGTTTTGGAAAAATGAAAATCTAAGCAAAAATGTCAATGTATTTTGATCAAAGTTGAATTGATCTATCAGCAGTAGCTCCGGTTAATTGATTCATCTTTATTTCATTCAGCGAGGTGTACTGGTGGTCTTTGTCGTCAGAATCGAATTTTGTTTCTGTATAGGGTCCGTCACTGAATGAGACTGGGGGCTCCAAGACGTTGGTATTGTGGTTCTCCCTGTCACTAGATTGGTATTCTATTCCGGAATACTCGGGGTCTTTATCATCTATTTGATGGTTTCCTCCTTTATACTTCTTTTGTTGACAGAGTCGCCGTCTAGAATCATGAATATATTTCTGAATAAAGCCAATTAAATACATTTGATAACTGAAACACTGATAACTCAAATACAATGGATATGTCGAAGTGATTTGTAAGTCCAAATTACTTATTGTTTTTAATATTTTATCCTCGATATCTCGAATACTCGGATGTCTCTAAAGTTTTTAAACAGGCCAATCTAGTTCGAGATACAGAAGTTTGACTGTACATTATTTTTCGTGGTTCATAAAAGTATAAATATTGGTAAATAAGTGATTTTTTAATACATAGATGGAACCTACGTTATCCTATATAGGATACAATAAATACATTTTGCCTTACATATTTGTATCTTTTAAAAAATATGTTGTTGATCATACATAAATGAGTAAAAGAACATTGAGTATCGTTTTATTTTGCAGCATTTACTTTAAATAAAGGAGCCACCACTCTCCGTAATTGGAAGTTAATGGGCATTCAGAAGTTGGAGTTCTATTCGCTTTTCGCTATTCACTATTCGAATAGCGAATAGAATTCTCTGGTCGGTTTGCTATTCAAATTACCGTAAACATGCTTATAAACGTAAAGTCAAAATTCCACATAAACTTTCCTTTTTCAATGTTAAGAAACAGTTATATATTAAAAATCATATCTTGCTGACCAGACCTGAACATTGACATAATTAGCTAGTCTGGCGAAAAGGTAAGAAATTCATCAAATTCTATTGCAATGGGGATATCTTTCAAGGGGCTGGCTAACCCCCTGTATCCCATATTTGGGCCTTCATATTTGGTGAGGATGAGGCCCCGGGAATGTCCAGTCGAACTTTAAAAGGAATTGGGTTTACACGGCCATTAACATGCTTAGCAAGCCTGGCGAAAATAGGAAATTTCGTATAATACAGTTATAGTGGCATATCTTTCGAGGGGCTGGCTAACCCCCTGTATTCCATATTTGGGCCTTCATATTTGCTGAGGATGGGACTCCGGGAATGTCCAGTCGACCCTCAAAAGGAATTGGGTTTACACGGCCATTAACAGGCTTAGCTAGCCTGGCGAAAATAGGAAATTTCGTATAATACAGTTATAGAGGGATATCTTTCAAGGGGCTGGCTAACCCTCTGAATCCCACATTTGGGCCTTCATATTTGGTGAGGATGGGGCCCCGGGAATGTCCAGTCGACCCTCAAAAGGAATTGGGTTTACACGGCCATTAACAGGCTTAGCTAGCCTGGCGAAAATAGAAAATTTCGTATAATACAGTTATAGTGGGATATCTTTCGAGGGGCTGGTTAACCCCCTGTATCCCATATTTGGGCCTTCATATTTGGTTAGGATGGGACCCCGGGAATGCCCAGTCGACCCTCAAAAGGAATTGGGTTTACACGGCCATGAACAGGCTTAGCTAGCCTGGCGAAAATACGAAATTTCGTATAATACAGTTATAGTGGGATATCTTTCAAAGGGCTGGCTAACCCCCTGTATCCCATATTTTGGCCATCATTTTTAGTGATGATGGGGCCCCGGGAATGTCAAGTCGACCCTCAAAAGGAATTGGGTTTACATAGCCATGAACAGGCTTTTTAGCCTGGCGAAAATACGAAATTTCGTATAATACAGTTATAATGGGATATCTTTCAAGGGGCTGGCTTACCCCCTGTATCCCATATTTGGGCCTTCATATTTGGTGAGAATGGGGCCCCGGGAATGTCCAGTCGACCCTCAAAAGGAATTGGGTTTACACGGCCATTAACAGGCTTAGCTAGCCTGGCGAAAATACGAAATTTCGTATAATACAGTTATAATGGGATATCTTTCAAGGGGCTGGCTAACACCCTGTATCCCATATTTGGTCCTTCATATTTGGTGAGGATGGGGCTCCGGGAATGCCCAGTCGACCCTTAAAAGGAATTGGGTTTACACAGCCATTAACAGGCTTCGCTAGCCTGGCGAAAATGGGAAATTTCGTATAATACAGTTATAATGGGATATCTTTCAAGGGGCTGGCTAACCCCCTGTATCCCATATTTGGGCCTTCATTTTTGGTGAGGATGGGACCCCTGGAATGTCGAGTCGATCCTCAAAAGGAATTGGGTTTACACGGCCATGAACAGGCTTAGCTAGCCTGGCGAATATAGGAAGTTTTGAATAATACAGTTATAATGGGATATCTTTCGAGGGGCTGACTTACCCCCTGTATCCCATATTTGGGCATTCATATTTGGTGAGGATGGGGCGCTGGGAATGTTCAGTCGACCCACAAAAGGAATTCGGTTTACACGGCCATTAACAGGCTTAGCTAGCCTGGCGAAAATACGAAATTTCGTATAATATAGTTATAGTGGGATATCTTTCAAGGGGCTGGATAAAACCCTGTATCCCATATTTTGGCCTTCATATTTGGTGAGGATGGGGCCCCAGGAATGTCCAGTCGACCCTCAAAAGGAATTGGTTTTACACGGCCATTAACAGGCTTAGCTAGCCTGGCGAAAATACGAAATTTCGTATAATACAGTAATAATGGGATATCTTTCAAGGGGCTGGCTAACACCGTGTATCCCATATTTGGGCCTTCATATTTAATGAGGATGGGGCTCCAAGAAAGCCCAGTCGACCCTCAAAAGAAATAGGGTTTACACGGCCATTAACAGGCTTAGCTAATCTGGCGAAAATAGGAAATTTTGAATAATACAGTTATAATGGGATATCTTTCGAGGGACTGGTTAACCCCCTGTATCCCATATTTGGGCCTTCATATTTTATGAGGATGGGGCCCGGGGAATGCCCAGTCGACCCTCAAAAGGAATTGGGTTTACACGACCATTAACAGGCTTAGCTAGCCTGGCGAAAATAGGAAATTTCGTATAATACAGTTATAATGGGATATCTTTCAAGGGGCTGGCTAACACCCTGTATCCCATATTTGGGCCTTCATATTTGGAGGAGGTGGGGCCCCGGGAATGCCCAGTCGACCCTCAAAAGGAATTGGGTTTACACGACCGTTTACAGGCTAAGCTAGCCTGGCGAAAATAGGAAATTTCGTCTAATACAGTTATAGTGGGATATCTTTCAAGGGGCTGGCTAACCCCCTGAATCCCACATTTGGGCCTTCATATTTGGTGAGGATGGTGCCCCGGGAATGTCCAGTCGACCCTCAAAAGGAATTGGGTTTACACGGCCATTAACGAGCTTAGCTAGCCTGGCGAAAATAGGAAATTTCGTATAATACAGTTATAATGGGATATCTTTCAAGGGGCTGGCTAACACCCTGTATCCCATATTTGGGCCTTCATATTTGGAAGGGGTGGGGCCCCTGTATTGCCCAGTCGACCCTCAAAAGGAATTGGGTTTACACGGCCATTAACAAGCTTAGCTAGCCTGGCGAAAATAGGAAATTTTGAATAATACAGCTATAATGGGATATCTTTCGAGGGGCTGGCTAACCCCCTGTATCCCATATTTGGGCCTTCATATTTGCTGAGGATGGTGCCCGGGGAATGCCCAGTCGAACCTTAAAAGGAATTGGGTTTACACGGCCATTAACAGGCTTAGCTAGCCTGGCGAAAATAGGAAATTTCGTATAATACAGTTATAATGGGATATCTTTCAAGGGCTGGCTAATACCCTGTATCCCATATTTGGGCCTTCATATTTGTGATGATGGGGCTCCAAAAAAGCCCAGTCGAGCCTCAAAAGGAATTGGCTTTACACGGCCATTAACAGGCTTAGCTAACCTGGCGAAAGTAGGAAATTTCGTTAATACAGTTATAGTGGGATATCTTTCGAGGGGCTGGCTAACCCCCTGTATCCCATATTTGGGCCTTCATATTTGGTGAGGATGAGGCCCACGGAAGGTCCAGTCGACTTTCAAAAGGAATTGGGTTTACACGGCCATTAACAGGCTTAGCTAGCCTGGCGAAAATACGAAATTTCGTATAATACAGTAATAATGGGATATCTTTCAAGGGGCTGGCTAACACCGTGTATCCCATATTTGGGCCTTCATATTTTATGAGGGTGGTGCTCTAAGAAAGCCCAGTCGACCCTCAAAAGGAATTGGGTTTACACGGCCATTAACAGGCTTAGCTAGCCTGGCGAAAATAGAAAATTTCTTATAATATAGTTATAATGGGATATCTTTCGAGGGGCTGGCTAACACCGTGTATCCCATATTTGGGCCTTCATATTTGGAGATGATGGGGCTCCGGGAATGCCCAGTCGACCCTCAAAAGGAATTGGGTTTACACGGCCATTAACAGGCTTAGCTAGCCTGGCGAAAATACGAAATTTCATATAATACAGTTATAGTGGGATATCCTTCGAGGGGCTGGCTAACACCCTGTATCCCATATTTGGGCCTTCATATTTGGTGAGGACGAGGCCCCAGAATTTCCAGTCGACTTTCAAAAGGAATTGGGTTTACACGGCCATTAACAGGCTTAGCTAGCCTGGCGAAAATAGGAAATTTCGTATAATACAGTTAGAGTAGCGTATCTTTCGAGGGGCTGGATTACCCCCTGTATCCCATATTTGGGCCTTCATATTTGGTGAGGATGGGGCCCCGGGAATGTCTAGTCGACCTTCAAAAGGAATTGGGTTTACACGGCCATTAACAGGCTTATCTAGCCTTGCAAAAATACGAAATTTCGTATAATACAGTTATCATGGGATATCTTTCGAGGGGCTGGCTAACCCCCTGTATCCCTATATATGGGCCTTCATATTTGGTGAGAATGGGGTCCGGGGAATGTCCAGTCGACCCTCAAAAGGAATTGGCTTTAAACGGACATAAACAGGCTTAGCTAGCCTGGCGAAAATGGGAAATTTCGTATAATACAGTTATAATGGGATATCTTTTGAGGGGCTGGCTAACAACCTGTATCCCATATTTGGGCCTTCATATTTGGTGAGGATGGGGCCCGGGGAATGTCCAGTCGACCCTCAAAAGGAATTGGGTTAACACGGCCATTAACAGGCCAAGCTAGCCTGGCGAAAATAGTAAATTTCGTATAATACAGTTATAATGGGTTTTTTTTCAAGGGGCTGGCTAACACCCTGTATCCCATATTTGGGCCTTCATATTTGGTGAGGATGGGGCTCCGGGAACTCCTAGTCGACCCTCAAAAGGAATTGGGTTTACATTGCCATTAACAGGCAAAGCTAGATTGGCGAAAATAGGAAATTTCGTATAATACAGTTATAGTGGGATATCTTTCGAGGGGCTGGCTAACCCCCTGTATCCCATATTTGGGCCTTCATATTTGGTGAGGATGAGGCCCCCGGAATTTCCAGTCGACTTTCAAAAGGAATTGGGTTTACACGGCCATTAACAGGCTTAGCTAGCCTGGCGAATATAGGAAATTTCGTATAATACAGTTATAGTAGCATATCTTTCGAGGGCTTACCCCCTGTATCCCGTATTTGTGCCTTCATATTTGGTGAGGATGGGGCCCCGGGAATGCCCAGTCGACCCTCAAAAGGAATTGGGTTTACACGGCCATTAACAGCCTTAGCTAGCCTGGCGAAAATACGAAATTTCGTATAATACAGTTATAATGGGGTATCTTTCAAGGGGATGGCTAACACCCTGTATCCCATATTTGGGCCTTCATATTTGGTGAGGATGAGACCCCCGGAATTTCCAGTCGACTTTCAAAAGGAATTGGGTTTACACGGCCATTAACAGGCTTATCTAGCCTGGCGAATATAGGAAATTTTGAATAATACAGTTATCATGGGATATCTTTCGAGGGGCTGGCTAACCCCCTGTATCCCATATTTGGGCCTTCATATTTGGTGAGGATGGGGCTCCGGGAATGCCCAGTCGACCCTCAAAAGGAATTGGGTTTAAACGGACATAAACAGGCTTAGCTAGCCTGGCGAAAATGGGAAATTTCGTATAATACAGTTATAATGGGATATCTTTTGAGGGGCTGGCTAACCCCCTGTATCCCATATTTGGGCCTTCATATTTGGTGAGGATGGGGCTCCGGGAACTCCTAGTCGACCCTCAAAAGGAATTGGGTTTACATTGCCATTAACAGGCAAAGCTAGCCTGGCAAAAATAGGAAGTTTCGTATAATACAGTTATAGTGGCATATCTTTCGAGAGGCTGGCGTACCCCCTGTATCCCATATTTGGGCCTTCATATTTGGTGAGGATGGGGCTCCGGGAATTCCCAGTCGACTTTTAAAAAGG
The DNA here is from genome assembly GCA_020458035.1 of Magallana ariakensis. Lineage (NCBI taxonomy): Eukaryota > Metazoa > Mollusca > Bivalvia > Ostreida > Ostreidae > Magallana > Magallana ariakensis. The sequence goes on along the minus strand of CM035817.1, from coordinate 11,880,763 downwards.
AATTGGGTTTACACGGCCATTAACATGCTTACCTAGCCTGCGAAAATAGGAAATTTCGTATTATACAGTTATAGTGGGATTTCTGTCAAAGGGCTGGCTAACACCCTGTATCCCTATACATGGGTCTTCATTTTTGGAGGGGGTTAGGGCCCTGGAAATGTCCAGTCGAACCTCAAAAGGAATTGGGTTTACACGACCTCGAAGAGACATAGCTAGCCTGGCGAACATAGTAATTTAGTATAATAAAGTTAAAATGGGAATATCATTGAAGGGGCTGGCTGTCCAGTCGACCCTCAAAAGGAATTTAGATTACACCTTATAGTCATAAATTTCATGTTAATGTTTATAATCGGAATACTATATTAGGGAGTGACTTACATATTTATATTTTCTTATATCAAAGTGTGGTACTTGGTGAAATCAATTGACATTTAAGACGGAGTTATTATTGTGAATGTATAAGGACATTTATATAATACAGTTACCACACTATTTATCTTAACCCTTTTTAAATTAAATATTAAAAGTAAGCAAAGATGAATAATTTGAGGTATTACATGTAATAATATTTGTATGTACATGTATGTAGTACGTTTTGATTTTTAGCTCACCTGAGCTGAAAGCTCAAGTGAGCTATTCTGATCACATTTTGTCTGTCGTCAGTTTGTCCGTCTCTCCGTCTGTCTGTAAACTTTTCACATTTTCAACATCTTCTCAAAACCACAGGGCCATTTTCACCCAAACTTAGCACATACCATCCTTAGCCTAAGGGGATTCAAAGTTGTGAAAATTAAGGACCAAGCCCTCTTACAAGGGGAGATAATTAGGAATTAATGCAAATTTTCAAGAAATTTTCAAAAATCTTCTCAAGAACCATTTGGCCAGGAAAGCTGAAACTTATGTAAAAGCATATTCAGGTAGTGTAAATTCAAAGTTGTGAAAATCATGACCCCCGGGGGTAGTGTGGAGCCAAAATGGGGGTGGGGGTCGACTTTTTACATAGAAATATATAGAGTAAATCTTTAAAAATCTTCTTCTGAAGAATCATTTGGCCAGGAAAGCTGAAACTTATGTGGAAGCATCCTCAGGTAGTGTATATTTAAAGTTGTGAAAATCATTACCCCCAGGCGTAGAGTGGGGCCACAATTTGGGATTGAATTTCTACATAGGAATATATAGAGTAAATCTTTAAAATTCGTCTTCTCAGAAACTAATAAGCCAGGAAAGCTGAAACTTGTTTGGAAGCATCCTCAGGTAGTGTAGATTCAAAGTTGTAAAAATCATGATTCCTGGGCGTAGAGTTGGGCTACAATGGTTGTGGAATTTTTACATAGGAATATTAAGAGTAAATCTTTAAAAATCTTCTTCGAAGAAACTAATCAGCCAGGTGATTATCTAATATTGTTTGGATTTTGGCTTCTGGATGATTCCTGGACGATTGGGTCTCACAAGGGGCTCAGAGTTTGATGTAGGTTTATATCCCATTTATAAACAATTGTTTGAAATCTTTTTGAGAGCTGCAATGCTCAACATGTGATATTACTATAAAATAATCCTGTTGGAAAAGGGACTAATAATAATAAACATAAGAATGTCTAGTAAAAAAATATGATTTTTATTTATACAGGATCTACATGTATTATACTACATTGTCCAGATAGTTTGTATTATGTCTCCATTAAGCTGATTTTATCATACCTATTGTTCCTCAGGTGAGCGATGTGACCCATGGGCCTCTTGTTATAGTGTATAAAATCGATAACGAAACAAGAGGTTATGTAATATGATCTTTAATCGCTTGTACACGGTTGAACGAATATTTAAATCAATATGGGTCTTTGGTAGACTTGTGTTATCTATCAATACATATAACAGAGTTCACATGGTGTGCTATTTCATAACGATTCATATGCCATATGATGTATCATATATTATGTGATATAATATAAAAATATGAAAAACCCCGGTGTGGCCACTTAATGTGTGTTGTGTCCTTGGACAAGGAACTTTATCTACATTTGTCTTAGTCCACAAAGATAAAAGTGGGTCCCGCCTCAGGCTGAAGTTAATCCGCCATAAACTGATATCCCATATAGAGGGAGTCTATGATTTTCATCCGATTAGAATCACGGAAACCAGGAATAAAATAAAGACCCTCATTGGTCAGAGAAAGAATGAAAATACTATTAATAATGGAAATACGTCCATGAAGTTTATTAACATCTTTACAAATAATTAAATGCTTTGGTTGTGCTTTAATACCGCTGAATCGGGAGAAACTGTTTTTATTTAAGATATAATAAATCTGTAACTAATATATTTCTTTCCAAGTTGAAACTAACTATTTACTAATTAACTATATTCGATAATTAATTTCTCATCATGTAATATTATTCAAAATGTGTATGTATTTTGACATGTCTATATATTGGTGTTTATATTTAGTTATACATACATGTTTTGAATATATAAATAAACATGTATGCTAATGCTTTATGTCTGTAACCTTTCAATCATACAATCGCTTCCTCTTGTGGATATGTGTATTGTACATTATGAATGTGTATTGTAAAATCTTCCTGTTACCCCTATGAGGGTTGTGTATAATTAATAAATAACTTGAATTGAAACTCACAGCTTTAAAAAATAATTGTATCGAATTATTAAATTTTTATGATAGATTTTGAAGACTTGTTATAATTCATAAAAAAAGGTATTTGCTTATCTAGATATAGGATATTTCTGGCACCCACATTCAAAACTGTTTAACAGATGCTACTTCCCTGATACATTCAATTTAGAACATGTGCAAACTAGGAATATATATAGCTAGGACAGCGCACCAGTGGTGACTCAAACGCTTCGGATTCGCAAGCTAGGTGATGGTAGTGGTTGTAGAAAAAATAACATCGAACGAAATTGATTTAAACCTTGCCAATAGTGCAATATCAGTTAAAATCATGAAATAGATATTGGCACACCACATTTCGTTCTTTAAACGAAATGCTTTTGTATGTACAGCGGTGTGAAAAAGCCAAGAACCAAATGAAAAAAAAATATTTTAAGTTCTCACGAATTTGCTATATATGTTCGAACAAATAAATTAATTGATTTTAAAGACTAATTTAGAGTCCGTTAGACTATCGGATCTGGCAATGATGTAGATTACGAGGAGGAGGGGGGGGGTGCAGTAATCAATCCACTCATTTCCTGGATTGTCTGTTTTCCTTTAAACGACAAATTATTATATTCAAATAAATGCATACATGTACTATTTTTTGATATAAATACGATATCTGACATATTTTACTGACAGAATATGTTTTCCAATATATGAGAATATAAGTTTTCCAAATCTATCACAATTTTTCAAGTCGATAAAGAGTGGGAGTATTTCTTCTGGCGTAGCGTGAATTTTTCTATCATAGTTACCAAAGAACAAACCTACGTTACCCTAGAATTGGCATCTCCATGAAGGGAGTCACCACCCCCCCCCCCCCGCCAAACAAAATTATATCTCAGACCCTAGCCTTCGCGAGAGAATTTTTCTGCATCCGGGCATCGTCCTGTAAACTTAGTGGACATTTTACACCTGTGTATCCATGGTTTATATGTTGGAATAACAGAGAGAGAGAGAGAGAGAGAGAGAGAGAGAGAGAGAGAGTTGGAGATAAAGAAGAGAGAGACAGACAGTCAGACAGAGAAAGAGAGAGAGAGTAAGAGAGACAGAGAGAGAGAGAGACAGAGAGAGAGAGAGAGGGGGTGGCTTCAAGATCAAGAAAAATTCACCCAAAAGGAGGGGGGAAATATAATTTTGTTTGCCGGGGGAGGGGTCCGACCCTCTCCATCTAGATCAACGCATATAGTTGCCCACTCTAGGTACACTGATTTTTTCTTTGGTATCTATACAGATATAAATATAATGTCAATTGACAAAGTCATATACACATCGCCTCCTTTACATGGAAAAGTTGAAAAACATTGAGCAATTGGTCGAATAAAAAATATATTTCGGGTGTGTGTGTGTGTGTGTGTGTGTGGGGAGGGGGGGGTGTTATTGCTGATAATTAACTATTTTGAAGCATAGTGTTGATTAACCTGTTAAGAAATAAACAAGACTAGTCAATTTTATTTCGTGCGCGGTTATTTTTACATATTGAAGGCTACCTTGACTTTTATGTCAACAAACTGATATGGTATTTTGGTAGGTGGCATGGGACAGTTTCGCACGAAAGACCCTGTCAAATTTTACAAAAAGGAGTAAATATGGGGCTTTGGTGGTTACTTGAAGGCCATAAATTGGTATAATATTTATTCATTTACGTTTTGGTGAGAATCAGCCCTTTTTATTAGATAAGAATAGAAAATGCGAAACTGTGGCCTAAATTTTCACTTTCGATTTTATAATGGAACGGGGGGGGGGGGGGGCAGAACATGAAATCTCACTCGAAGGGAAAGTGATCGATCTTTTATCATACTTGGAAACAGGTTTTAAAAAATTAAAACAAAACTGCATCTCGTTTTTCAGCAAAGACAGAAGAAATAATAAGACATAAATATAAAAGAAATTTAGATAACAAAGCTACGTGTAAATTAAGGTGTATATAATTTATTTACAATTCATTATTAATCGCTACACCAACAAAAGACAGGGCATTCCCGGGACCCACCTCCTCCAAATATGAAGGCCCAAATATGGGATACAGGGTGTTAGCCAGCCCCTTGAAAGATATCCCATTATAACTGTATTATACGAAATTTCCAATTTTCGCCAGGCTAGCTAACTCTTAACGGTCGTGTAAACCCAATTCCTTTTGAGGGTCGACTGGGCATTCCCGGGGGCCCACCTCCTCCAAATATGAAGGCCCAAATATGGGATACAGGGTGTTAGCCAGCCCCTTGAAAGATATCCCATTATAACTGTATTATACGAAATTTCCAATTTTCGCCAGGCTAGCTAAGCCTGTTAACGGTCGTGTAAACCCAATTCCTTTTGAGGGTCGACTGGGCATTCCCGGGGCCCCACCTCCTCCAAATATGAAGGCCCAAATATGGGATACAGGGTGTTAGCCAGCCCCTTGAAAGATATCCCATTATAACTGTATTATACGAAATTTCCAATTTTCGCCAGGCTAGCTAACTGTTAACGGTCGTGTAAACCCAATTCCTTTTGAGGGTCGACTGGGCATTCCCGGGGCCCCACCTCCTCCAAATATGAAGGCCCAAATATGGGATACAGGGTGTTAGCCAGCCCCTTGAAAGATATCCCATTATAACTGTATTATACGAAATTTCCAATTTTCGCCAGGCTAGCTAAGCCTGTTAACGGTCGTGTAAACCCAATTCCTTTTGAGGGTCGACTGGGCATTCCCGGGGCCCCACCTCCTCCAAATATGAAGGCCCAAATATGGGATACAGGGTGTGAGCCAGCCCCTTGAAAGATATCCCATTATAACTGTATTATACGAAATTTCCAATTTTCGCCAGGCTAGCTAAGCCTGTTAACGGTCGTGTAAACCCAATTCCTTTTGAGGGTCGACTGGGCATTCCCGGGGCCCCACCTCCTCCAAATATGAAGGCCCAAATATGGGATACAGGGTGTTAGCCAGCCCCTTGAAAGATATCCCATTATAACTGTATTATACGAAATTTCCAATTTTCGCCAGGCTAGCTAAGCCTGTTAACGGTCGTGTAAACCCAATTCCTTTTGAGGGTCGACTGGGCATTCCCGGGGCCCCACCTCCTCCAAATATGAAGGCCCAAATATGGGATACAGGGTGTTAGCCAGCCCCTTGAAAGATATCCCATTATAACTGTATTATACGAAATTTCCAATTTTCGCCAGGCTAGCTAAGCCTGTTAACGGTCGTGTAAACCCAATTCCTTTTGAGGGTCGACTGGGCATTCCCGGGGCCCCACCTCCTCCAAATATGAAGGCCCAAATATGGGATACAGGGTGTTAGCCAGCCCCTTGAAAGATATCCCATTATAACTGTATTATACGAAATTTCCAATTTTCGCCAGACTAGCTAAGCCTGTTAACGGTCGTGTAAACCCAATTCCTTTTGAGGGTCGACTGGGCATTCCCGGGGCCCCACCTCCTCCAAATATGAAGGCCCAAATATGGGATACAGGGTGTTAGCCAGCCCCTTGAAAGATATCCCATTATAACTGTATTATACGAAATTTCCAATTTTCGCCAGGCTAGCTAAGCCTGTTAACGGTCGTGTAAACCCAATTCCTTTTGAGGGTCGACTGGGCATTCCCGGGGCCCCACCTCCTCCAAATATGAAGGCCCAAATATGGGATACAGGGTGTGAGCCAGCCCCTTGAAAGATATCCCATTATAACTGTATTATACGAAATTTCCAATTTTCGCCAGGCTAGCTAAGCCTGTTAACGGTCGTGTAAACCCAATTCCTTTTGAGGGTCGACTGGGCATTCCCGGGGCCCCACCTCCTCCAAATATGAAGGCCCAAATATGGGATACAGGGTGTTAGCCAGCCCCTTGAACGATATCCCATTATAACTGTATTATACGAAATTTCCAATTTTCGCCAGGCTAGCTAAGCCTGTTAACGGTCGTGTAAACCCAATTCCTTTTGAGGGTCGACTGGGCATTCCCGGGGCCCCACCTCCTCCAAATATGAAGGCCCAAATATGGGATACAGGGTGTTAGCCAGCCCCTTGAAAGATATCCCATTATAACTGTATTATACGAAATTTCCAATTTTTGCCAGGCTAGCTAAGCCTGTTAACGGTCGTGTAAACCCAATTCCTTTTGAGGGTCGACTGGGCATTCCCGGGGCCCCACCTCCTCCAAATATGAAGGCCCAAATATGGGATACAGGGTGTTAGCCAGCCCCTTGAAAGATATCCCATTATAACTGTATTATACGAAATTTCCAATTTTCGCCAGGCTAGCTAAGCCTGTTAACGGTCGTGTAAACCCAATTACTTTTGAGGGTCGACTGGGCATTCCCGGGGCCCCACCTCCTCCAAATATGAAGGCCCAAATATGGGATACAGGGTGTTAGCCAGCCCCTTGAAAGATATCCCATTATAACTGTATTATACGAAATTTCCAACTTTCGCCAGGCTAGCTAAGCCTGTTAACGGTCGTGTAAACCCAATTCCTTTTGAGGGTCGACTGGGCATTCCCGGGGCCCCACCTCCTCCAAATATGAAGTCCCAAATATGGGATACAGGGTGTTAGCCAGCCCCTTGAACGATATCCCATTATAACTGTATTATACGAAATTTCCAATTTTCGCCAGGCTAGCTAAGCCTGTTAACGGTCGTGTTAACCCAATTCCTTTTGAGGGTCGACTGGGCATTCCCGGGGCCCCACCTCCTCCAAATATGAAGGCCCAAATATGGGATACAGGGTGTTAGCCAGCCCCTTGAAAGATATCCCATTATAACTGTATTATACGAAATTTCCAACTTTCGCCAGGCTAGCTAAGCCTGTTAACGGTCGTGTAAACCCAATTCCTTTTGAGGGTCGACTGGGCATTCCCGGGGCCCCACCTCCTCCAAATATGAAGGCCCAAATATAGCCAGCCCCTTGAAAGATATCCCATTGCAACAGTGTGATGAATTTCTTACCTTTTCGCCAGGCTACCTAATTATGTCAATGTTCAGGTCTGGTCAGCAAGATATGATTTTTAATATATAACTGTTTCTTAACATTGAAAAAGGAAAGTTTATGTGGAATTTTGAATTTACGTTTATTAGCATGTTTACGGTAATTTGAATAGCGAACCGACCAGAGAATTCTATTCGCTATTCGAATAGTGAATAGCGAAAAGCGAATAGAACTCCAACTTCTGAATGCCAAGTTAATGTTATCCAATCTATACGTGAAATTTTGTCAATTAGATACTTGCTATGTAATCAATCGGTGAAGAAAAGAGTTAAAATCGAGGTTTAACAAACTTATCACTTCACATCTCATTTCAAACATATAATCAACGAAAAAGAAATTCTAATTTTTTCGCGTTTAAGAATAATTTAATAAGTTGTTGAAATAATCTACAATATAAGGAAATACCGACTAGATGTGAAAATAAAAATATTAAGCTTATAAAGCTTATAACATACTCAGTAGCAGACATTACCATTGAATTTAAAACTACAGGTTTTTTTGGCTTTAAATCTTATATTTTATTTACGCATACCTTAAAAAGAAGATGACGATTATAACCGTAGAATTGACGAAAATACCAACGGCACCTCCAGAGAAAAATCCAACAGTAAATGATGCACTTTCCTGTTTACATTGAGCTTAATTTTGTAAAAAAAAAAAAAGAAGCAATCAAGATAAGACAAAAGTGAGACATTGATATGTAGAGTGCTTCCAAGGGCAGTTATAAAGTTATTAACACCTTAAAATATATTGTGATGATGTTGGGAGAATAAATTGATGCTTGTCGACCCAACAATTAAAATTGTATCTAATACCCAGAATATCTGGCATTTGTAAATGACTATTGTTGATAAAGTGAAATAAATAAATAAAAAAAAAAATTAAAAAAGATCAAAAACAAGTAATGCTTATTTGAATGTCACACCACCAAAACTAAACCCAACAACAAATCATTTACAAAGATAGTTACATAAATTTAACTGAACAAATCAGTACGCATATTCAAAATCTAAACATTACTGTTATTGAAATAAGTTTAAATCTTGTCTGCGAAATTTAACATTGTTTCTTCGTGTTGTACCTGTACAGAAAGGAAGGCCTTGCTCAAAATCTCCATTTTGTCGGCAGTATTTCACTGTGGGTCCATGTAGAATGTATCCAGGAGTGCAGAAAAATGAAATTGATTCATTGTAAGAAAATGTCTGTTGTAGTGGATTCGTTGACAATTGAAGCGAACCTCTAATGGATAAGATAGGCCTCTGACATGTGATATCTATTGAAAAAAAAATGATAGAAACTCATTGAATCGGATTTAAAATTCAAATTGCCTTGGATATAGCTGCATTCCTGAAAAAAAATGGTTTTGGATCATAAAAGCCGAAACTTTCATGTTTCAAACAACATTTGGAGACTACAGACAAAGAATGCTATCCTGATAGCAGTACTTTTAATACAATATAAACTTACAGCTTAAAACTTAAGCAGATTGTTTTCTCTAAAAAGAGAGGTAGAACAAGTTAATGTCACGATGTTCCGCTATAATATAGCCAAAAGAAGGTGAAGGAACTTGTTCTTGGTGAGCAACAGACTTAGGAGATTAGCTAGTCTGAATAGAATTATTGTTGATTTCCAATATATATATTGTCGATTGGACTGACTGTTTTAACAGTAGTGAAACGATTCAGTAAATGTTAACAAACTTGTTCGAATCTTGACGCTGTGTTGTAATTTTTAGGCAACCGCTTATATATTGCTCTGGCGTGCTGTTTACTGTATTGTACATGTAATAATGTCTTTGCAATTGTAAATATTAAATCGCAATAAAATTGATTAACAACCATTGTTTTTGTACTCTGACCAATGACACTCATTGACACTCGTCCAATGACCCGGTATTTTCATCGAAGTAGTCTTAGTGATACATTAAGAATTTTTTAGGTTCCAAATGGGTATATCCCTGTAACTATTTTTAGAATCGGTAGGACAACAAAGTAGTGCCTTTAAGCAAAATAGTTCCTATTCTTGCAAAATGTATATACATTTATTGGGACATTTTAAATCATCAGAAAAGAGGATTTGCAATTTTAAAAGCAAGTGTCAAAATTAAATTATCATTTGAAGGAAAGAATAGAAATTTTTTGATGTACACCCTTTCCAAAACTACGAAATTCCCTACTTTTACTTTCATTTTCAGAGTTTTTCAATACAGACGCATTTTGCCGGAAAACGAATCTGACTTCCCACCACGAAATTTTAACAGGAGAGACACAATTTGATGAGCTTTTATTCAAGAGGTCCCTCGTTGCTGAACGAAAATTAGGACCGGAGCTATGAGCCCGAACGTTAACATTATCGCCTATGGAAAATGCATTAGTGGAGTATACCCAAATCTTAAGAAATGTAATTTCTCGTTGATTCTATAAGCCAAAATAGATTATAACTTCAAACCTTCAAAACTTTTTATCCCATAAATGTATTTTACAACATTATACCATATAAGAAAATTGACACACGTTGAAAAAAGTGAGGTGAGTTTGATAGGATGTAATTCACTAATTAACAATTATATGGTTTTGCTGTAATATGTGAACAAATTAAATTTTATTATGAACTTATAAAAGTATTGCTAACTGTTAAGCGAAATGAACGCGTTGTTTTATGGACAACGATGTATCATATAAAATGCGCAGTATTTCTTATTTTTTGAAAGAAAAACGAGCAAGAATTGTTGGCGAAATGCATTTTAAATTCAGGTTGTACGAGAGTTAACTTCTAGATTCTTTACTATCAATATCAAAGAATGATACGATATACACAAATAAAAGCAAATCAAATATGCATCAAAATGTTTGGAAAAAATCCCTTTTTCGGATTTGGTATATGCTTAAATTATCACATCTTAGAAATCTATAACATTAATTAGGCAATATGAATATTGATAACAAATATTATTCAAATTAATTCTAATCATAATATGGCACTTATATACCTGTACAATTTGGAAACGGAGGCTGAATCATACCACTCCTTTTGCATATTCTCTCCGGAGTACCTCGCAGAAAGAATCCCTCGGAACATGAAAATCGTATAGTCTCACTGTAGTTGTATATCTGTTTGTCCGTAGAAATGTGAAGTTTTTCAGAGAAGAATGGTGCTTGACATGTTATCTGTGAAACTAAAGAACAAACTTAAAAGTTAATTGTAAGTTATATTGCAGCTTTTAATCCAAGGGCATTAAAAATTTTCAAATATGTGTAAAGTTTTGATTTTTTAAACCACTGTAATGTAAATCTACAACATTAAATTAAAAGACAACTGGTTGGAGCAAAATTGCTTGTTAGAGCTGAAAAATATATTTCTCTGTATGTATGTAACATTTGTAAGAGCACCAAGAGGAGATCTAACAAGAGACCGGACTACAAAAGCAACATTTATTTCGATATATTGCAATGCTAGATTACTCACATAGTATATAAATAGAGAAAACGCAGTTTCATGTATTAAAAATTGTCAGTAATACAGAGATTTATTCAAATGCAATACATTTACAAAACTTTTAAAAGTATTTAACATATCATACAAAAGTATCAAATTATCATCGAATAACACAATTTTTCTCGTTAAATGTTATTAACATATCTTGGTAACACTTTAAAATTTAAATCTATCATTAATTTCTCCAAAGTCAAGACACCAAGAAACAGATACTTTAGGAACAAAAAATGAACAATTGTTTCAGAATATATCAAAGCGCAAAGGATATAAAAGCTTAACTACATATGAATATTCAATATATTGACATTATTCGAACAAACATGATTCTATACCACACATTAAAAAACATTCATTGAATGATCGAATTAGTTTTACACCCCTCCCCCTCCAAAAACAAAAATGATAAAAAAAATTCTAATGTTCATTCTTAATTTAAAAAATATATACATTCATGTTCCTATTACGTAGATATTATTTTTATTTCATATAACGTTTAGATCAATGTGCAACAATTTAGCTATAATTATACAATTTTACATGAATACAAAAATTCAAAATCAGAAATTACTTTAAGGGGTAAATTTTTGTAGGATTAAAGTTTGACCAATGCCTAAACATTCCTGATTCAGTGTCAGTCGTTACCGGTTATCTGATGAGGAGAGCTGGGAAAGTCTCATAAGATTTAACCAATTTAGGTATGTTGCTCTTCAGGCAAATGAAGGAAAATTAACAAGGAAGTTTTAAGAATTTTAAGAAAACCGATTTAAGCATGTTGCTCTTCAAGCAAAGAAAGTAAAATGAACAAGGACATTTTTAAGAATGTTTAGAAAACCGAAGTAAATAGCAAACGTTTTCATTAATAAAAAGGATCTGATAGAAAGAGTTACTGTCGCCCACACTGAAATATAAGCTTTATTTAGGACACCCTTCCCACAAAATATATGAAAATATTTCAGTTAACAATGCTAACTTATATTTTTTGTAATTACGAGGGTCAATCAAAAATACGAAGACAATGTGGCTGTCTATCATATATTTTTCATAAAAGTCATTACTAACAGACTAATTTATGCACCACCACTTATTTTATTGATATACGAAGTTTCATTCTATTTGATGAAAATGTATTTTTGCTACCCGATTTTTAAAACAACATGATTTGTCACCACGGCCACGGTTCAAAACATGACGTCAAGATGACGAGCGTACAGTTAATAGAAAAACCCAATTTTTATATCGCCCTGAGGCTTTTGTGCTTTTAATCATACAATTTAAATCGGCACTATATCACTTGACATCTAGTTTGTTCACATTTATTCGAGAATCATAAGTAAGTTCTTCGAAATTTGCAATGTTTTTTATCGCATGTCTCTTTGTTAACAGTAGGAAAACCCTGAACGTCAGATGACGTTGTTTATTCATTTGACCAAATATTTACAGATATTCTACCCGTATTTTTGATGTTCAAAATACAAATACCACCACCCCCCACAAAATGTATTACAGTTAAACACAAACGTGCAAATATTTTTTGACATATTTTTTCCACCACAGAGCATTCATTTTCACAGTTTGTATCAGGTTTTCCCCCGAGTTAAATCCATACTGTTTATACTTTTTGTTGCGTTGTAACCTCCGGCGACGTCAATGTTTTTTAGTTAAGAAATAAGGAATCATTCTTTGAGTATTATGAGGTGATAATTTCGGTCGAGGCGTGATCAAATCCAAAAAAGCCCGAAGGGTTTTATGATAGATTTGATCACGCCCCGACCGAAATTATCACCTCATAATATTCAAAGAATGATTCTTTATTACTTATATTTATTTAATATTAAGCCATCGTACGATTATATATTCATAAATAAATAAGCAAACCCCGCTGGCGCCTCAATTTGGCTTCATTTGAAGTTATGTGTTAAATATTACGAAGTCGATACGTAGTGTTATCACATGCAAAGACACCGGAAAATGTAAATATTCAATTTTAAAGAGGACAAACTGTCTCTAGTTACTGATATCATTTCAAGAAAACCATATATCCCCACCTTATTTGGTACATATACTATCATGACAATTCTTAATTTGAGGTTTCAATATTATTTGGTTTTAAGCCCAATTTATAGAGATATTACTTTCAACATAATATGATTTATTGTTGACACAAATTTGGACTGTGCGCCGTGACCTCATTTTTGCAGGATAAGATTCTAAATAATTCTTAGAAATAAAGGAATATGTTACATTTTTGGATTTCAAATTGTTTGAAACTATTGCTAAATTATGTCTACTAAATTTAGTAATATTATGACGTAAAGTAACATAGCTATGGCAAAAGTCTTCATATTTTTTGATTGACCCTCGTACTTTGTAACCTTACTCCTGTTGTGCCACGGTTTGTTTTTAAATACTCTTAAATAGTAAAGAAGCCTTTTTTAAAACTGTTAAAAGTGTTAATATTTCATGCATTTTAGGTACATGCAGCATTTTTAAAAATTTTTTTTGACATATAGTTATGCTTTTATTGAATAATGTGTTCACAGATTTACACCACTTTCAGTGCGGGTAATTGCAGAGAGAAGTTGATTAAAAATCAACTTCGAAAATATGAAAAATATATCTTTCTAAACATTTTATTTTATAAACATATTGTTGATTTTTATTAAAAACTAAGGTGAAAGATTAAAGATAGAGTAAAATTGCCACTTGCAATAATTTAAAACCACAACAAATCATTTCAATAAAAAATATACTAATATTTCTTCAGCTATTCAGCTATATCTTCAATAGCATGCACATTTAAAACATTTAAGCATCATTGTATCTAACAATAATTTTGCGATATTCGTTTAATTTATACACATATAAAAATAGAAAAAGTTTATGTTAATGACACACTACTATAGCTTTGATAATTTTTTTTAGCAAAAAAAAACCCTTCAAAAATAACAGAAACAAGTTTCTCTATAAATGACTACTGGAAGTTGGAATAATCATCAAACTGTTTCAAAAATTCCAAAACCACATCGTGACAGAACTTGAACTGTTTCTGAAAAAAAAACCATAGATAAGGGTGAAAAACTAATTGTTTACACAATAACATACATAAACCACAAAGCTATTTATTCATATAATTAGAAACAGATAAATTACATGCAATTTGTCATTTTTACAATGTATCATTAGTTAATAAATGAATATTGAGGTTATGTGTTGATTTCCTTATACAGATTTAGGTAAATGTTAATTAAAGCAGGTTTTATTTCATGTTAAGACTTGGACATTCGATAAATGAAAGTTTCTATAAAAATAGTATGTTCCTTAATTTCTTAAAATAATTTAAGAGCGATCTATATTGTCTACGCATCTTCGCTTGCCTATTAGGTCTACACATATTAGATCAGAAAGACAGAATGAGTTCATTCCTTATGTGAGAATTATAGGTCTATGCTTTCGTCTTGTTTAAGAGCATTTGCTTAGTTAATGAAAAACTTTTTTCTATAGTATACAGAAAAGTTGTGATAGTTAACTCAAAAAAAAATATTTACCACATTCGGAATTATGCTTGGTCTAATACTGCGCATCTGTTGAATCACGTGATGTATGGCTACATCTTGCTCAATTTTCATCCTCTCTAACACCACTTGCATGACACAAAACAACCCACTCTTTTCGGCCCCATTCCTAAGAAAATATAAAATACCTCTCTACATTAAATGTACATAATTAAAGCTCTATTATAAAAAACGAATCGAGAAGTATAACAAATTATAAGTAAAGCATATTTCAAGCATTTTTGTACGAAATAACCAACAATAAACCAAATCTTATAATCTGTTGATTTCATAGTCTTCATATTGAAATATCCAATTAGCTCTGTGTTAAAAAGTGCCTTTAAATCCTTCTTTTTTGACAATTATAAAACTGTTATTTCAGATTAAGCACAGCATGAACTTACATGCAGTGGACAACGAGGGGACCAGAGTTGTTCCGGTCATGATGTAGTTCCACATCATTGATCAATTTTAAAAACGCCAAAACTGAAGTCGGAACAGTCGAAGAATCTGGCCAGAAATGACATTGAAATAGTCGAAGTTTTCTCTCATCCTACAAATAATTTAAATCCAGTCTTTACCATTGGTAAAGTATTATTTTGAGTTTGTATTTTTTATGTGTAATTTTAACCTTTTTTGTGTCTTGGAGAACCATTTTGTTTTAAACTCAAATATTCTGTTTCCTAATCAACAGTTTGTGGGTCTTCTAGCCCAATTTGACGTAGGATATAATGTTTTCATAACCATGATAACCAAGTTTTGTCTCATTTTTGAATAAATAATAACATTTTGAATCTTACTTACTCAGTCTGATTGACCGAATTTATTACATTATGGAAACAATCAAACTTTAATGTTGCCTTGGTCGGTCAAAAAGGGATTAACATAAGTCATGTTATTGCTAAGACGTTAATTTCGTTAACAAGTATGAGCTTCACTACACGTTTACCTCGTTTTGTCCCTCTTTGTGGCAACAAAGGTCAACTATGGTAAAATCTTTCCCTTCTGTTAAGCCTTTTTTATTGATCCGAAAAGGGCCAAACTCAGAAACAGCATTTAAATCTATGGGCCAATACTTCCCGATGTTCTTCAAAAACAAAGAAATTATACCAATGTGACACAGTAGAAAGTTGCAAATTATTAATATTTTGATCTTTGCCATACAGCTTTATTACCTATAATGTTTTCTTCAATATTTTCATTTTGTGTAGTGTAAAGAAAAGAAAAAAGTCAAGATTAATAGAATAAGAATATAGATTAATTATGAATGCATATAGTAGCTCAGTATCCTTTTTTGTTCGTAGTTATTACGAAATTTAAAAATTGCATACATTTCTTTAAGAACTTCTTTTTTAAAAATGTAACCGAAATTCATAATGGTTTGTTATTAAACTGAAAAAAGCCCATCGAACGTTACCTCTTCAGCAATAAATATAATAAAAGTGCATAATTGTAAATCAAACATATTTTATAATAAAGTTTAAATATACATGGTGAACAATTATATTTTTATATTTATTTGTTGTACCTCTTTAGGTTTGTCTGAGCTGAGTTGATTCAACATGACGATGGTTGATACTTTCTGTTCATACAAAAGCCGCCAAAAGTCTACAGCTGTGTCTTTGAGAGGCATCTGCGTAGCTATAAAAGAACGCTTACTCTTGTAGGCCTGTGGAAAGAAAATAACTGGTATATTATTCATGCTACTTAAATGTGTTTTACATGTATATATAGTTAGTCAAAATAATATGTCATTTAAAGATGTTCGAATTCTACTACAATTCCTTATATCATATGAAACAAGTCCATCCACATGATCACTTTACTAGATATGACACACAAGAATAGTTCGAATAAAAAAATAAAGCTTGCACAACGCGCGGGTAAAAATAAACAGTGTCGCTTAATGATAAGTACTAAGTAAATGTATAAATAATATTTACATATGTAGTGTCTTGGAATAAAAACTGAGCACAAGAATATTTTTCTATTAGATTTGCAATTATGATTAATGGACCAGTATCATGTTTAATGCCAAGTCAAAATTCCATTAGTTATAATGAGGGGCGAACAAGAGGCTTCAAATTAATCGCACATAGAATGGGGTTTTCTTTGTCATGACAATGAATACAAGAGACTTACGAAAAATATACGAAAGAGATCACTTTATCTTAATGCTAAGTGCTCGGGTTGGTTGGTAGATTTAAAATGTTCATATTTCAACGTCAGTATAATCTGTCGTGATCGGGGATCAAACACACGATGCCACGATCTTCCACAAATGTATTATGTATTTAAATATATATCGTAAGTATTACGTTTTATCACTTGTAATTCCTTACGAACAGTTTGCATTGTAGTGAACATTACCGGTAAGAAAACTGCATTGATGTAAATAGGATTGTTTTCCTCGTCCCGAATCTCAGGCATCTCTGAATCAACTAAATATAAATAAAAAAAATATGAGAAGTTTAAGATATTTGAAATCTTTGAAATCACTTCGTTGGTTCATAAATTCCTTCGTATTACATGTTATTATAGGATGATTTACCTTCGTATTACATGTAATTATAGGATGATTAACCATTGTATTACATGTTATTATAGGATGGTTTACCATTGTATTACATGTAATTATAGGATGATTTACCATTATATTACATGTAATTATAGGGTAGTTTACCTGGTAAGATATTACTGTATCGGTTTTTCTTTCTGTTTGTAGAGTTTTTGGCCAAGCTGTAGGCGGATTCGGGTAATGTCGATAAAGCTACATTAAGATTCTATAATAAATATATTAAAAACATTAAACAGCATATCAAAAATGTCATTCGTATTTTGACAAGGTTTAGTTAAATTAGATCTAGCCTCACCATTTTTATCTTTTTACCTCAGGCAATGCCACTGTATATTTTAATATTTTGTATTGTTTAAATAAAAATGCTTTGAAAACAATTAGAAAGAATTATTTCTACTAACCTCAAAATTCAAATCAATATTTCGTTTTCCGGTTTCGGCATTTACTTTGAACAAATCTTCGTATATCTGAGGAAATTTTAAAGTTGAGGGGTCTGATGAAGTACACATAAGAGCCTCCAGAGTTGCGTAGCGTAAAAACTTATATTGTTCCTGTTTCAAATATACAAAGTTAAACACAAACCACCATACAATTATAAATAATTAAACATTATTGTTTTAATCACAGTATTAAAGTTCTAAATATCAAAGAACATATCGTAATACTATACCAGAGTTTGAACCATGTTCAATCGTTGACGTCTCAAAGTCTCAACACATTCAAACACGTCGACGTATCCAGATTCTTTGGCTTGTTGGACGAGGTAGTTCAATGCTATAAAGGTACCAGTCCTACCTATTCCAGCGCTAAATAGGAAACATTAAAACAGAATTTTACAAAATTAACGGCAGTTCAACAAAACGTTTTGATTAAATCCTTAAAGTTTAAAATTGTAATGATTTAAAAAAAAATACAATATTTAAAACTAAGAATACTTATAATAAGTTTTCAATATAAAAAAATAATGGTTATGTTTTTGATGATTTATTTTTAAAATATGTTCGAAAGATAAAAATGCAATAACCATCCAAAACTATATGTGTAATTCAATATAGGTTCTTATAACTATACTTAGCTAAGGAGTTATACAGATCGATAATCCTATCAAATTACCATTTGTGACCTACGATATGTTTACTGTAAACCAACTTTTATTCCTGTGTGAGAAATACATCATATAGCATACATTACATATGCTCTAGATACATACATTTAACAAGATGGCCATGGGGCAAACTCACCCGAATTACTTTTGTATTCTTTTTACTATTTTCAACATGACCTGGCTTTAATATGTCAGGTTAAAATAGGAAAAATTACTTCTACGTTTCTATAAGTTTAATAAAATGAACCTTCTATTTTAGAAGAGGCCTGCTGTTAATTTTGATTCAGTAAATCTAGCCATGACTTGTAAGATACAGGACACGTTTTCTTGTAATCTAAATATTCCTTTTAGGATGACCTGGCTTTACACTCGAATTACCTTCACCTTTTTACAGTGTGTGCAAAATTACATTGATGTCGGTCTAAAAAAAACCACCTGCCACAGACGGCAACGACAACGAAAGAAGGCGCTACAAGGAAAGGTAGTTTAAACCTTCAGGACAGGTGAACAAAACTTTAACTTTGCAATCTGTCAAGTTATTAGCATACCTGCAGTGAACGATCATAGGACCCTTTAGGGTTCCCGGTGTATGGATGACTTTAGAATGGAAGTGAACAAGCGATGAGGCATATGCAGGTACTCCTTTATCCGGCCATGCAGTGAAATGAAATTGTCGTATTGTCCTGCGCTCCTTTCCCTGATAAAATATCAAAATACATCGAGAATCTACACAAAATTATGTCTCAGATATATTTGTAGCGTATAGTCAAAGTTTCAAATGTGTACATATTTCTTTGACCAAGGCTTACATTAATGAGATTAAACGTGCGAATCGTGAAGTCTGCAAAAGACTCGCTAACCACCATTTCAAGCTTCATGTTTCTAGTATCCATCGTATCAGAGTCTGGCCAGTACTGAATACATTTGACCTACAAACATACATGTTCCAAAAAGCACAACAAAAACCAAATGAGTTAAATTACACAATTACATTTAGAAATCAATTGCGAAACACGTTAGATTCGAATAGCACATTAAAAAAAATTACATTTTAGAAAAAAAATCGAGTAATCAAGTAATATTTTACTTTGTCATCCTCAAAAAGATTGGTAAGCATAACAATTTTGTCACATTTCTCATTCCACACCATCCACCAAAAATCATCTATAGTGTTGAGCAATGGACCTAGAACGATATCAGTTATTGATTTAGTTTACATGTTTCTTCATTTGTCTAAAGTAAAATATGCGTTTCTTTCATTCATAAATCAACATTATCAAACTCGATTGACAATGTTTACCTTGCGCTGCAATGTACGCTTTCACGCAACCAAATCACTAAACATAAAATGAGATATTACAACTTGGAGGTAAAAATTGGTAATTAACTCAAATATCTTCTATCACTTTTACAATGACGAAAATACTTTACATGCAAAAAAGATGCATTGATGAAGTCTGAATCCGAACTACCCTTTTCTGTCTTCAAGTGTACTCGAGTGTCATCATCTACAAAACAACAGATGTAAACATATGAATATTTTCACAATGATTGAAATTAAAAATTAAATAATTTTAAATTACTGTTATTAGATACTTATTAAGCATCCTTACATGGGTATATATTCTTGTACTTATTTTTTGACTTATTTCCTGGCGCCACAGCAGCAGTTGCAGAGAATTGTAGGCCGGTATAAAACTTCTATAAGAAGAAATTTTAATATAAAAAGTCAACATTTTTAGTATGATTTTAACAAGATTTAGCAAGATTTAATGATTAATTACATGTAGCTACTAAACCTTAAATTGTTCAGCAAAAAATTCATGATTTCCTTTTTTACTCTCCACGTAATTTCTGAACTCTGAGACAGAAACCGCTGTTCCGGATGGCCGACACAAAGGCGAGAATTCGTAGTAGACTTCTTGTCTAGCTTGCTTAGCCTTATCAGCATCAGAACTGTTCGTGTTGTAATAAGTGGTTGTCTGCTCGTTTGATGTTTGCTCTAGGTGAATTGTTGCAAAAATGCAATTAGTTTATATATAACCAGGGATGGGGTAATCGTACTCAGTGAACGTAATCGTAATCAGCCGTAATTGATTACAAATTGCTGAGTTATCATGGGTTATAAGTAAATACCCATTTTTTGAACTCAATTAATTGTAAGTTAGTCGATTACTCAATGTATTGAGAGAGCAAAAGAAAGATTAAATGACTCAAATTCTAATGATAAAAAGTTGTGAAATACTTGTAAATAAGAATTTATAAAAGAAGTATCGTGTCAAAATACATAGTTTCTTTTTCATACATCAAACATTAAACTAGGAAAAACTGAAAAAAATGTTATAATCTAAAGAAATAAAAAGTAATCATGTTTACAAGTAGGAAAAGTAATTTTATGTAATTGATTACTTTTAAAAATAATGTAATTATTTCGTTATCAATTATTCTAAAAAACCCTGAAATAATTGTAATATTCAAAAGTGATCAACCTCATCCTAGTATATACATGTAACACTAGAAAGTAGTTTTGTTTAAATGCCTATCCTACCTCGTTTCGGTGATGGTTCCCTGTCTTTATTTTTCCTTTTTCTATTTGTGTTGACCTCTGCATACTGCATGTCAATGTCATCAAGGGATAAACCTTCATTTTTATAGTATTTGGATTCTGATTTCTTTGCGTTTTTTTTCCTTTTGTCATATAATGCAATAAAAAAATAACAACGTTAGAAGATTTCAATCTTTTATATTAGCATATTAGCATCATATAAGGTAAAGAATTATGTTTTTACTCAACTATTTTATCTATATGTTTTTCCGTATTTATTACTAACATAATGATATTTTTAGCACATTCTAGTAGTTGACAGATATTGTTTTCAAGATAATGTTAAACTTTCAGATAGCAAATTTGAACTTAAAAGTATTTCGTTTAACTCCTTAAGATTTCAAATAATAAAATAAAAAAAAAATCTAAAATGATCTCACCTTAACAAAATGATTGCAACAACAACAACAACTACCACAGCAATTAAAGCCAAACTTCCAACAGAAAGTCCTGCAATAGCAGCTTGGGAGAGAGTTTGGCCTTCTTCTAAAAATGTTTTTTAAATTAATGTTTTCAGAAGAAATTATTAAGGAAATTTTTCTATGAAACGACTGATTTATACATTAGCAAAGACATAAACCAAAAAAAAAAAAATTCAATGCTTCTATATGAATTATTCCAAACTGACGGAGAAATATTGTGGTGAAAATGTTATTTGTGCATGGTCACAACTTTTCTGTGAAAATTGCACCAGCATTTTCCGAGCACATTATAAAACTAGCATTTTTTACCCATGGGGCAATAAGCAGCTAAAACTAATCTTACATCTTACACAATGATCAATAGATATCTGAGAAGTGAATTAGTAGCTTAAAACTTTTTATTCCTCAATACCCCCTTTTTTACATTACATTTTTAATGTTGAGTAGGAATATTTAAACAAAACAATGCTTTATTTGGTGATTCAAGCGGGATATGAATGTGGCGCCATTGCAGAAAAAATACATAATTATGTATTTTTTTTCTGTAATGATCGCTACCTTCATAACCCGCATGAATCATCAAAGAAAGCATTGTATTGTTTATGTTTACATCTTTCTTTTAAGAAATTAATGAATTGATTGTAAAATGTAAGTAAAATACATTAAATTACTATTAACGTATATCAGTACGTTAGCTTAACGAAATAGGCAAATCGTCTCCTATTGGAATTTGAATCTGACTTCATCATGATTATTTCGTGCAGTCCGTGATTTTTCTTTGGTCGCTGTAGCTTTCGACCAATCGATAAACGGGGCGTAGATTTCAGTTTGGCTGTTTCTATAGAGTTATGCGTTATTTATAAGTTTCGGTAAGAAATAGAGGGAATACTACTCGTTAGATGTAAATATAGAATTATAAAAAATATAAAACTATATAAGTTTTCCTATATAAAATGATTGCTGGAGTTCCCAGATCTGTAATAAGTTTTCTTTTTCATCATTGGATACATGGTACAGCTGTTAATGAAGATTTAAAAAAAGATTTCCATAACTTTATAACTCCACTTTTCATATCCAAATGCAATTCTTGAATGCTAGTTAATACTCAACTAATTTTTTTGCAGTAGCAAACTGATGTTTTTAAATATATTTTGGGATATATATTTAATATGTTGTTACCCTTCTGAAAATCTATAGGGATGGAATAGTTAATAAGTAATGAATTTGTAAAATTGTAATGTTTAGAAAATGCAATGCAAAAGGTATGAAATTATGTCATATTCAGCATAGAAAAATTTATTTGAACAAACAATATCTATGAATACCCAACTAATAATGTAGGTCAGAAGAAAAGGAAACCACACTTCACATAAAAAAACCCCCAAAACCATTTGACTCGTCTAAACTTTTAAGGTGACAAAATAATTTGGTATCGTTTATATAATGTAAAATAAAATTGTCTGATGTACAATTATGTTTCGTTTTTTAATTCACAGTCCATTTTATAAAAAAACATATAACTAACCAATCATAGTCATTAAAAAAAAATTTTTAACCGTGGACAATATCAGAAATGATAAAATACCTATGCATTTCGGAAAGTCGTGTTGAAAATCCTCATTGTGTTTGCAATGTTTAATTGATTTCCCCAAAAGACTGTATCCAGATGTACAAATAAATGTAATGGAATGATTGTAAAGATATACATCTTTAAGTGTCCCTTTATCAATTTGAAGGGGATGGGAAATATTTGGACGCCGGCATGTTATTTCTGAAAAAAAAAATCTTAATAATTATTATCACAGTAAACCGCATATATTTTTGAATGAATTAGTTAATATAAAAACAGTTCTATTGGTAAATATGTTTAGGCATCACCTTTATCTGTAAAGACCAGTATACACAATCAGATCTGGGGTTTTACTCGGGGTTTATTTGGGGTTTACTTGGGGTTTGCTTTTGGGGTTTACTGTACGCACTGAATACACATGTAACGCCTGCTTTCAGGGGTATACTTCTGATCGGGATTTACCCTCTGTGTCCACTCTTGGTTTACTTTGGGTTTATTCTGGGACCACTCTAGTAAACCCGGAGTAAACCCAGAGAAAACCAAGAAAGAAAACCCAGGGTTTAGTTTGGGTTTACTTTCTGTTAGGTTAGATCTGATAGGTACTGTAGCTTAGTGAAAATAAGAACGGATAAAATTGTTCCACCTATTTATCTGTACTAATCGTTTATCTAGATACTATAGAAATATGGAATGGTTATAATTACAACTCTTACTGTTTTGAAAAGCCAAAGGCAGATTTATCCATGTAGCTCCAAAGAAAAATACTTTAAACACGCTTGACAGTTGAAATCAAATTGATATATATTTTAACATCAAATTACAGAATATTGTCATCTTTCTAACTGTTTTTGGTGGTTGCCATGTTCGAGAGATCTAGAAATGCGCACAAAATTTTTGTGTGTATTACTGTATTTTGCCTACACACGGAACATACCCGCTATGTAAATATAGTCGTCTACGTAATGTGTCTATATTTAGATATGACTCTTCAAGCGATATGGATATTTAAAGGTCCTTTCCACGTTAGGGAAATATTCCCGCTTATTTGTAACACTCTCTTTCTTTGTTTTTTTAATGTAGAAATTCGACCCTCCCCATTGTTGCTCCACCCTACTCTCGAGGATCACAATTTCAACAAACCTGAATCTATCCGACCTGAGGCTGCTTCAACACAAGCTACAGCTTCAGCTTGTCTGGCAAATTGGTTTTTAAAAAGAACAGTTTAAAGATGTTTCTTTTTTTAATATTTGTGAAAATTTGATCCTCCATGTGGGCGCATCTTACCTTCGGGGATCATGATTCGAACAAACTTTAATCTACTCTACCTAAGGATGTTTCCGCAAAAAGGTATTTTTCTGACAAATTAGATTTTGAGAAGTTTTTGAAAAGACTTTTCCTTCTATATTCATATGTAAAAGTTCGAACTCAACACCCGCTCCCCGTTTTGACCCCATCCTAACCTCGGGAACTATGATTTAAACAAATTTGAATCTACAATAACTGAGGATGCTTCCACACAAGTTACAGGTTTTCCAGCTAATTAGTTTTTAAGAAGTATTTGGAAAAAAACCCACCAAATGTTCAATATTTCTAATCTATATCCCCTTAAAAGGGAGCTTGCTCTACATTTGCACAAGTTTGAAGTGTTCGTTCAAAAAGATGTTTTGTGCCAACTGTAGTTGAAATTGGTGTGGTTCTGTTCTGGAGAAAAAAATGAAAATGTGAAAAGTCTACCACAACACCAATAACGACAACAACGGCAACGACAGACAACGGAAATTTTTTTTATCAGAAAAGCTCAATTGGGCCTTTAGCTCAAGTGAGCTACAAAGCACTTGTATTCTCAACAAAAACTAGATGTTCCATAAAACAAGTATTTCCTAGGTTCTCTCCTGATATCTCTTCTTGATCCGTCGGATAATTATATAATCATGTCGTTCATCAATTTTCTCCTACCTCAATGACCTCAATGTTGTGGTTTATTAATAATGACTTGACATTAATGAAAAAAAATCCGTAGACAATTAAGTGATTAATTATGGTCTAACAATAAGTTTGAAAAACGTCAGTCAGCATGCTATCCAGTGGAATATTGTGTTTGCTGAGAAGGTCGTTAGGTTATATGTGGGTAGTTAATTTTGTGGATGCGTCGGTTTTCAGTTTTAGTAACAAGATAACTTTTTCTGAATTAATTTTCTTCGAAAATGTAAATTCGTTGGGGGGGGGGGGGTGCCACAT
Source organism: Magallana ariakensis (assembly GCA_020458035.1). Lineage (NCBI taxonomy): Eukaryota > Metazoa > Mollusca > Bivalvia > Ostreida > Ostreidae > Magallana > Magallana ariakensis. The sequence continues at coordinate 11,855,551 of CM035817.1, read as the reverse complement.
GTAACATGAAAATTTATCACGAAAATTTAGCCATCATGAAATCAAATGATTCCACAGTTATCTTTTAGAAATTACTATAAGGTTGCCTATGTTGGTATTATTACATAGGCATATCCTGAAAAATCATTTTATTGAAAAAATATGTTAATTTTATTTTCATTCATTCACCAAACAAAGAGTTGTGAAGCATGTTTAGAATATATTTATGGTGAGGTAACCCGGAATAATTCACGTAAAAGTAAGTTATTCTGGGCTATTGGTGTTGAATGAAATTTGTTATTTTTGGCTACCTCAATATACTCACAGATGATAATGTAACCAAACCAAGTAAGGAATGCTTTTCATTTTAAAATACCATTCCACTGGTGTATAAATGTACGAACTTAACACTTTTGCGCAGGTTTATTTATAACACTTCTGTACCAGGTCTATTATTAGGAGACTATTACATCGCGAATGTCACGCGTTTTTTAAAAATATCAATTGGGCCACTACTTACTTAAAGGAATGACAGTGATTATGTTTTACTCTATTACATGTCAGCATGAAATGTTGATTTTAATAAAAGAAATTGGCTAGTGCCTAAAATAAAAAAAAATTAGCAAAACCTAAAAATTCGACATACAAACTAATTATGAAATTTTGTACTAGAATGAAATAATATCCACCCAATCAAAACCATAAATAAAAATGTAACAGATGTTCTGTTTTATTCATGTAGATAATAACAACTAACAATTTACGTACGTGAACACGTGGATAAATTCTGTTGAAAAATTCCATTCTGTGTACAACGTTTGAGTGCTTCTCCATTCAGGTTGTATCCTTCTGCACAGCGAAACTTAATTTCTTCCTTGTATCGGAATGTCTGTGTGTTTGGATTTGAAGTTATTTGGAGAGGGGGCGTAACGTTTGGTCGCTGACATGTTATGGCTAAAATCCAAAATCGAACTTAGCTTTTACATACGCGTTTCAATATCATCTCTGAAAGATATGCTACTGAATTCAAATTATCAACACTATAGGCATTCAATAGAACATGGACATGTTTAAACTGCGAGCTGCATTTTTAAAAACTCGTATGTACAATCCCTGAAACGTTCTACTTTCCCATTTTTTCGTTCGTTCAATGTGCGATCACAGTGCGCTCGCTGTGCGCTTACTTGCGCTCTCCGCTCCGTTCGCGCTCACCGTTCACAAAGCGCTCACCGTGCGCTCACTTTGCGTTCACAAAGCGTTCACCTTGCGCTCACCGTTCGATCAGCGTTCACTTATCGTTCAGTCTGTTTTCCTTCATTTTCATTCGGAACTCCATAGTGAAAGGATCGACATTTGCTAGTCACAAGAAAATGAGGATAAATCGCGTGCAAAAGGTAGTAAGAAACTTATATTTCACATCAGAAACATCATTTTTTAAATTAGAATTTAATCCCTAGAAATTAAAGTTCCCATTCGTGAGCAATCGACGAACGATTCAACGCTTATATAAATAGACAAAATTATAAATAAGAAACGGGCGTTTCACGATTCACATAATTCCTTCGATATCCGATCACAAATGTATCCATGCCTGACAATAAACTGAACAGATCAAATTAAGAAATGAAAGCTAACTGAAAATGCGTGTGAATTTATATCAATAAATCCAAATCCAAATGATTTGTCAATAAAATGCGATGTTTTTACGAAGTAATTTTAATTTGCCGAATCATGTTTACATTTCTAGCCGAACGAATCAGCCGATTACTTATAAACTCACCTGATTATTATATGAGGAAAAAAAGATGTTAATGTTTGTTTAAACAATAAATAACAGTTCTTTATCTGGTGTATTCGTTGTAATACTTATAAATATAAAATCAAAAATGTAATTGCTTACCTATTTGTTTACGTAATTGTGTACACTCCCGTACGATTTAATATTTCCGATGCACAGGTAATTAGGTTACCTCGTTCTAAACATTTTCGGTTTTATGCATTAATTAGTCAAACATTTTCATTATTACACACTTCGATATTCGTTGATAAAATTATTATTGTCTTAAATTTCGTTTTAATTAACTCTTATTTCTATACAATGTAAATATAAATGGTATAGTATAGGATAGGATAGAGATTATTTGCAGGATAGAATGCAGTATTCAAGATATTGGACTGGATAAGTTTATCATCTTTCATGATAGCAGCACTGAACATGTAGTTTATTTGTTATTTTATCCGGATTACCGACGAAATACAATGTAAGGATAGCTCTCAAGACACTCCGAATAAATCGTTCATCTTGCGTTCATAAAGCGTTCACATATCGTTCACCTTGCGTTCACCGTTCACTTTGCGCTCCGTTTGCGCTCTGCTTCGCTCATCGTTCACCGTTCATTAGCGTTCACCAAATTTCGTTCAGCGTGCGCTCACCGTTCGCTCAGAGTGCGCTCACCGTTCGCTCAGAGTGCGCTCATCGTACGCTCAGAGTGAGCTCACCGTTCAAGTGGGAAAGTAGAACGTTCCAGGGACTGTATATGCACATGTACGTTTGCAGATTTGAAATAGTGATGTGATATTGACTTGTATAATATACTAAGCACAAGCAATTTAATATACTCCAGAATAAAACATTAACATCTCTCATCGTGCTGATCTATTTCATAATTTTGAGGATTGAAGGCTACATTTCTTAAGAATTCAATTAATCACAATATATAAAATTATATATATATATATATATATATATATATATATATATATATATATATATATAAAACTTAAATGAATAAAAACACAAAGTCTGACTTTGTGTTTTTGTGTTTTTATTCATTTAAGTTTTCTATATTTTATCCGACCACTGTGACTTTTTTCTGGATTTACCTATATATATATATATATATATATATATATATATATATATATATATATATATATATATATATATATATATATATATCCAAAACACAAAACTATTTTCACAGTGTCCGGTAATAAAAATGAAAAAAGAAAAAAAAAACACTAATTGTAAAACGTTAGCGCTTTCATTTCGTATCTTCAGACGTTTTACAGTCGTTTAAATTATGACGCAATTACGTTACCTAGTGATAACGTCAACAATAAAACTATGACGTCATAATGCTTATGAAGGAAACAATCATAGAGCATTGAATCATGATTTTTTTAAGTATACAGTCTCATAACTGCAGCGGTGTGTGCATACAAATTGAGTAACGCGCGTTAGCGCGTTATGAAAATTTGTATGCACACATCATTGCTTATATTTACATTTTTTCAACTTCTTGCCTTGTCTGGAAATGTGATTCATAACTTAAAATTCCTATCTTATCCTAAGGGTAAGTTAATATTAATGGAAGAGCCACAGTAACAGCGACAAGCGTGAACTTTTGATTATCGCTTGTGACGTTGCAGTTTACAGCGTTCAACGTTTGTGACGTCATAATAAAACTCGTCATTTTAAGCTTTGAGTACCCAGTAATTACTTGTTGCATTTAGAGGCATTTAAAGATCACAGAATGTAATGGAAAAACACAGTAGAATGTAAATATATAGCGTTAAATAAATAGTAAAATAAAATCAAAGACAATGAAACAGTCTATATCAAGCTATTTAACGAAGGTTTTAGTGACTTTATAAAATGTTTTTCTTTTTCCCTTCGTTCAATTGGGTTGTCCGTATAGAGTTTATAAAACGGAAAAACTGAAAATTGCCCGTGGCCACAAATATCAAGATGTTCACTAAGTTTAATTTTTCTGTACTCGGGTTGATTGACGTGCTGTTTGTGTATACGAATACGTGTGCGTAGAGTTGTTCCAGTTTCTCCTATATAAAATTCTTTACATCCGCTACACGTAATGTTGTAAATAACGTTTTTAGAGGCACTTGTGATATTATTAATTTTAAATTGTCTTTCATGCAATCGTATTGTCACCATATAAAGTAAAGTTGCCATCATTTATGTTATAATGGAGTATATTTTACTGGTTCTTGTGATTTACCATAATTGTAATAAACGTGAATTTGATCAAATTTATCAACCTTATAAAGAATTTAGTTTAAACTTAAAATATTGATATACCTTTAATTAATTTAATGATATATTTTAAAAATAAGTGTCATCAACACTTTTAAAATAGGATTTAAAATGTACTATAATTTGTTATCAAAGGTATAGAAAAAATGTGAAAAACGTATGAATTCAAACAATGAAATAAAATTTGCTTAAGTTATATAAGTTAAAAAATGTCGAAATATAATTATTTAATCTTTTATCTAAACAATTCTACATTTACCTTACATCTATCTGAAGTTTTATTAAAATAGTTTTACTTTTTGTAACAAAGTAAGGAAAACATACCTAAGCAAACATCAATAATTAAAAAAAAAATGGCAAGATTCTTCTCATTTCTTCATTCAGGTCATATAAATGACAAACATTTTACATACGTGAGCATGGAGGTAAATTATGTTGAAAACTTCCATTTTGTGTACATTGATGGACTGCCGATCCATTAATGTTGTGTCCTTCATCACAGCGAAACTCAATAGTCTCATTATAGTCAAATGTCTGTTTATTTGGGTCTGTAGCTATTTGCAGAGGGGGCTTAACTGTTGGTCGCTGACATGTTATACCTAAAAAAAAACCCAACATTTTAATGCTATTGCTTTTAATATTATGTATGCAACATCCTCTTAAATAATTGACTAATTAGACATAAAACTATATATCGGCATGTTGATGATGTGAGATGCATTTGCTTAAAAAGTATGTACATCTAAAAGTAAAACTAATTATTCAATTTTGACAATTTAATTTGATTGCATGATATTTTTAGTCTATTTATTCAATTATTTCAAATGTACCAACATTTGTTTAAAAGAATATCAATCTTTATTTCATTATTATTTTGTCTGCAACATTCCTGATTATGGACTAGATATTTATTATATTCTAGAGCATTACGTTTGTAATTCATTTGCTGTGTATTTAGATTTTGTTTATTTACGGCTTTTTATTCAATTTGACACAGTGGTTACTTCATAAGTTCTAGTATATTAATTACTAAGAAATAAGACGTCATTTTCTTGACTCAATAAAACACTTATTTATTAATAATATTTGTAAAATTCAAGAATGAACTATCTGAATTTTTGTTCGAATCAAATCAATATGATTTTCAATAATATATTTCATTTCCCCTTGCTTTAATAATATATTAATCAAAATTAATGCACCCCATTCAAAAGTGTATAAATTATAAAAAAACTCGTTATAAATTATGAGTTTACGGATAATCAAATTATAGAATTTACAAACGACATTCATTCAGAGCATATTTTGTTATACAGGAAAGAGTAAATAGATTGAGAAACATGTTTAGTTTCGCTCATAAACTGTCTAAAGGGGAATGTCCGGTCATCACGTACATTTATGAAGAAAATGTAAACTTTTTTGAACTGGCTTGTTTCTGTCCAAAACTGTTGCCAAAAGAAAACAAACTCAATAGACTCATTATAGTTGAATGTCTGTTTGTTTGGATCTGTAGCTATTTGGAGAGGGGACCTAATCGTTGGTCGCTGACATGTTATATCTGAATACGAACATTTTAGTAATCTTACATGTATGTTCATGAATAGATATCACTGATTATTAACAAATAGATATTTGATCGATAAACATTAAACCAATAATAAGTTTGCGCTCTCCGTAAAAGGCTATACAAAACCGGTATATGCGTCCTCTAAAGTAAACTAATGATGACATTAAGGGTAACGGATTAGGAATTTAGAATTGTTCGTGATCTCGGCTTTTGTTTTTTTTTTTCAAAATTTATCAAATCTATCAACATTTTGAAAAGTAAAATATTCAATTCTTAATCTAATAGTTTTTGAATACCAAATCCTGATGTTTTATCAAACGGAAACGTCTATATTATACTAAAACCATTCAAGAACAATGCTATTGGTGTTCCGATTTAATTACTTGGGTTATAATAATTGACAAGAATTTCACATACGTGAGCACGTAGGCAAATTATGTTGAAAAATTCCGTTCTGTGTACATTGCTGGATTTTCGCTCCAATCAAGTTGTATCCTTCATCACAGCGAAACTCAATAGACTCCTTGTAGTTAAATGTATGTTTGTTTGGGTCTGTAGCTATTTGGAGAGGGGACGTAACTGTTGGTCGCTGACATGTTATACCTGAAAACGATCATTTCAGTAATTTAACACGCATTATCATATTTGTAAAATCATTGATTATTAAGTGTACATATTGATTTTACAGATGATAAAGCGGAGATGCGCATATGGATATTGTGAGCTACATTGGCAAAGATTGTATAGGCGCTTCAAAATGAAAATTGATAATAAAATGTTGACTTTAATTATCAACATAGTCACTTTACTTTATCTCAAATTTAACAACAAGCTTTAAAAGGGCATAAATAAAATTGGTTTTCGGAGTTCTATTTTCAAACTTTAATAATTACCAAATGTTTACCAAAGGTACTTAAAAGACTTAACAAAATTAATAAACATAAGTAAGTTGTGAAGTAATATTCGATATAAAAAGCTCATAACTCATTATTATGCAAGCCATGCTTAGTGTTATGTTTTTGTTTACGTGTTTGTTGCTGAACAAAAATACATTATTTGAAACTATACAGGTGACAACACTTGAAATCTGTTTGATCATGTTCTGGATAATCTTGTAGATAAAAATTGTATGTAAAATGATGCTTTCACAAGTACATACAATGCAGCTTATGAAAAAATAAATAAATTGATACGAGTTTTCTCTATTTCCGAACGTCATTGATTGTAAACTATACATGTTTGATAAAATAGACACATAACCGACAAAGTGAATTAAGTTACATTGTGTATATTTTTTTATTTAAAATAAAATCATATATGTTAAATTTACCTACAACTAAATTCTGAAAAACTATGTAGTCCTGGTTTTTTTTTTACTTTTACTGAAAATCAACTTCTTTAAATGTCATTAACAATGATCAACAAACTAACTATAGAACACAAGTTCGTAAATTTTGTAATAATGGAATACAATTTGTTTTTTCCCAAAGACACAATGAAAAGTGTTTGATGGATATTTTATTTCATTTAGAGTATAGTAAAATAAATGACAATTAACATACCTAAGCATGTAGGCAAATTCTGTTGAAGAATTCCATTCTGTGTACACTGTTTCACCGCCTCTCCATTCAAGTTGTATCCTTCTTCACAGCGAAACACAATAGACTCATTGTAGTTAAATTTATGTTTGTTTGGAGCTGTAGCTATTTGGAGAGGGGACGTAACTGTTGGTCGCTGACATGATATACCTGAAAACGAAGCAGTTTAATTATCTTACTTTTAATTGCATTTATGCAACATCCTATACATAATTGGCCAAATAGACAAAAACGCTATGCATGGGTATGTGGATGCTGTGATATGTATTTGCTAAACAATATGTGCACCTAAAAATGAAACAAATGATTCAATTTTGCCATTTTTATTTAATTGCATGATGTTAGTCCGTTTGTTCTTTTTTAAAAATGTACCAACATTTGTTAAAAGGACATTCATCTATATTTTATTGCCATTTGTCTGCAACATCTGCAACATCACTTATTAGTGACTAAATATATATGATATTCTAGACATTTACCTTTTCACGCGTTTGTGGTTTATGTAATGTGTATTTATATTTTGTATATATATACCTAAAAGAGAAAGGGTTTTTAATTAATTTGACATACTGGTTACTAAACAAGTTCTGATAGATTTCGACCTTGTCAGCAAACACAATCTTCCACTGAGTCGCATGCTGACTGACGTTTTTCATACTAATTGTTAGACCATAATTAATTACCTAATTGTCTACGGACTTTTGCGGTTTTTATTTTCCCGATTACGACAAAGAGCACACGGCGGGTGTGACCGGTCAGCAGAGGATGCTCACTCCTCCATGGCACCTGGTCGTACCTCTATCTTGGAGGTCCGTGTTGCTCTGCTTTAAATTTGTATTTCGTTTTATGGATTTTTGAGATGGTTGACGGTTTGTTATTGTCATTTTTTCATAATAAACAATACAAAATGTTAAAATAAATAAAAACAGTAAAAATAAATTCGAAAAGCTTGTTATAACAGAATATAATCCATCTACTTAAAACAATTTACATATCTTTTATAATGAGCCACAGGGTCGGTCGATCTATTTGTGATTGTGTTAGAAAGTACACATGTGGAAATAAGACGTTATTTTCTTGACTCAATAAAATATTGCTTAATTCATAACATTTGTAAAATTTAAGAATTAATTATTTGGAAAACGTTCGATGTAAAATCAATGTGATTTTTTAAAAAAGTCTTATTTTCCCCTTGCTTTTTATAGGATATTATTTAAAAAAAATTATTTTGATATTTTGTGGTTAAAATTAATGTTTCCCATTAAAAAATGTATAAAGAAGGGAAAAATACAAACGACATTCAGGACATATTTTGTTATTTACAGGAAAGAGTAGACAGAAGCATATTTAGTTTCGCTGATAGGCTGTTTTAAGGGGGGATGTCCGACCATCTTGTACATATGAGGACCAAAATGTAAACATTTCTTATATTGGGTTGTTTCTGTCCAAAACTGTCTAAAAGATAAAAAGTAATAAATGTGAGGTTTTTCACGGTGTTTTGTATGCAAATTACGCATACATAAACGAACAATGATTTTTTAATCACTTAGTTAGAACTACGCAGCTACAGAATTCGACTGAAGATTTTAAAATCTGACCATAAAAAAAATGAAATGATGTCATTGGTGTCAAATCTACAACCATTTATGGAGGAAAAGGTCAAACTTCACCATTTAAGTTGTGGCTTTGTTTGTTTGTATATGGGCATATCCCTCTAACTATTTTTAGAATCGGTAGGACAACAAAGTAGTGCCTTTAGCAAAATAGTTCCTATACTTGCAGAGTGTATATATATTTATTGGGACATTTTAAATCAGAATGCTTGACACATGTCAAAAAAGAGGATTTGCAATTTTAAAAGCAAGTGTCAAAATTAAATTATCATTTGAAGGAAAGAATTCAAATTGTTTGATTTACACCCTTTCCAAAACTGTAAAATTCCCTTCTTTTTATTTTCATTTTCAGAGTTTTTCGATACAGACGTATTTTGCCGGAAAACGAATCTGACTTCACACCACGAAATTTTAACAGGAGAGAGACAATTTGATGATTTCTCAAGAGGTCCCTCTTTGCTGAACGAAAATTAGGGCCGGAGCTATGAACCCGAACGTTAACATTACTGCCTATGGAAAATGCATTAATGGACTATACCCATATGGTATAGTATAGCGGTTAACTAATTACTGTTAACCTATGGTGAACCTGTTATTGTATACAATACAACTTTCCATCTCGATACGATCCGGCGTCAATACCTGCTACACCTCTCATTTAAGTTGTGTCCTTGTTTTAAAATAGGCTAATCTACTCTTAAATGGGTATCAGACACTATCAGTCGGTACGAGATATATCCCAGGGGGCATTTAAACGTTGAAACAACGTTGTTTCAACATCAGGCATCAACGTTGAATCAACGTTGAAATAAGGTTGCATATGAAAGTTGAGGCAACGTTGAAAATGTAACGTTGTTTCAATGTCATAACTCAACGTTGATTAAACGTATAAATGGTGTTGAAATTAGGTTTAAAATATGTAAATATGACGTTGAAAAAAGTTAAAATTAAGTGACTTTTTCATAAAATGTTGCTTATAAACATATTTTTTATTATGTTGTGCTGTTTTGACACTTTATGAAAAAAAAGATCCAAATGTAAATAGTCGCTCTTCATTTAAATCCTTGTAATATCCGAGTACATCATTCGCTAAACAGCTTGTGTATAAAGTCCTCGTTAAAAAGTTGAACTTGCATGGCATTTCATAATGCATAAGGCTGTAGGAAAATGAACACATTAAAGAAACCACGCGTACATTCCACCAAATGGTATCCATGCTTGTTTTTCCATGATATGGAACAAAGGATGTCAACACAATAATCAGTTCATCATTTGTACTCTGCAGACTGTTCTAAAACAAATAACTCCTAAGATACTCCAAAGTGAAATATAAAATAGTCACAATAGTCCATAAGCTAAAATCCCGGCATTTTACTGTACATCAAATCCGTGTAGTGACTGCACGAGGTGTACCTAAGAACTGAATTTCTTTGTTCACCACTAGTGTCTTTAGCGGTCAAGCTGACATAAAGCAGCTTAGTAAATTGCATAACAAGATCAGCAGTGCTTGCAGTAGTGATAGGTCCGCATCCCCTTATCACTGACCTAGTTAATGCAATTAGCCACTTGCTGTACGCAGAGCTCAAACTCAAATTTCTTGTATCAAACAAATCTTTTGTTTTAAAATATAACGTTAAATTTAAATTAAAAAAAAATCACTGATATTTAAATTGGATAATACAACAATATAATAATTTGATTCGGAATTAAATAATAATTTAGTAATAAAATCAAATTAACATTAATATTTGTAGAACACATTATGAAATGCTTCCACAATTGACAAAATATAAGTAAAAGCTAAATTAAAAAAAATAAACAAGGAAGATTCGAATTTGAAAATATTTATTTTAAATACGTTGTTTCAACGTAGAAAAGTGGTTTGAGTCTTCAACATTGAAAATAAATTGGGTCTTCAACGTGGAATCAACGTTGAGATATGGTTTGGGTTTCAACGTTGAAACCTTAACGTTGAATCAACGTTGAATAATGGTTGATCAACGTTGTAACTTGATTTCAACCATTCCTAAACGTTGAAACAACGTTGCGTGCCCACTGGGTATTTGCCTGTGTCTATGAAGGTACATTAAAGTATTATTTTCTTTGAAAAATAAGTTGATTTTTTACTTAAGACAATGTTTTGGACCCCTACCCTACTTCTAAAAAGAATTTAATTTATACACATACAACTGATAAAACAAACTTGTGACCGTTGTCTGTCAAATTTAACACAGATTGTTTTAAATTGAGATTTATTTTTTCTATGTAAATATAACGTCAATGTGCCTCTATAGACACACGAGTTCTAAGTATAGACTGGATTTTTTCCCTTGCCAATAGTATTTAAGAATAGGGTACCCAATTTTGAGAAAAAGCTACAAAATAAATGTGCAATATTCAACCCTTTTTCTCAACAGATGGTTGTAGAGTGGACACCAATGACCCCCTTTTATATTTTCAGATATTTAAATCGTCGAGATGTGTCTGTAGCTGCCAAGTTTTACAGCTGAATTAAAAGATTAAACAAGAGGCACACTGGCCACATTGCTCACCTGAACAACAAAATCAAAATAAAATCGGCTTTATTGAGTCATATACAAAATATATAGACAATTGCAATATAGTAGAATATATAGATCCTGTATGAAAAGATTTTCTTTGTCCCAAGATATTCTTATGTTAAACATTGGGACCCTTTTGTAATAGAATGATTTCATAGTCATATCACATATTAAGCATCACAGGTCTCAAGAAGACATTAAGCAATTGTTCCAATATATATAAACCTACATCAAACTTTGAACCTCTTGTCGGGCCCAAGAATTGTTCAATGGCCACACTCTAAACAGCTGAGAATCAAAAATATGTGAAGATGCTTCCATATAAGTAATACATAAATATATTTAAAAGGCCAAACATTTGACAAACGCTCCCATTTATACCTGTACAAATTTCAAAATGATGCCGTTTGTTAATGAAGTTTGAAAAAATAGTATCCTATTTGATTGATGTGATCGTACGAGCGCGATTTGGCCAGGACCGAGGAATTCTGTTTACTAGCAATAAACAACATTATCTTTGAAATCTCCCGTCACGTATTGAAAGCGGAAACTAAAAATTTGAATTAAAACATTATTAAAATTGATTATAAAAATAATATTTTAGTAATTGAAATAACACAATTTATTTTTGCATTTGCACGACTTAATAAATTCCACAAAGATGAGCAGATTCAAAACATACCAAAGTTTCTTCAAAATTCTACATTCTTACCCATCGTATGGTTGTCTTATACAATTTTTTTGTTAAAATTACCCTGCAATAAACAATGTCAAATGCTTAAACCAATGTAATGAGCTACCAGGTATATCTTTAAAGCAGAATTTATTTACTGCATTAATTCTTATTTGTACTGGATTCCAAAGCTTCACAAAAGTCCTTACAAACAGATATATATAGCAGGTTCCAGTAAATGTTCTACCAAACCTCTCTCTTTACTCCTTACTAAAATTCTTACAGAAGTAAAGGAGAAGCTTCAAGAGTACTGTACAACAATCTACTCCAGAAGTAGTGTGAATCAGATGTGGATACTAAAAAACTCTAAAGAATTATTAGACACTTTGAGGTCACAAAATCTTACCAAAATTAATAGCATCAAAACGTACGATTTTTCAACGCTTTATACAACCATTCCCCACGACATATTAAAATCCAGACTTTTTGATATCATCGACAGTTGTTTCTTCAATAAAAATGGAAGTCGTAAAAATGCTTACCTTGTCATTGGAAATCTAAAAAACTATTTTGTTAAAAAACATTCTGATTGCACACACAAGCATTCTGAATTTGACATTAAAAAGATGCTTGAATTTCTGATAGACATCTATGTAGTTTTTGGAAATCAAGTCTTCCAACAATCTGTTGGAATTCCCATGGGTACCAATTGTGCCCCATTGTTAGCAGACCTATTTTTGTATTCTTATGAAGCAGAATTTATTCAAAAACTTGTACGTGAAAAAAATAAATCACTCGCTGTGGCCTTTAACTCAACATTTAGGTATATCGACGACGTATTATCAATTGTTATTTCCATACTTACGTCGACTCGATATATTCCAGTGAACTTGAAATAAAAGATACCACAGAGTCAGCGTCATCTGTTTCATATTTGGATATTTTACTGGAAATGGACATTGATGGTAACCTAACAACAAAACTTTATGATAAACGCGATGAGTTCAATTTTTCTATAGTCAACTTTCCTTACTTATGTAGCAATATACCTTCATCACCTGCATATGGTGTTTTTGTCTCTCAGTTAATTCGATACGAAAGGGCATGCTCTTCGTATGAACAGTTTCTAAGACGAGGCAAGCTACTGACAAACAAGTTGATAGAACAGGACTATCAACAGTCTCGTTTAAAGTCATCTTTTTGTAAGTTCTATGGTCAATACGACAACCTTGTCAGCAAATACAATCTTCCACTGAGTCGCATGCTGACTGAAGTTTTTCATACTAATTGTTTGACCATAATTAATTACCTAATTGTCTACGGATATTTGCGGTTTTTATTTTCCCGATTACGACAAAGAGCACACGGCGGGTGTGACCGGTCAGCATAGGATGCTCACTCCTCCATGCCACCTGATCCTACCTCCATCTTGGAGGTCCGTGTTGCTCTGCTTTGAATTTGTATTTCGTTTAATGGATTTTTGAGATGGTTGACGGTTTGTTATTGTCATCTTTTCATTGTGCTTTACACACGTGTGTTTAGCAGCGTTCACGGCCGCAGGTAGATTGCAAGCCCCGGAGGTTTTAACATCTCTAGAAATTAAGCCCCACCCTCACCTGAGATTTTCCACCCGGTTAAAATGTTCGGACTTTAAACATTTGAGTTTTTGAGAATAATTTATAAACAATTTGCCCATGTAAAATTGGACCCCCCATCCCCAATGTACCCCACAATACCCCGACGATCATGATTTTGACAATCCTGAATTTACACTATTTAAGGATGCTTTCACTAAAGTTTCAGCTATTATAGGTAAATGGTTTATAAACGATTTTTAAAGATTTTGCTTTTTACGTTCTTATGTAAAAAAAATTGACCCCCCCCCCCCCAATATGGCTCCATTCTATCCCTTGGGATAACGTTGAAATCTAAACAATCTAAGAATGCTTTGACACAACAGTTTTTCTGGCTAATTGGCTTTAGAGAAGAATTTTAAATATCTTTCTCTGTATATTCCTATGTAAAAAGTCGACCCCATATTGTGTCCTTGTGAAAATTCGATCCGCCCAATGTGGCCCCACCCTAATTTCATGATTCATGATTTGAACAAACTTGAATCTACACTACATGAGGATGTTTCAACACTAGTTTCATCTTTTCTTCTTAAATGGTTTTTTTTAGAAGAGGAGTTTTGAAAAATAACGGAAAATGTTCATAAATTCTTAATTATCACCCCTGAAAGAAGGCGTGGCTCTTCTTTGTAGCAAACTTGAACCCCCTCGCCCAATAATGCTTAGTGCCAGACGGACGGACAGACATACGGACGAAAGACAACAAGTGATCAGAAAAGATCACTTGAACTTTCAGCTAAAAAGGCATTGTTCTGCACTTGTGTGCGGAATTTGCATACAAACCATTATGTACATGTTAAACCTCATATTTGTGTTTGCTTTTTTGTCTGTTCACAACAATATTAGTCAGTTTTTGGTTTAAATAAATGTTTACACTTTGGTCCACATGTGTACAAGATAGCCAGCATCCCCCTTAGGATGTTACTTTATGTAAGTATAAACCGACAACAGAGGCGATCAGAATTTTATTGTCGACAATTGTGGTTTATCGCTTTTTGCTCATTACATCACTCGCAGTTATTCAGTCTGCAAGTATATTCATGTGTTTTTCTTTGCATCGAATTACATAAAAAAATAGTTTACGTTAATACGTATATTTTCCTCCCTTACAAATTCCATCATGTGTAATGTTTTGTTACTGTATAATTTGATCGAGTATAGACTAGTCCAAACTTTGCTGGATCAACCGAAAGGTTAACAGTGAAAAAAACATGCACTTTCTCTATGCTTCCAAATATTTAGGCACCCTGTAATTAAATAACTCTGGATTTTAACTTTTTCTTCAATGTATGCGTAGTCCCATACTGGGGCAACCAAAATACAAGACGACAACAGCTACTGTGAGAAATCTATGGAGTTTTACCCAAATATGGCGGCAAAGGGACAAACCTATTGCAAACTGTGGTTTAGTCTATTTCGTTTTGCAGGAGAGAGAGAAAAATGACAATTAATATACCTAAGCATGTAGGCAAATTCTGTTGAAGAATTCCATTCTGTGTACACTGTTTGACCCTCTCTCCAATCAAGTTGTATCCTTCTTTACAGCGAAACTCAATAGACTCCTTGTAGTTAAATGTATGTTTGTTTGGAGCTGTAGCTATTTGGAGAGGGGACGTAACTGTTGGTCGCTGACATGTTATACCTGAAAACAAAGCACCTTTTAATTTCATTTATGCAATATCCTATACATATTTGACCATATAGACATAAAACTATGCCTAGACATATTGATGTTGTGAGATGCGAACATCTGTTAGTCGCAAATATGATATTTCTAAATTTGAATACTTCAGTTTTATTACACATATTTTCAAATCAGCAATAAAAGTATGCATTTAACGTGAATGAGTATGTGTATTCTGTGAACAGCATACAATTTGGCTAAACTGTATGTCGAGAAACGTGTGCTGCAAATACGACCTGCTATTTATATGTTGAATATTTAAAAGAACTATATTTGTACAAATATTAGGATCTAGTAACATTTTATTTTTTAAAATCAGTTATTAAGGTCTTCCGTTTCCAACGGAAGACCTTATTGTTATTCTTCGGTTTCTTTTTCCCTATTATTAGGGTCTTCCGTCTTCAGCGGAAGACCCTTCTATTATTGTATTGTTTCTTTTTCACTTTTTTTTTCTTTACAATTTTTGTGCAGAAGATTTCTCGGAGATGGGTCGTCGTCCGATTTTGGTCAAATTTTCAGGATCGATCTCTCATTATCTGAAGTTTGTACCCTATTTTGGATTTTGTAAAAATCACTTCCGGTTCGGACTTATCCGCCATTTTGTCATTTTTTTAAAAATTGTTGTCCACGTATCTCCTCAAAAACGAACAAAGATAGAAAACTGAAATTTTCAGGAATGATAGAGGACATGAACGTCTAGCCTCACGAGGAAAATCATTGTCCGGAAATTCCGAGTACGGAAGCTAGCTGGGGTCAAATTTAGGGACACGTTTTTGACGAATTCTTTTTGTCCACGCATCCCCTCAAAAACGAGTAAAGATAGAAAGCTGAAATTTTAAAGAATGGTAGAGGATATGGAAATCTAGCCTCACAAGGAAAATCATTGTTCGGAAATTCCGAATACGGAAGCTAGCTGGGTTCAAAATATAGGACACATTTTCGATGAGTTTTCTTTGTCCACGCATCTATTTAAAAGCGAGTAAAGATAGAAAGCTGAAATTTTTAGGAATGATAAAGGACATGATAGTCTAGCCTCACGAGAAAAATCATTGTCTGGAAATTCCGAGTAGGGAAGCTAAATTTTTAAACTCCAATCAATTGTGTTATAATGACCTCAGACTAATTTTAAAACATATTATCTAAGTTGCACTTACAATTCTGCGTCTAATGAAATCTTATTTAAATTGATTGGATGAAAATTAAATTTTTCAATTTTTTTAACTCATTTAAATCGTGTTAAAATGACCTCAGACTAATTTTAAAACATGATATCTAAGTTGCGCTTACAATTCTGCGTCTAATGACATCTTTCTCTAATTGATTGGATAAAATTTAAATTTTACAAAAAATTTAAACTGATTTAAATCAAGTTTAAATGACCTCAGATTAGTTTTAAAACATGATATCTAAGTTGCGCTTATAATTCTGCGTCTAATGACATTTTTCTCGAATTGATGGGATGATTTTTAAAATTTAAAAAAAAATTAAATTTAACTAAATTGCGTTGAAATGACCTCAGACTAATTTTAAAACATGATATCTAAGTTGCGCTTATAATTCTGCGTCTAATGACATCTTCCTCGAATTGACTGGATGAAATTTAAATTTTTAAAAATATTTAAACTCATTTAAATTGTGTTAAAATGACCTCAGACTAATTTTAAAACATGATATCTAAGTTGCGCTTATAATTCTGCGTCTAATGACATCTTTCTCAATTTGATTGGATGATTTTTAACTTTTTTCAAAATTTTAAATTTAATTAAATTGCGTTTAAATGACCTCAGACTAATTTTAAAACATGATATCTAAGTTGCACTTATAATTCTGCGTCTAATGACGTCTTTCTCGAATTGAATGGATGAAATTTAAATTTTTCAAAATTTTTAACTTTAATAAAATCGTGTTTTAATGACCTCAGACTAATTTTAAAACATGATATCTTAGTTGCGCCTATAATTCTGCGTCTAATGGCATCTTCCTCGAATTGATTATATGAAATTTAAATTTTTCAAAAAATTTAAACTCATTTAAATTGTTTTAAAATGACCTCAGACTAATTTTAAACATGATATCTAAGTTGCGCTTATAATTCTGCGTCTAATGACATCTTTCTCGAATTGATTGGACAATATTTAAATTTTTCAAAATTTTTAACTTTAATAAAATCGTGTTTTAATGACCTCAGACTAATTTTAAAACATGATATCTAAGTTGCGCCTATAATTCTGCGTCTAATGACATCTTCCTCGAATTGATTAGATGAAATTTAAATTTTTCAAAAAATTTAAACTCATTTAAATTGTGTTAAAATGACCTCAGACTAATTTTAAAACATGATATCTAAGTTGCGCTTATAATTCTGCGTCTAATGACATCTTTCTCAATTTGATTGGATGAAATTTAAATTTTTCAAAATTTTTAAATTAAATTAAATCGTGTTTTAATGACCTCAGACTAATTTTAAAACATGATATCTAAGTTGTGCTTATAATTCTGCGTCTAATGACATCTTCCTCGAATTGATTGGATGAAATTTAAATTTTTAAAAAAATTTAAACTCATTTAAATTGTGTTAAAATGACCTCAGACTAATTTTAAAACATGATATCTAAGTTGCGCTTATAATTCTGCGTCTAATGACATCTTTCTCAATTTGATTGGATGATTTTTAACTTTTCAAAATTTTAAATTTAATTAAATTGCGTTTAAATGACCTCAGACTAATTTTAAAACATGATATCTAAGTTGCGCTTATAATTCTGCGTCTAATGAATCTTCCTCGAATTGATTGGACAATATTTAAATTTTTCAAAATTTTTAAATTTAATTAAATCGTGTTTTAATGACCTCAGACTAATTTTAAAACATGATATCTAAGTTGCGCTAATAATTCTGCGTCTAATGACGTCTTTCTCGAATTGATTGGATGAAATTTAAATTTTTCAAAAAATTTAAACTCATTTAAATTGTATTAAAATGACCTCAGACTAATTTTAAAACATGATATCTAAGTTGCGCTTATAGTTCTGCGTCTAATGACATCTTTCTCGAATTGATTGGACAATATTTAAATTTTTCAAAATTTTTACCTTTAATAAAATCGTGTTTTAATGACCTCAGACTAATTTTAAAACATGATATCTAAGTTGCGCTTATAATTCTGCGTCTAATGACATCTTTCTCGAATTGATTGGATGATTTTTAATTTTTTCAAAATTTTAAATTTAAATAAATTGCGTTTAAATGACCTCAGACTTATTTTGAAACATGATATCTAAGTTGCGCTTATAATTCTGCGTCTAATGACATCTTTCTCGAATTGATTGGATGAAATTTAAATTTTTCAAAAAAATTAAACTCATTTAAATTGTGTTAAAATGACCTCAGACTAATTTCAAAACATGATATCTAAGTTGCGCTTATAATTCTGCGTCTAATGACATCTTTCTCAATTTGATTGGATAATATTTAAATTTTTCAAAAATTTTAAATTTAATTAAGTCGTGTTTTAATGACCTCAGAATAATTTTAAAACATGATATCTAAGTTGCGCTTATAATTCTGCGTTTGATGACATCTTCCTGGAATTGATTGGATGAAATTTAAATTTTTCAAAATTTTTAACCTCTTTTAAATCGTGTTAAAATGACATCAAACTAATTTTAAACTTGATATTTAAGTTGCGGTTGTGATTCTGCGTCTGATGACATCTTTCTCGAATTGATTGGATGAAATTTAAATTTTTCAAAATTTTTAAACTCATTTAAATCGAGTTAAAATGACATCAAACTAATTTTAAACATGATATCTAAGTTGCGCTTGCAATTCTGCGTTTGATTGGGTGACATCTTGTTCAAAATCTTTGGATGAATTATAGGATTTTCGAAATTTCAAACTCATTTAAATCGAGTTAACATGACATCAAACAGATTTAAATCTCAGTCAAAAATCTCATTTCATTGCATCTGCTGAAAAATTGGACGGAAGACCCACTCGTTGCTCGCAACGAGATCGCATCTAGTTATTATTATTTTTTTTTTCTTACAAATTTTGTGCACGCGATTTCTCAAAAACGGCTCGACCGATTTTCATGAAACTTTCAGATCTGACATTTCCGTTTTTGAGATATTGACGTTTTAGCGATTTTTAGAGGGGTGGCTTTTCCGTGGAACTTCTCCTAAACGAGAAAAGATATTGCATTCAAACTTTCAGGGAAAGTAGACAAAAGATTGTAGATTTGTAATTTTATTTTCATTTTGATCTAGCTTGAAAGGCGCCGAAGCTCGCCTGGACCCGAAAATTGAGATTAAAAAAAACGTCGTAATTTTTTCTGGTTTTCTTTGTTTATCTCTTTCTGAAAAATATTTTGTTAAAACATGTAAAGTAAAAAAAGTTTATATTTACAAGAGCTTTCATTTGATACCAAGAAAAAGGGGCTGGCCCCTTAAATTAGGGGACTAGAGGGCTCTAAAGTCTTTTATCTGTAGTCATTTACTGAGAGATATTTTGTAAAAGGTTATAGAAGAAAATATGTTTATCTCACAGTTATTTATCCAAGCAATGTAATGATTTTATCACGTGTTACGTAATTAAGGGTTTTTAGGGGCCGAAAGTCCAAAATTTTGATCACCCATATCTCAGAAAGGAAAAATATTTTGAAATGCAGTACAGAAGGAAAGTTGCTCAAAATGATGTACTTAACAATATGCAACATTCAAAATTTCGTTAAACGGTCCCTATAAGGAGATAAGGGATCGGCCCCTAAAACGTTCTTAGCCGTATATCTTAAAAACGGTAACGAATTTCTAAACACTTCCTGAAAAAAATGTGTTTCGAATTAAATGACCTTTTATTTGATATCAAGAAAAAGGGGCTGGCCCCTCAAATTAGGGGACCAGAGGGTCTTAAACTCTTTTATCTGTAGCTGTCTTATGAGGGGTATTTTATGAGGGTTTTAAAAGCAAAATTAGGTATAATACGTTTATATATCCTAACAATATAATGATTTACTTATGCGTTACCTAATTAGGGGTTTTAGGGGCCAGAAGTAAAACGTTAAATCTTGTCTATCTCAATTGGAAGAAATGCAAGTATTTAAAGAACCAACGTAAGAGAACTTATAAAAAGCGATGCAGAAAAGCAGTAGTACTCCACTTCTTTTTACAGATCATGTTTTCTTGTCGAAAATCAAAGTCGATGATGTCATATCACCTTCTTAAAATCGGACGGAAGACCTCCTCGTTGCTCGCAACGAGATCGTGTCTAGTTTTACATATTTTTATGTCTGCATTTTTTTCTATTATTAACCATACATTTGTTAATACTATAGACATTAAATCGTTCATGTAAATGTAATTTATGTGGCGTGTATTTATATATGAACTTTTATAAATCGTTATTTACCTGAAAATGAAAGTTTCTTGTTCAGTTTTGGTGTGCTAACTAGATTTTTGAATTATTTGAAGTTTATTCATTTTAATTCTCAAATATAGCAGGTTTTCTTTAAATGAAATAATAGTTTAATCCATCTACTCAATACATAAAAAAATGTAAAGATTATATTAATCTTCTTAAAAAAAACTCTGTATAAATATATAGCAAAGTATTCAAATTGCAAACTAAAATTTATTTATTTGTTCTTTATTAAATGCTAATTAAAAGCTAAATACACCATATCTAAAAGGTAAAGGATGATCTGATGGTTAATTTGTTGACCACCAGCCTCCTTATTTCCGTTTTTTTTTCAAGGAGAGAGAAAAATGACAATTAATATACCTAAGCATGTAGGCAAATTCTGTTGAAGAATTCCATTCTGTGTACACTTTTTGACCCTCTCTCCAATCAAGTTGTATCCTTCTTCACAGCGAAACTCAATAGACTCCTTGTAGTTAAATGTATGTTTGTTTGGAGCTGTAGCTATTTGGAGAGGGGACGTAACTGTTGGTCGCTGACATGATATACCTGAAAACGAAGCAGTTTAATTATCTTCCTTTTAATTTCGTTTATGCAATATCCTATACATATTTGACCATATAGACATAAAACTATGCCTAGACATATTGATGTTGTGAGATGCGAACATCTGTTAGTCGCAAATATGTTATTTCTGAATTTGAATACTTCAGTTTTATTACACATATTTTCAAAGCTGCAATAAAAGTATGCATTTAACGTGAATGAGTATGTGTATTCTGTGAACAGCATACAATTTCGCTAAACTGTATGTCGAGAAACGTGTGCTGCAAATACGACCTGCTATTTATATGTTGAATATTTAAAAGAACTATATTTGTACAAATATTAGGATCTAGTAACATTTTATTTTTTAAAATCAGTTATTTTACATGTTTTTATGTCTGCATTTTCTTCTATTATTAACCATACATTTGTTAATACTATAGACATTAAATCGTTCATGTAAATGTAATTTATGTGGCGTGTATTTATATATGAACTTTTATAAATCGTTATTTACCTGAAAATGAAAGTTTCTTGTTCAGTTTTGGTGTACTAACTAGATTTTTGAATTATTTGAAGTTTATTCATTTTAATTCTCAAATATAGCAGGTTTTCTTTAAATGAAATAATAGTTTAATCCATCTACTCAATACATAAAAAAATGTAAAGATTATATTAATCTTCTTTAAAAAAAACTCTGTATAATTATATAGCAAAGTATTCAAATTGCAAACTAAAATTTATTTATTTGTTTTTTATTAAATGCTAATTAAAAGCTAAATACACCATATCTAAAAGGTAAAGGATGATCTGATGGTTAATTTGTTGACCACCAGCCTCCTTATTTCCGTTTTTTTCAAGGAGAGAGAAAAATGACAATTAAAATACCTAAGCATGTAGGCAAATTCTGTTGAAGAATTCCATTCTGTGTACACTGTTTGACCCTCTCTCCAATCAAGTTGTATCCTTCTTCACAGCGAAACTCAATAGACTCCTTGTAGTTAAATGTATGTTTGTTTGGAGCTGTAGCTATTTGGAGAGGGGACGTAACTGTTGGTCGCTGACATGATATACCTGAAAACGAAGCAGTTTAATTATCTTCCTTTTAATTTCGTTTATGCAATATCCTATACATATTGACCATATAGACATAAAACTATGCCTAGACATATTGATGTTGTGAGATGCGAACATCTGTTAGTCGCAAATATGATATTTCTAAATTTGAATACTTCAGTTTTATTACACATATTTTCAAATCAGCAATAAAAGTATGCATTTAACGTGAATGAGTATGTGTATTCTGTGAACAGCATACAATTTGGCTAAACTGTATGTCGAGAAACGTGTGCTGCAAATACGACCTGCTATTTATATGTTGAATATTTAAAAGAACTATATTTGTACAAATATTAGGATCTAGTAACATTTTATTTTTTAAAATCAGTTATTTTACATGTTATGCCTGAATTCGAACAATTCAGATATCGTACATATAGTTTGATGTATGCATCATTAAATATCGTTGATTAAGATTGATACCTTATTTGATAGTATAAACGAAATGCACGATGAATACCAGGCTTTTCATATTTGAATACTTTTTATACTTAAATATATTGACTGACATTGATACAAATGTTTTTACCTTTGGTAGACTTTAAAGAGTTTTCTTAACTCTAAATATCCAGTACATTAATAATTTGTATATCTTGAAGAAAGAACAACACGTTGTGACATTGTCCCATTGATGGGAAATAATTTCAATGCGCATTCACAATCTGAACTGGGGATCTCACAGTTACATTACTTTTTGTGATAAAAATAATATTCTCAAACACACTGCAAATCAATAAAATGTTCAAATACTCTAAATGCTGTTAAAAGAGGTATACATTGTTTAAACAATTTAATTTTTTTTAATCGTATGTGCCTGCTTTCCCTACTCTTGATTGCCTCTAATATTTTTTTAAAAAGCCTAAATAATTCGAGAATGCTAAAAGAAACTTACGATAACAATATGGTCCTCCCCATCCATCCTGACAAGTAGGACAAACAAGATTGTCAGTTTCACAGTTGAAATTCGTCTGACATTTTTCAGGACAAAAGTTTTCGTTTTTATTTTTGATACTGGCTAAAAATAAATGATAATATTGTGTTTCTTTTTTCCAGCACATAATGTAGTATCTATCTTAAAAAACAGTCGTTTTTATAATCTGTATTCTGTGTATTAATGGATATGCACTTAATTTTATTTTATTATTAACAAAGAAATTAATTATTATTAATACCGTATACGAAAACTTCACACAAAGTCAGGATTCTTTGATCAGTATTCGGTCCTTCTATAGTAATCACTTTTATTGGAACATCAAACGTATGTGTAGAATAAATGAATATTTCACTGCGGTTCTGAGATGGGTGTTCATCACTGTATATCAAACGTTTAGCTCCATTCTCCGCTGTCCCATACAATTTGAAACCATTTATGCGATTCTCTACAAAACATTCGGATATAAATAAAAAATATGATTCATAATAAGATTATAATAAAGATTAATACCGTATAGCTGTTTTTTGGCGGGGATATAATTTTGGCCTATTTTGGCGATTTTTGAAAATCCCCTAAAATAAAAATCACTGTGTAGATTTGTGAATTTTTTTCAAATAATGTTCAAAGTCAGATAGCATCATCTGCATGATAAAAAAGGACAATTTTTACACCTGACAGTGTTACAGATAAAAATGTACATGTTGTCATAAACTGTATAAAACTAATGTAAATAAATAAAAACTAATCATTACCATGAATTAGAAGTTAATTGTTTCAACACCCTATCACTTTCCCCTGTTCAGATATGTAATTAACCCTAGTAAGAGGGGTGTTAGCTTGTGTTATTTTAGGAGACATGTCAGATCCATTATCGACTCAGGTGCAGATAATTGTCTGGTTAACGGTTTCATCCCAATCAATGAAATTAAAATTGATTGTTGATAAGGTATACATTTTAATGCATATGTTAAATATTATACAAGTTATATTTCGCTATTTCTGTTTAAAATATTAAAGTGTGTGAAGCCAGGGTCGGACATCAAAACTTACCACCTTGTAATGGTGACATAGGATTTTTGCTTCAGTACATTAATTTCTCAGCTATTGAAATTTAACTGACATTTGATTTTGAATAGAGGGTATAGGATTCACCAAAATTATATCCGCCAAAATTAATGGTATACCCTGTGGACCCAAATCCGCCAAATTTGTGTCCCGCCAAAAAAACCGGCCATACGGTATTAAACACCGCTTTACAGAGAAAATTTCTAAAGATTTAGTTTCAAGTTTGCTTAACAAATTCTTTGATGGTGATTTTAAAGAATTTTCTCCCAGTGGTTGTAAAAATCCAATCATAAAAATCATTGATTGTGATTTCAAACGATTATGTGTACTACATGTATTTGACAATCTGACGTATATATTTACTATGTTCTTTGAAATGTCTCATTTAAGAAAATATTCGGTTTGCTTCCTGTAAGGAACTCGCGATTATAACCCATTCAGGTTAACGATAAATATAAACAAGAGGCCTATAGGCCATATCGCTCAACTGAGCAACAATGACCAATATGATAATAAAATCATGAAAACTGTGTGTGGGTTTGTGTGTGTGTATATATATATATATATATATATATATATATATATATATATATATATATATATATATATATATATATATATATATATATATATTTTTTTTTTTTTTTTTTTTTCCCGTTGGGTGACCCTCGACGAAGTTCGACAGGTATAAAACCTAGTGAGAAATATCTTCCAAAGTGCTATTTTATTTGCATATTTTGTTTAGAAACTTTGCAGTAACATGTAGTTGGACATTTATATGCCGATCGTTACGCAATTTTAGTGCAAACATTTTGTATTTTGTGCATATCTGTGCATGTATAAGATTCCGGTCAGTAATTCTAATGGTTTGTTTACTGTACCGTACCATCTCAGGTGTGTCTTCTACATATAAATAGAAAACCGAAATGTGAATTTTAAAGGAATATTATTCAAATAATAAGAGATACCAAAAATCTAGAAAAATCATGTGTTGAAAAAATGGGAAACACTTAAAGAAAGGGAAAACGATTTTTCAATAAATTATTCGAAAAACCGTTAGAAAACACTGAAAGAATTTTGAATATTAAAAAAGAAATATCAGAAATCGAACTTCTACCTCATCATCTAATAAATATGAATTAAAAACGAGAATTGGAAACTCAATTAAGCTACCTTATCGATAAACAAGCAAACGGTGCACAAATTTGATCTCGTGCTAAATGGATCCAAGAGGGTGAAAAAAACACCAATTTCTTTTTGGGACTAGAAAAAAACCTATCAATCTAACAATGTGAGAAATATAATCAAAGCAGATAAAAAAGAAATTCGATCTTCCACCTGTGATATTTTAGGAGAGTAGGCAAATTTTACGAAAAGGTATACAATTCTAACTCGATACCAATAACGAAATAAATTCATATAAAAAAAATTGTAATAGTTTTCCAACACTTGAAGAATGTAAAGATACAGTGATGAATTTAAAATCAAATAAATCCCCGGGCCTAGACGCTATACCAAATGAATTCTATCAATGATTTTGGAAATATTTATCTACCATATTCTATAGTATGACGTACTGAGCTACACACAAAAACTCTCAGTTATTTCTCTTATACATAAAAAGGGAAGTAAAAGTCTGTTTAAAAATTACAGGCCAATCAGCTTAACAAATACGGACTATGAATTAATCGCATTTATCTTTGCTAGACGCTTAAAAATATCATAGACAAATACATAAGCAATGAACAAACATCATATATTCAAGGTAGAATATACAACCTTCAGATGAAATGACGCTAACATTTAAAAATATTGAATCTTTGGCACATGTGAATACAATAGAGGTTTTCGGTAAAGAAGCTGGGTCAAAAATTAATTTAAACAAAACGAAATGTATACTTTTGGGTATTTTAAAATATCAATACGATACCATAAACGGAATAAATGTTTCAAAGCACGTAGTAAAATGGTTAGGCATATATCTAGGCCACGACAAAACAGAATACTATACAAAAAAATTGGATAAAAGTCTATCATGACAGAAAAACTATTTGAATCTTGGAAGAAAAGAAAATTAACACTTTTTGGTAAATGCTCTATAATAAATACTTAAGCAATCCCTAAAATAATATATTTATCCACAATATTAGGAACTACCGGAAGAAAACTATATTAAAATATAAAAAGATTAAGGGGGAACAGGACGTTGCAGTGTAAAATTATTTGTCAATAACATTTTTTGCTTTTCTTAGCACGTTTACATTTAGCTGTCCACTACAACATGCATTAATTTCATGACTACTTTAAAAAAAGTAATGCATTATTTAGATTTATCAATTAACATGAACGGATCATTATCAGAATATACGAGGGTTAATCCAAAAGTAATGTCACAGATGCGATAAAATCCTGAAAAATCCGCGTAAAGTGACAAAAATTCGTGCTTTGAGATATCTACCGAATTCGATTCAGATCTGAAAATTTTAATGCATTATTATAAATATTTCTGAAGATAATATATTTTGTAGAGCGTGCGGTAAGGATAGTCGCCGCACGCTAGCGACGTCATTTCTAGATCTTTGGCGTTCTGGTAGAATTTCGTAATTTAGTACTGTATATAAATTGGCCACGATTGTCATTTTACAATTTTTTAATCATTTTTTCTCATAAAGTAACTAATTGATCTTTTTGTTATCGATGAATAAGTATATTGGATAATTTAATGTGCGATAAGTTTTTCGAGGTCTCTTCAAGAAGTCATGAACGTAGCTTTATGATACAACTCATGACGTAAGAACCTAGTTTTAACTTTCCTCCAGAGCGTATATCTTCTGTCTATCTAATATATTTATTAACATGACATATGCTTTTATTAGGTTTTGGAACCACGTTAAGGGTACCCCTTTCACTCGCTCTTAATTTTAGGTTGATATATCAATTCCAGTACATTTTCTAGTGATTTCTACCCATCGAAGCAAAAAATGCATCGTATCACTATTCGCATGTCTAGCCTTTTTATTCCTTGATCTAGAGACAAAAGACAGTGCGTAGATATCCGAAATGAACGGTAACGGTCCCTAATTTTTAAAAACAGTTAGAAAAAGTTTATAATTTATCTGTTTCAAAATATTGTGCAGTTTGGGGCTTTTTTAAAAATTTGAAGCATGTTATTTATTCATAAATACAAACCTTAAATAAGACGTAAATTCATGACGCGGCGATGTCACGTATATTTCATGCTATAAACATCAATATCTTGTTAAGTGTTCAACGAATTTTAATCAAAATTTTAATTCGAATTTGAAATTTGAGAAGGAAAATTTTGAGGTATCATTTTATATAATAAAGCGCCAGTGGGAATCGCGGTGCATAGTGTGACATAACTTTTGGATCAACCTTTGTATATCTGATTATATTAACCGCTTATGATTTTATACATTTACATTTCTAAAATTAAAATGTTAAATTTCCCCGAACTCGTGTTGTGAAAATGACTACTTTAGAACAATTGAGTACGGGAAAAAGATTTATCAAATCCCCTATGACGTCATAATGGATAAATGACATCATAGCATCATACAGTCAAATCAATTATGACGTCATAATAGAGTTAGCACATCAAAGTATCATTGTAATGATAGTCACGTGATACGTGTCCTGTTCCCCCTTAATTTTTAAATTTATATGAACAACCATAATAGAATAAAATGAAATAATGTGAAAGGAGATATAAAAGATGGAAGAATAGGTTTAATAGATATTGAATCAAAATTAAAAGCTTTAAAAGCAGCATGTGTACCTAGATTATTAGAAACTAAACATGTTATGAACGACTTTGTTAACATATTTTCAAAGAATTAAACAGACATTCGTTTTATCTCAATCACATCAGAAACATCTATTAAAAATTTCGATATTGTTTAAAATATTCCCCACTTCTATAAGGAAGTTTTTTCGTGTTTTAATATTTGGAAAACGAGGCCTAAATTTATAACTACAGAATCATTTTTGAAGCAACCTATTTGTCTATTAGCTCTTTTACTTACAAGGGCAAAACTATTTGTTTTAAAAATTGGATAAAAAGTGGAATTTTATTTACAGAGCACCTTTTCAATATAAATGGGAAACTAAAATCGTTAGATGATTTTTCAACTGTTATGGCTTTGTGAATATACCATAATTCAAAAAATATTTAAGAAATATAAAAAAAACTTTGATTTTTCAAAAATAGATTTCATTAATATAGAGATTGATAAATATATTCCAGAAAAACAGAACACCAATTTTCATTATTCCATACTAAAATATAAGAAATATCAAATCTCATGTTCACAAAAAAAATTAGTAAGGTATTCCAAATTTTCTCGAACTCAGACTGGGAATGTATTTATTTCAATAAAATAAAATCAATGGAAGATAAAAAAAAATAGCAGAATTCAATAACAAACTTCTTAATAACATTTTATGTAATAACTTTGATTTAAGCAAATGGAAAAGTCAAGTAAATAAAAAATGTAAAGTGTGTCAAAATGACACAGAGAATATAAGACGTTTAATTTTTTATTGTAAAAATGTTCAGAAAATATGGAATGCAATTAGTGATTTTTAACTTTTCAAGTTCAGTGGAAACATGTTATTATTGGTTTTTACTCGGCACGAAACAACACAATCAGAATGTACACAGGGGGAAATAAAATCTTTAAGCAAGTCCTTAAAGGTGACTTAAAGGTGGCGTAAAGGTGGCTTAAAATGTCTACGGACTTTTGCGGTTTTTATTTTCCCGATTACGACAAAGAGCACACGGCGGGTGTGACCGGTCAGCAGAGGATGCTCACTCCTCCATGGCACCTGATCCTACCTCTATCTTGGAGGTCCGTGTTGCTCTGCTTTGAATTTGTATTTCGTTTTATGGATTTTTGAGATGGTTGACGGTTTGTTAATGTCATTTTTTTCATATACAATCTTTAAGCCACTTTTAAGTCACCTTTTAAGCTGAGCTTATAGGTCCTTAATGTCCAAATTTCTTTAAGTCACCTTTAAGCCATCTTTAAGCCACCTTTAAGTATCTTTAAGTGGCATTTACGCTCTCTTTAAGTTGTCTTTACACCATCTTTAAGTTCCCTTTAAGTCAAGTTTGATCAAGCTGAACAGATTCATCTTAAATACATAAATTAAATGCAAAAGCTCTTTTATAGGGATGGGAGGGGGTGATCCGAGTGATGATATAATTTCCATTCAACACAGATCGCTATTATCAACACCGCTCCAATGGACACAGATTGCCGTTATAAAATTCTTTATTTTTTTTTTGGGGGGGGGGGGGGTTCAAAGTTATTGTAGTTGTGAGCGTAGTCTCTGTATCTTAATCGGCGCATGAAATTATATTAAAGTATGTTTGTTTCCTATCATAAATTAATCGGTGAAAGCTCAAGCTCTCTGTCTGTCTGTCTGTCTGTCTGTCTGTCTGTCTGTCTCTCTCTCTCTCTCTCTCTCTCTCTCTCTCTCTCTCTCTCTCTTTTAGTTCATCCGGTTATTTAACAAAATAAAAAAATGCACGAATAATGCATGATTTAATTTAACAATCGGTTTAAGTTTTTTTTTTCAATTTTAATTATTTCGAGATCTAATTCTAGATCTGCTAGATACATGTTAAAGATGAAAAGATATGTCGGGCGGGATATTACCGCTTTGTTTGTCTAGACATAGTTTTGTTCGTTTGTGTAAATCTAATTAGAGTCTATTGTTTGTCCAACTGAAGAAAACCCTTGGAACTAACATAGAATATACAAGATATACATGTACACAACAGGTGTGTCGTGTGCCCAGCTGCACGTCAGGGTTTCTTAAGGCGTCGAAATCTTAGTATGTACGTGTATACGCTAAGTCTAGTGAATGAAAGTTTATTTACATTTGTAATTCATTCAAAGTATTATTTCCTAACTCTGGGTTTTAAAAATCTACAAATTAAAGATACATGTATGTAAGAGTAAAATCTAGAGGCTAATTAATTACTGTAACGGTAATCATAAATGGGGGTTAATTATTTAAATATACTTATAAGGGTAAATATGTCACATACCAGGCCGGGTACATCATACATGTACAATTCTATGTACATGTATATGTAAACATCATTTGCAATTGCCACATGCAGTAAATACGTCACCGGTAATTGGTAATATTGTTTGTTATAGAATTGATAGTTTAAAAATCATGTATACAATTAAATATTTTAACATATATCATTTAATTTGTTATTCTGGATCTGTTGTAAATGTATAATGATCAATATTATTAAAATTATACATGCTGGAACGGCGCCGTGATCATGAAAACCGGGAAATTTCGTAGAACTAATACCCTAATAGTTTCAATGCATTTAAACAAAAAAAATAATTTCATATTCTTCCTTGCACTTCATTTAGTTATGAATTAAATGGACGTATATCTACCCGGTTTAAATATATTAATTAAGTAATTAGTAAGCCTAAACAGTTCCATTCAGGTATAAGATATTTTGTTTTTCACTGAAGGCCAAGTACCGTATTTCATTCTAAATACATGCATGCATGTAATTTATATATTAGTTGTAATTTATTGTTATAAAATGAATGGAAGTTAAAATCTTTTCAAGTAAAAAATACACTCATTACATTGATTCAATAGCCACCAATTTATAAGATATAAAACAACATAAAAAATATAAGTTCCCGTGGCGCAGAGGAAGTGAAATGATGCTAGTAAACGAAGGGTCCAGGGTCCAATCCTCGTCTTGGGCGGTTTTGAATTTGTTTTTTCATATTATTTTCTGGAGCAAAAACTGTTTTAAATACCTTTTCTGTCATAAAGTTAATATATTTTCTTTGTAAATTAAGCACAATATTGAATTAATTTTTTTAATGGCTTAAAGGTGGCTTAAAGAAGTAAAAAATTCTGTTTTGATTTATTCAAATGTTTTAAAATTTATGCGAAAGACCTGTGATGGAATTTTCTTTAAAAAAAATTGTATTTAAAGCTATAATTGTACAAAACTCACTACATGGTGGGTCAGCCATCATGTAGGTAATTCAATCCGGGGGTAGCTTAATATGGACTCTGTAGATGTGTTTAAGTGCTGCTATCGTGAAAGTTGCCAAAACTATCCTATCCTATATCCTGTATCCTGCATCCTATCCTTTAAATAAGCTCTATTCTATCCTATCCCATTCCATTCAAATATAGGAATACCAGTTAAATAGAACGAAAATTTAGAATTAAATGATTTCATCTACTAATGTAGTACTCACTAATTAAAACATAAAACCGAAAATTCTTAGACCGGGATAACTTATTTACTTGTGCAGCGGTAAAATTAAATCGTACGCGGGATGTACACAATAACGTAAAGAAACAGGTAAGCGATACGATTTTCGTTTTTATAAGATTTATGTATAAAAAACAGATAAATAACTTCGATGCACTTAATGAACTATTGTTTAAACACACATTTTTATCAAATTATTTTACTTATCACATAATAACTAAGCGTAATTATCAATAATCGAGCAATTCGTTCGGCGATAAATGTTAACACGATCTGGAAATCATAACTTTTTATGGATCATTATAAAGATCTCATTTATAGTTAAACTATTCGGAGTTATTTTTAAGGTATAAATTCATACGCATTTATAGCTAGCTTAAACATTTATTAATTTGATCTGTTGAGTTTAATATCGGACAGAAATATATATATATACGTCCCTGTTATCGGGCATCAAAGAAATAAAATATATGAAACGTGAAAAGTACACACAAACAATGTCTGGTTCTCGTTTACATGTTTATCTTTTAAAATGCCGAATAATTCATTCCTAAATTCAATTTAACTTTTATTATTTTGTAGACTTTAAATGAAGTAAAGAAATCTATTTATGAAGTAACCATTATTATGTGACATTGTATTCTCATAGCAAATCCATACTTGCGATCGAATTGACAAACATGTAGCACCGACAAGCCCGCATCAATGTTATGCACTGTTTTGTATATATAATAATACATCAATAATCATTCTTTAATGTTTTAACTTGTAAAACGAATTAAATTGACATTGCAAATGCAATGTTACGCTAGTTTTCGTTTTGCAGCAGAACTCTGAATTCATACTCGAATTTGATTGGCTTCAGGATGCAGGATAGGATAGGATAGAACTTAACTTTTATATTTCTATCATGTATCGCGCATCCTACCCTATCCTTGTCAACTTTCAGGATGGTAGCACTGTAGGATGTTACCTCCGGTTAAATTAGAGAGACTCATGTATAAATACATTATATTATACCACGTTGCACTTGCTTTGTTAAACCTTATTATACTGTATATATTTTGAATTATCAAAAATCAATATGTTTCAGAATATTTACATATCTACGAATACGAATGCTTAAAAAGGTATATGTATGCATAAATGTATAGACACATGTATTCACTTTTTTTATTTTTATGAATTTTTGTCATTTATGATTCAGATACCAATATAAGAATGTAAACTTTATTAATTTATAATTAAATTTAAAAATGAAACCGATCCAGGGGGCCCCTTGCACCCCAGGTGAGGAATAGGTAGAGGGCCTCTGTGGAGGTTTTGCCTCTAAATCTCTTTTGTATTTTATGAAATGAATATATACAATTAAAAAAAAAAAAAAACCGGTCACGCTGGGTTGTTCTCGAAATACAGGATGTACCAAATATTCTAACTCAGCTCGAAATGCAAAGGAATAAAAATAGATAAAATGGCAGGAAAAAATGAAAGTCAAGATGAAAATATATACTGTACACAAGCAGCTGATGATGTTGATCTAGAAATATTTGAAAAGATAAAAGAGCATTTTGAGCAGCTTGATAAAGAGTCGTTCATTTGAAATGCCATTGAGCAATATGATGGTGATTCCGAACACCTAAATGAGTTAGACAGAGCATGCACGACTATGGTAAGTCGCGTATTGAAGATTTCCCAGAAGGGCATCTTACCGAATTAAAAAATGACAATAACAAACCGTCAACCATAAAAAAAGTCCATGAAACGAAATACAAATTCACAGCAGAGCGACCTGCAAAAAGATAGAGGTAGGATCAGGTGCCTAGGAGGAGTGAGCATCCTCTGCTGACAGGTTGCATCCGCCGTGTGCTACTTGTCACAATTGGGCATGTCATAATCGAGGTAAATGTCAAAATCGGGAAAATGTCATAATAGGGAAAAACCGAAACTTTGATGGTTTGGTTTGTTTGTGATGGTCAAATACAAACCGTGAGCTAACACGGATTTCCATTACATTGGAGGCAGGATCAGGTGTCCAGGAGGAGCGAGCATACTCCGCCGACTGACCGAACGTAGACAAAGAGACAAGACAGGAAAAACAGTTAGGGAAAAATACGCTGCCGATATTTACTATACCTATGCTTTTATTGAGGGTATAGTATCAATGTCCGAATTTCAAAGAGAGGTCATGAGCAAACACAAGATGAGAAATCAGGTTACATTGTGCATTTCAAATGACTCACGCGAGGAGCATGAAACTAAACAAGACCCTACTGGATGCAATTTTGAAGAGTATCTCAAAAATGCACTAAGTCATGTCAATGAAAAACTAACTGAAATACAACTGACTGTTCGACGTGAATTGAAAATTAAAGAAAGTGAAATACAACCATTGCAATTAGAAAATGATAAACTTAGGCAAGAACTGGAAGCGTGCAATTTAGAAAACTGCAGACTAGCTGATTCCGAATCATATCTAAGATCCGAAATACGATTCCTTAACCAGAAAATCAAATCGTATGATGATAGCAACGGTGCAAAAAGTGAAATCATCATCGAAGTAAGGAAACTACAGAAAACAAAGAGTTCTCATAAAAATCCAACAGAACAAAAAAGCATACAATATTCAGAGAAACACACTTCTCGTCAAAAACACACTAGCCGTGATGCATCTTGGGAAGAACAAGAAAATGCTGTTAATATCAGTCAACAGAATGACACTGCGACAAAACACCAAGTCATACCGGTAGTAACTTTTTTCGTATAGTGCAAACAAAGACGCGCAGATGCAGAATAGTCCTTCAGTAACGTCTGCAATGGTGGTGCACAGCCCTCAGAAAAACAAACCTTGTTCGGAATCCAAACAATCACATTCGTATAATGCGTCTACCGCGGATTCAAAACAGAAAGTACAACTCGACGTGTATATGAACCGGGAGCGTGCTTCGGAGGTTGATACTGATGTTGCTTCGGAGGAGGATTCTTCAAACTCCTTCAAAGGATATAGTTTTGTTCGCAAAAAGCATACACCCTCGAAACAAGTGGTCCTTGCCAATATCAAGGCACGTGATACCACCTTCTAAAATGTTAAAGGGGATATCGTTAATTGGTGCCACAACAAAAATTTCAATGTTTTTAAAAATCTTCTTTTTGACAAATCACTCTGCAAGACGATACCCAAAATTCGTTATCCGTGTAAATATTGACGAAGAAGATTATAACAAAACTTTAGAGCCTGATTTCTGGCCAGATACAATATCAACCAGAGACTGGATTGTAAGAAATGAAACCACTAATAGATAAAATGGCTCCTTCATCTTCATATCTATCAATTTTAATGATTCTATGTACATGGAATATACCTGAGGAATTTAGTGTCATAGCTGAACAAGTAGTCACGTTTAGAGATATCGTATTTATATTAGAGCACTGGCTGTCTCAAAATTGTCTGTCAATTCTAGAGACCTCTTTTGATAATCAAGTTACAACATTTGCAAAACATGGTGTTACCACAAATAATATTACCAGAAGAGGCGTGACTTTTATCGTTAAAGAATCTGAAAACTACATCATAAATCAGATTGAATTTTCTAGTGAACTTATTCTAGAACTCTACTAGTTGATTGCGTCACTGAACGAAACATGTTAATTACGTTTGAATCCGTTAAACTGTTTTTGTATAAATCAAAATATAGAAAATCCCAAACTTTATTGGATTACATTTTTGTACCGGAATGGCTGAACTCGAAAATTATGTACAGTAATTTACTTAGAATTCACTTATGACATTTCAGATCATTTTCCAGTTTTTGCAGAAATTGACTTTGAACAAGCTTTTACACAAACTTCATTTGATCTATTGAGAATTATACCTAAATTGAATGTTGCAAATTCCGATAATCTGAATTCCTATATAAAGGATTGTGACAATTATCTGCGCTTATTACAAGAAAATACGTAACGCAATTATGATATCGATCAACATTTGATGAAAGTTTAGCTTCTCTACTAACAGCATCCGACCAACATATTCCCATGGGAAAGTTTAGAAAATCACTTAAAACCATACTGGAAAGACAGCGGTCTACACCAAGGATGACTTTGACTTGTCTATAGTCAACTTTAAGTAGGCCTATTGCACATCATTTCACAAATGAAGAAAATGAAGCAAGTTTACACATCAGATATTGGGGTTTGGTTAGCCTTTATCACATAATTACGGTACAGCAATGAGCTTAGTCAAGACATTACATGTTAAGAGAAATAAATTGAAGTTGATCCACATCATTTGCTAACTGTGACATTTTGTTGTTATTTATCTTAATAGCTTTTTGTTCAGTGTCTGCAGTTTCATTTAGCGCTCTTACTGTTTTGTTTCAGAGAATCACCCAGTATCTGGCCTCTAATAATTGTTCTTTTAACTTTGGTCAGTTTATTGATAAACAGTGAGTCCAAGGTAAGGAGAGAGAGAGAGAGAGAGAGAGAGAGAGAGAGAGAGAGAGAGAGAGAGAGAGAGAGAGAGAATTCCTGTATTGTAGGTACCTACAAATCAAATTTCCACGAACCACTTAATCTAAAGTAGATAGTTTAATTACTGTTGAACAAGAAAAATTAGGTGAATTTCACCCACAGCTTTTTTTCAATGAAAACTTTTGATGCATTTTAATGTTTATATACGAAAATGTCAAAATGAAAAGTAGAAACAAAGTAATTGAACTTTTATCCAGTATACCCTGGTTTAAAATTTAGCTAGATTTTTCCTTAGTACGTTATTAGACATTTCGGCGACTTGTTTACTACTCTGCGAAAATTAATGGACATAATACTTATCGAGTGGTCAGTGTTTATTTAACAACTTTCGGTAAAGTGTGCAATTCCTCATTGTCTCATGGTGGACATGACCATTATTTTGCATAAAACTAGTACGGGTCAGATCATTGATGAATGCTGATGGGTTAAATGATTACATGTTTGGAGTACTCATATTCTGTATCGGTGATCATTTGTTTGACTCAATAGGGTGGGTGGGTGGGTGGGTAGGTAGGTAGGTAAAGGCGATTTTCATTTTTTTCAAAATTCGTTTCCTGTCGTCCGTTTCCTGTCCCGCGACGAAAAACTTGTGGCATCGAGATCTCAGAAACGCCATAGACATGAGCATCCAGACTCTGTAGGATGATAGACCTATAGTTGTGGATGTGTTTGAATTATTTTGTTTTGTTCGTCGTAACTTCCGGTCGTCACCGGAAGCACTTCAAATTTTTTTTACGTATTTAATTTATTTTACAAAAAATGAATATATAAGTATAAATCATTACATATATCATCTATGAGATGTTAAATAAACAAAAACATTCTACTTCTCGTTAGATATTTCAAATATCTCAGGTATCTTTTTTAAAACAAATTTTGTTCCCTCGAGATATCAACAAGAGGCCCATGGGGCCACATCGCTCACCTGAGCAACAATGGGCGTTCAAAAGATATTGTGCCATATGGCCCCTCAGTAGAATAACAAAAATTAAATATTGTAAAGTATTCGAATTTTACACTTATTTTTGCATATATACACGTAATCTTTGACATTGTATCTTTATGGAATACTATTTTTACCCAGAATAAGAAAATCCTACGCAAGATATAAAACTAACATTTGGTGGGGTTACACTGTTAACTTCCAATTCCCTATATTTTCGTTCTGCCCCCACCCCCTTCCCCCACTTTATAAAGCGATCAAAATATATGAGAACATATAGGTACATTTTCTTCCTTAACTACTTACTAGTTATTGTATTTTTTTTTAAATATCATATAATAGTTATTGCATTTTATTAAATATCCTATAGATGTGAAGAAGAAAATTGTACTCCAATCCGCTCAATTCCTCAAATTAAAAACATTCAAAAATTTATTTTGTCTTCTCCATTATAATTAAATGACTGTTGTTTACCTGGCGTAAACTTGTGTGACTTTTATAACTTTACTCACATTTTAGTGATGAATACACTGGAATGAAATTGTTGTCACGTGACATGTTAAAGAACTATAAAAATCAATGTTACAGTATCGACAGGCACATCACTCTATTTTACTAAGGCACACCCATTATTTTCATCTTTATTCAAAAATAAAAATGGCTACAGACCAGGATAATTTTCCGCTGTAATATTTTCTAAGGAATAGCAATAATTCCTTTATCCCCGCAAAAAAAATGTGTCAGAACTATGGAAATTGTTTAACGGTGTCGTTTTTATTTACTCGTGTCTGAAAAACTATCAAAATTGATGTAGATTTCACATTATTCATTGTATAACGAGGGGGCCCCAGAGAGTAGTTATATACAGCATATCATCCGTTAATTTTTTTGTACAAGTATTTAACATTTAGCAAGACATTTCTAATGATCAACCAAAATTTCAGTGTCAATCGTAGAATTATAAGCAAGATACAGAGCTCACAATTCTGCTAGGTTTGAGTCATATTTTGTTCACATGAGTTAAAAATTATTACATTCAGCTTAAGATTTTTAACTTGGTATTTCCTATTCAGCATTTAAAGTGGGGAAAAAAAGAACTCAGATCTGTGTACATAGAATTGTGAGCAAATCTCTGTATCTTGCTTGTCATTCGAAGCTTAACACTCAAATATGGTTAGTAAATAGAAATTGTAAACAATTAAACATAAGAAACATGCACTATAACAAATAAAGTGCACAATTTATTTTTCAAAATGAATCATATACATGTATATACCTACATATTTCCGTCAGCGATATTAAACTCTATTTAAATTTATGAATAAACTCGAGAAAATGCTAAGCATCTCAACAAAACACATTGCATTAATCTAATATTACGCAAAAGATCATACCGAATTATAATCCGAGATTCCTCTGACTCTAACCCCCGCTTTTATATTGGGACGTGCGGCCGCACGTCCCAATATAAAAGCGGGGGTTAGAGTCAGAGGAATCTCGGATTAACCGAATTACCGATAGAATGAATAGTATTTTAGTACTCTTTTAATACATCAGATTTTGCTTAATTTGCGCAGGTAAACAGTTAACTGGCTGATTTACCGAAGTCTCTGTTTGATTTGATACGTAAAAATTTACAAAATACAGGCGAAAGTTCCCAGGTTACAAAGCATAGATAATGAAAAACGAAACGAAAATCAAAACAAGCTAACACCACCGTCATATGTGAAAACTGTCAACGCATTGAAATATTTCACCTCAATTTACTTCACAAAATCGGCACCAATGTATTTTGCATGTTTCAAAGATCCCCTTCGTACGCGAACTGTTGCACAACATTGTCATCGACCCGCTTAAACACGAGTCTTGGTAAAATGGGTGGGCAAACCCGGGCCGGGGCAAAATAAAAGCCGGGGCAGATCGGCAATCGTCAATTCCAAAATACGCATTGTTTTGCAGCAATATTTACAGCGAATACAAATATACTGGTCCGTAACATATCCTCAAAATTTTAATGAGATTGGCATATTAATAACTGCCAATCTTTTGTTTTGCCCCGGCCCGCGTTTGCCTACCCATTTTACCATGACTCATCATGCTCATGGAATACCGAACCCGAAGCTATAAACTGATTGAAACACGCCTTTCCTTTATTATTTTTTTCGTAATAACTCAGATTTGAAACAGAATTAGCCCATAATTTTTGCAATTTATATTTTCCTTTCCATAAGGATTATTTATGCTAAATTACATTGAATTTGACTCGGTAGTTCTTGAGAAGAAGATTTTTAAAAATGCACCCCCCTTTTTCTACAGTTTCGAGGTTTTCTCCGCTTTGAATAAAGATCGGTCTTTCATTTTTGCAATTTATATTAACCTTCCCATCAGAATGCTTTGTGCCAAATTTGGTTGAAATTGGCCGAGCGGTTTTAGAGAAGAAGTTCAAAATGTTAAAAGTTTACAGACGGACAGACGGACAGACGGACGGACGGACGGACAGACGGACGACGGACAAAAGGTGATCAGAATAGCTCACTTGAGCTTTCAGCTCAGGTGAGCTAAAAACTGTAAGGGATCAAGACACGAATCTTACATGGGTGATAGATATTTGATAGAAGATGTATTTAATTGCTTTCATTTTGTCAACCGTCACTTCCTGTCCACACCAGAAGAGTTCAAAGAAATCAAGTTGTTTAGAAGTTTAAATGTTTTTCTTTGACAATTTTTAGATAAATGGATAAGCAATTAAGTCCTGTCGTCTTATGTTTAAGAAAAAAAAATCTTTCGTTTTCATTGAGCACTTCCGTTTGTCCGTTTCCTGTCCTGAGATAAAAAAAAAATTGACTCCTCGAGATCTCAAAAACAGTAATGACTTGAGCAATCAAACTTTGTGGGTTGATAGACCTATGTATGTATATGTGTCTGCACTATTTTGTTTTGTTCGGCTTAAATTTCGGTCGTCACCGGAAGCACTTCAAAAATTATTTAAAAAAAAAATCTAATATAGTTATTTTTACATAGAATTATTATATTAATAGTATAAACTCTTACATAAGTCATCTATGTGATGTTTAATAAACAATAAAGATCTACTTCTGGTGTAATATCTCAAATATCACAAATAGCTTTTTTAAACTCAATTTTGTACCGGCCAGATCGCAGAAACTGTAAATGATCAAAAAACAAAACTTACATAGATGATAGACATTTTTTATAAGTTTAGCTGTTTTCTTTCACTGTTTTAGTTAGCTTGATAAACTGTAATTTACGAGAGGCAAATGTTCAAGAAATACTGACTCTTATTTTCATTGAGCAATTCCGTTCGTGCGCTTCCTGTCCCGAGACAATAAACCTTGAGATCTCAAAACCAGTTAAGAATTCAACAACCAAACTTTGTTGGATGTTTAACTTTTGCATTTAAAATTGTTAAGCATGATTTGCTTGAATCATCGTAACTTCCTGTCGT
This sequence comes from Magallana ariakensis, assembly GCA_020458035.1. NCBI lineage: Eukaryota > Metazoa > Mollusca > Bivalvia > Ostreida > Ostreidae > Magallana > Magallana ariakensis. The sequence goes on along the minus strand of CM035817.1, from coordinate 11,814,873 downwards.
CACAGGAAGAAATCATTTTTTTTTACATTTCGTTGTTTGAAATTGAAGTAAGTTCTTTAAAGAAAATATTATATCCATTATATTTTCTATTTGAAAGAATCTTAATCATTTAGAGAATAATACATTTATATGAGAACAGAAGACCTTATTGTTGCTATAACAACATGTGTCTAGTTATTATGTCTTTCCACCTTTCAGGTGAAAGACCTTTTGTAATTCTTATGTTTTTTATTTTTCTTCTTTTTTTTCCAGGGACAACTTTCTTGTTAGAGATATTGAAATATTTTTTTCTTTATGTAATTGATCATTAAAAGTTAATGTACCAAATGACCCTTTGCTTGATAACTCCCAGAACATACAAAGTTATTGCCCTTGTGTACGAAAAGTTTGTTATCGCTACTCCTCTGAAACCATGAGATAGAGACTTGGAACTTTTATCAATGTCGTCAGTACACTTAGAGGGTTCTTCAATATATTCATACCGAAATGATCTGATGCCCCCTTCTAGTAGTTATTGCCCATGAAAGTTTTTAAAATTCTATAAAATCACTTCAACTTTTTTGTTTTATATCATAAAGACTCCAGACCACTTGGGATGGAAGCGTCTACCTTGGCCGAACAAAATGACATAAAGGTCAAAGGTCAAGGTCATTTGGAAATCTGTTAATTGATGAGTTTTTAGATCTCTTTTGTTTTTTGTTTTTTTTATTAACAAAGTAATACAAACAATATATGTATATATAAACATTTTTGATGGTCATGAGATAGTTTTGATATTTGAGAACAATAAAATATAAATCTTCTTTCGCATGAACATTTTGTACAAAATTCATTGAAAAGAAGAGAAGTCAGATAGGTAAAGGGTATTAAGAGAGGAAAGATTGCACCTGAAATGAAATAACTTTGCTGTACTTGGTATAAAACTAATCAACATTTGTAATGATATGTGAAAAAAGGAAACTGCAGTGTATTTACTTAATATCAAATAAGCGACTGATGTTAGAGATGGAAAGGCTGAATAATTGTAACTAAAAACATAACGACAAGTGTGGTATGTGTTCCTGTCTGGGGTTTCTATTAAATGTGATAAAAACTATCAGAATTTTCAAAAGGATAGGTAGAAAAAAAAAAAGAAAAAAAATCTAAATGTTTGACCAGCTTATTACTTTAAAAAAAAATAACCATTTCTCCCATTTTCTGTTAAAGTTTTCATATTTACCCTTCTTTGTATCAAGGTATTTTACAGTGGTGAGATGTGTTTTAATATCTGAAAGTAGTCCTTGAATTGTTAGGGTTTCATTTAAACAGCGTTTTCTATAGATATATGATTTAATGACCATTGATATAATATTTTCTTCTTTGGCATCTGGTGCAAGATTCCCTAAAAGAAATGTAAAACTGTTTGTGGCATAGTGTGCGCTATTATCTAAGCAATGATTTTCAAATATGGATAGAAGTTCTTGTGATTTGGTACAATCCCACATCAAATGTCTTATAGTTTCATCCTCTAGGTTGCAAAATGAGCATAGTTTTGTGTCCTTTTTACCATATTTATAAATAGTGGTATTGGTTGTCAGTATGAACTGATTAATTTTGTATTGTAACCATAGAAGTTTAGAGCTTTTTGTACACTGAAAAGGTATATCATAAATTTTTTTCCATTGATAATCATTAATTACAAAATGTTTTCCCCATTTACATTGTCCAAATGGTATAACTTGTCCTTTACATAGAATTTTGTACATAGGTTTGGTTCCTTTCTTTGAAGAACACAATGGTACAATATTAGATACTGGGTTTAGGATTCTCACTGCCGGGTTTGATATTTAAATTTTTCATTGCACCTTTAATGGCTTTATGTAAACTTGCATGATTGAGGAAATTAGTTTTCAGGTCAAATTTTGTTTTAAGTTCGGCACTACTGTATATTATACCGTTTTCATCCAAAATATCAGATATAAGTAATATTTTTTTCTTAAACCATTGTTTATAGAAAAGAGACTTGTTTCCTATTTTTATATTTTTATTATACCATATTGGCTGGTTGATAAATTCATTCCATGTTGTTATTTCAGTTTTCTCTTGTATATTTTGGAAGGCTATTAATGTGTCTTTCCAAAAAGGATTTTTCAATTCCTTTAATAATGTATTCATATAGTCTGAACCTAAATATAGGGTTTTATCAATATATATTTGGTGTTCTAATAGTTGTATCCATTTTGCCTTGCTGCCATTTACAATTCGTTTGATCCATGAGGATTTCAATCCTTTAATATAATTATCTATATCAACCATTTTCAGTCCCCCCATTTCATAGTCTTGTGTTATTTGTTTTCTTTTAATTTTATCAACCTTGGAATTCCAAAGAAAGTTAAAAAGTATTTCTTTTAATTGTTTTAGAAAATTACTTGAGGGAATAGGTAATGAGATAAAAAGATGATTTAGCTGTGAGATTAATAGAGATTTAATAAGTGTAATTTTTCCTAGAGGAGTTATAATTCTCTTTTCCCAGTATTTAATTGTATTTTTAATTTTCACTAGTTTTTTATCATAGTTAATTTTTAGGATATTTCTTAAGTCTACATCAAAGTATATGCCCAGAAGTTTAAAAGTTGTTGTCCATTGGAGGTTAATGTTTTTGCACATCTTCTCTATTGAGTACTTTTTACTACCAATCCATGTTGCTTGAGTTTTTGAGAGATTAATCTTTAAACCCGATAGTGCATAAAACATATTTAACTCTTTGATTGCTTCATTTAATGAATTTTCAGAGCCGTCGAAGATTAAAACAGTATCATCAGCATATTGAGAGATAAGATATTAAGTCTTGTTTATTTTGATGCCTTTTATGTTTTTATTATTTTTAATTTTAATTGATAGAATTTCTGCACAAATAAGGAATAGATATGGGGATATTGGGTCGCCTTGACGACATCCACGTTCGAGTTTGAAAAAATTTGAGAGGCATCCTGCCTGTGTTACTGCAGATAATGTATTACTTTGAAAGACTGATATCAATTTTTTGATTGATGGACCAAAATTAAAAAAAGAGAGAGCTTTGTCTGTGAATTTCCATGAAATAGTGCCAAAGGCTTTTTCAAAATCCACTAACAACAAAAGACCTAGAATATCATTTTCTTCAACATAATGCATTTAGTCAAATATTAACCTAGTATTTTCTCCTATGTATCTCCCTAGAATGAAACCTGTTTGATCAGTACAAATAATTTTCTCTAATATATTTTTTATTCTTTGTGCTATACAGCCAGATCCTATTTTATAAACTACGTTTAATAATGTTATTGGTCGCCAATTCTTAATATAGAATTTACTTTTGCCTTCTTTTGGTATGCGTGTTATAATTCCTTGTTTTTGTGTTACAGATAATTCCCCCTTTTTATATCCAAAATTTAAAGATCTTACAATAAAATGCCCTAATTGTTTCCAAAAAATTTGAAAAATTCTGTTGTAAATCCACCGCTTCCTGGACTTTTATTATTTGACATATTTATCAAATTAGAAGCTGCTTCTCCGTGGGTAATTTCGCCCTCTAATGATATCATTTGTATCTACTAAAAGTTCATTAAGATTATATTCTTTGTTACTGTGGGTATTTCTTGTCTAAAGATTTTTATAAAATGACTCAACTTCCTTTAATATTTCAGATTGTTCAGTAATATTAATCTTGTTGTTGTCTTCATTTATAAGTTTGGGAATGATTTTGTTTGTATAATGTCTAAGTTTAAAAAGTAATTTGTGGGTTTTTCACCTTCGTCTAACCATTTCGCACGTGATCTTATTATATTTCCCATAAGTTTGTGATTTCGAATATTTTCTAATTCTTTCTTTTTGTTCTGCATGGATTGTAAATTTTGTTCATAGTTTATTTCTAATTTAGTTATCTCTGCAATAAGGTTTTTTTCTTTTTCATTAATTTTCTTTTTTTTATAACTTGAGTAAGATATAGTTTTGCCTCTAATTTCTAATAGCAAAGTCTCAAGAAAAAGTTGATCATCTATTATGAATTGAATTTCCTCGTCTGTAATATTCTCTATATTACTTTTGTTATAGATAGGTAAGGAGTAATATGCCTTTATATTCGAAACTATCTGTCGAATTGCTTCTATATCTTCAATGTCCTGTAATAAAGAGTTATTAAATTTCCAAAGACCTTTACTATGTTTGAATTCATTAAATTTCAGATTTAGCATTACTGGAGAATGATCAGATCTGTAACTTGTTAAAATATTGCACTCTTCAACCATACTTAGAAGAGATTGAGATATCAGAAAAAAATCTAAGCGTGCTTGTTTAAAAGGGTTTGGTTTTCTCCAGGTATATCTAAGTTTGTCAGGATTTATTTCTCTAAATACATCTAGTAGATTATGAGTAGAAACCATTTCCAGTACCTTTTCGCGTGCTTTTGGGTTATTATTGTGTAAATAATTTGTGTAGTCTACATCTGGATTTATAACTTAATTAAAATCACCAACTTCAATAGTGTGTCTATTGTTAAATTCTTCAAATGTGTCTGAGATTTTTTCATAAAAGTTTGGATCATCTTCATTAGGTCCATATATTGTTATTAAACTTATGCGACTATTTTCAATTTTAAGATCCAGAGCCAGAAAATTACCTGTATCATCAGATTTTTTTCTATGTACGATAAAATCAAAATTATTGTTAAAAAGTATTGCGACACCTCTTGATTGCGACGAAAAGGAGTTAAAATAAGCAGTGTAACCCCATTCGTTTGTTATATCATTTTCCATATCTTCAGTAAAATGTGTGTCTTGCAGGCATAATATATTACATATTTGTTGCCTGTAAAATTGAAAAACATCTTTTCTCTTTTTGTAATCATGAAGACCCTGACAGTTAATTGAAATTATTTTAACTCCAGCCATGTGAACACCACGGTACTATAAAAAACATTACTACTAAAATCAGCCATACCTCTTAAGCCTTGTCCCATTTTCCTAAATGTTCTTTCGTTGGTGCAGGTAAATATAGAAGGTAAGAAAGAGAGGAGGATAGATATAGTGATAGATGTTAGCATGAAGATAACGCGATTGTTGCCTTGCTAAAGAGCATTTTGACCAGAATTATATGTTATGTTAGTTAGTGTTTATACCGGAAAAGACACTGGGTAGAGTTTTATTATTACCGAACCAAAAAGGCGCAGCTTTAAAAATTCCGGAAAGAAAAAGTGCAAAATATTTTACCTTAGGAAAAAAAATTAAAATATATAATCTTGATATAGATTGACTTTACCCAACCCCAGTGTTTGTTGTATCCGAATAGAAAGTGCAGGAGTTGATGTAGAGAGGATATTGGTGCATTTTATATAACTGTTATACATGTATGTCATACAATGCATAGATGCGACAGTTTTAGGAGTATAAAACAGTTTTTTAGAGTCACTATAAGACAAAAGCAAAAAAAAAAAAAAAAAAAAAACCCCAAAAAACAGCACAAAGTATAGCGGGTCACATTTCTCTAGTCACTGCCTAGGTCGTTTGCCAAGTCGTTTATCAAAGATTCCATAATTGTGAATCTCTGGGGACCGATGTGACCTTCTCCCATCCATCTGGTGACGACAAATGCCGAATTATGGATTTCGTTTTCCTGCATATAACGAAGAAGCCAACGCCCAGCACCGTGCTCATCATCGTCGTGGTAGTTTTCCACTATTTTGCCGTCTTCCCTTCTGAACCTGTAGACGAGGATACGGCTGTTGGCGGCGGCCGCGTACGGATCTACACAAACTTTGCGGTACATATTTTGCACATCCTCTACCGTATGCACCATGGCGCCGATCGCGGAGAACTCGGACCCGTCTTTCACGACTGTATCAGTAGATTTAACTTCAAACGAGTCCAGGTCTTGCGTCTGCTCCGGTGTGATCTGGAGTGTGTCGGCATTTGTGATGATTGGAACCTCCTCTTTGTTGGTAGAGCCGTCCCCCAGAAGAATGTGGTCTCAGTGCAACTTGGCATAAATATTCTGCCTGCGGAGAGAGTTAAATTTGTCATAAGTTTTGTTTTTTGTGGCTACTATAGAAGGTGGTTGCTGTGGGGAAATAAAGAAGGGTAGTTTCTGTTTTTCGATTTTTTTTGTTTTCTGTGCATTAAGTATTTCATCTTTTTTTGAGCGGTCAGACAATTTTCCGTTATGGATACAGGTTTTCCGTTATGTTGTGCCCTTACACCATTTCTGTGTATACGTATAAAGTCCAAGTCTATCCCAAGGGTTTCTCGGAAGACTTTAGGCATCGTTACAGCCAGGTTCTCATTTGGGGTGTGGGGGTAATTGTGGATCAAAATATTGTCCCGCAACGGAGGTCCGTTATCCCGTCATCTAATACTGTCATTCGTCGGTCCATCCTGATAACTACGGCTTTAAGCAGATCCAACTCCCTCCTAAGCTGCGTATTTTCTATACGTAGAGCTGTTATTTCTTCGTAGGTACCCTGATTTTGCTTGGAGATTGATTCTAATTGGGTATGGATAGCCGTATTGTTTCCCCATAAGTCGTTTTCAATCGTTTCAACAGAGGCCTTCAAATCGTCAATTGAGTGCTTTGGTCTCGTTGGTTGATTATCTAACATGTAGCAGCCTGTGTTTGTCTCGGTGAGCACTTATCATGAGTCTTTTTGTTTGTTCCACAACCCCTGGTTTCCGGCATTTTTAACATCCAAATACTCAAAATGCAAACACAATTTTCACAGATCACTTACTCTGCACTACCACAAGTCCCAAAAATGAATTATAGGCCAAGATAAACGGATACGATAGTCATAAATCACATAAAAACTGGTCGAAATATAGTGCTTAAATTTAAGCTGCCATACTTGAACAAGGTCACGTGATCTTTTTTCTAGATCTCTTTTGTTAAGGGTGTTTGAGAAAAACATTTTCATGACATCTTAAGACATTTCAAAATATAGCCCCTTCGCTTATACCTTTGAATAATTACAGAGTTATTGCCCCTATGTGGCAACGCACTTTGAAATATTTTTTCAAAGTGCGTTATGAGTGTGGACCAACATTTTTTTTACACCACGACACTAAACACACTTTGAAAAAAAATATTCTTAATTTTTTTTTAAAACATTTAGATGTATAGTTGTGTTTATATATGAAATATTAATTGGTATTTCGTTTTCGATGAACCGATACGGCGATCCATTCTTTCAGCAAGGGAAAAAATAGCGTCAGTGCGTCAGATGGTATTGAAAAGGACGTTTCTCATGCGATGATCCATACTAAGTGAGCTTCCTACATAGAACATTAATCCTACCGCTGGATTAATTTCCTCCCAGAGGCCTGATAAATTGTGTTTGCCAATTTATTAGAGATCAGATACAAATGTATAGATTTATGGAACAATTCTTTGAAGGGGATTATTGCACCTGCCGCGGCCATTGAAAAGAAAACAAAGAGATTCAATAGGGCACATATAAATTTCATATTTCTTCCCCTTCCCAACTTCGCGGGTTATAAAGCAATAATTGTTCAAATCAATTTAACACCACACAAAAGTATAAACAGTGAATTTTGAATTCATTTTTTAAACAAACTAGGAATGTATTAATAAACGTTAAAAACGTTGTTCTAAACCAGTTTATGATGTCAAAGTATAATGTCTCTAGCTTTTGAATTTAATTCAAAGTCGTTATTTAAATTTCAGTTCTTATGTGGAGTAAAGATATTTTAGCATCAAATTATGAAAACAAAATTATAAAATGAATAATTAAAAGGATTTATTCATTTTTGAAATCCTATTTTAACATTCTTTATACTGAATATATATTTCAGACAATTATAAACATATAATATAATATTTAACACTAAGTAATTTAACGGCTACTTCTGTTGAAATAGCCCTTCAATTAGAAAAGAAAAATATGAACTCGTCCTAAGAATCGCGTAGACAGGGATTTTGAAATATGGATCTATGATATGGAATATGAGCGAAGGCTATTTGTTTTTCAAAAAAGGTATTCTTTATACACAAAAAAAAATTAACGAAGAAGGAGATGCATTATTGACATTTATGTCTTTGTTGAAAGTTAGAGGAATTAATTTGATTTAGAATTACTGCTTTTAAAAAATCGCTTGTCTAAGCTTAAATACTAAGTCATGAGTAACATTATCTTCACAGTAGGTAAATGGCAAATATCCATTCCTTGAGCCAGAAAGTATTAACTCTTAAATAAAAAGATTGATGCAGTGAGTGGGCACCCTCTAACCACTCGGCAAATTAGTTTCCCTGTGCTTTATTTAATATATCTATATCCTTCACTATGGACAGATATATGACAATTTGAGATTTATTGCAATGTTTGTGCTTATATATATATATATATATATATATATATATATATATATATATATATATATATATATATATATATACATGTTATATCCAGTTTCTTTTTACAAAAGAAAAGGATGCATTTTTTTGTACAGATTGAAACATGAGGAACGGAATACCTTTTTGTTGCTAAAGCATCAAGAGTCTAGTTCAATTTTCTTATTCAAATTCAAACCCTCTTTAATAAACCATCAGTTCTGCGGGGTTACTTAATCAGGTATATTCCACAAAGAGCAATTACCGACTATTGTCGCCTGTTTGATTTGCTACACCGACGTTTAAATATATGTAATAAAGATAGTGTATAATCATACTATTGCTCGCTGTTGAACTCACTCAAAATCTAGCTTATACCATGAAGAAGAGGCAGAATAGTTAAAAATTACTTATATGCATCAACTTTTTAAATTGCCATGACGATATCAATATGATCGGTATTAGAGCAATCATAAAAATAAAATATCAATTTAAAGTTGTTCTTCAGAATTTATTCTATAGAGAATAGTATTTAAGGTCTTCCGTTTCCAACGACAGACCTTATAGTGATTGTAAAGTTTCTTATCCCCCCCCCCTTTTTTGTCCACAAGATTTCTCAGAGATGGTTTTTCTTTAAAATTTCAGGAACGATAGAGAATGATAATATCTCGAGGCACTTTATTTTTTATTTTTAAAAAAATCATTTCCTGTCGTCCGTTTCCGGGCCCGCGTCGAAAGCTTCTGGCATCGAGGTCTCAGAAGTGTTTAAGACTTGAACATCCAGACTTTGAGGGATGATAAATCTATAGTTGTAGATATGTTTAAACAAATTTGTTTTGTTCGTCGTAATTTCCGGTCGTCATCGGAAGCATTTCAAAAATATTTTTTTTAACATATTTAATTTATTTTACAGATAATGAATATGTAAGTATAAATCCTTACATATATCACCTTTGCGATGTCAAATTGGCAAAAAAAATTCTACTTCCGTTGAGATATCTCAATAATCTCAGGCTTTGTTTTAAAACAAATTTTGTGCCCGCGAGATCTCAAAAATAGTGGATGATCAAGGTACGAAACTTTCATCGATGATAGACAATTGATTCAAGATGTGTTTAAACGGTTTCATTTTGTCAACCGTTACTTCCGGTCCACAAATCAAGCTGTTTATCAGTTTTATTTTTTTCCTTTGATAGTTTACGTTAGCTCGATAAATAATAATGTACGATATGAAAGTATACAAGAAATATTAAGTTTAATTTTCATTGAGCACTTTCGTTTGTCCGTTTCCTGTCCCGAGACAAAAAACCTTATTTCAACGAGATCTCAAAAACGTTAACAACTTGAACAACCAATCTTTGTGGGATTGTATACCTATGTATGTACATGTGTTTACACTATTTTGTTTTATACAGCGTAACTTTCGGTCGTCACAGGAAGTACACCAAAATATGATTTTTAAAAAATATTTTGGCTATTTAGCATTGAAGAAACATTTAAGCAATCGAATTGCAAAAGGTTATCTACACATGGTTAAATAAACGAAAAATTCTTACTTCCGGTGAGACATTTCAAATATTTGAGGTAGCTTTCATTTTAAAAAATGTTGTACCCGCGAGATCTCTGAAACTGTAAGAGATCAAAATACAAAACTTATATGGGTGATATACATTTGATTGAACATGTGTTTATCGTGTTTCATGTGGTTGTCCGCCACTTCCGGTTATAACTCGAAGTGTGCAAGCAAAAAAATGTTTTTAAAAGTTTAGATTTTTCGATACAATTTACTCACTGTGCTGAACAGTAACGTTCCGTAGGTAAATGTACTAAAATATCTACTTTTAATTTCTTTAATCAATTCCGTTTGTCCGTTTCCGGTCCTGAGATAACCTTTTCTCAGCGATAACCTTTTCTCAGCGAGATCTCATAACTAACAAAAACTTGGACAACAACACTTGGAGGAAGGAAAGACAGAACAATGCATGCAGGTATGTTTACTATGTTCTGTCTGATCCGGCGTTACTTCCGGTCGTCACAGGAAGTACTCAAAAATGACTATTTGTCTTTTTGTGTTGTATTACATAGTAATAATAACTGGAAAATTCCTTTACAGTATATCTTATATCCATTTTCTTTTTAGAGAAATGAAATTTTTTTAGAGATTAATACACGAAGAATGGAAGCCCTTTTTGTTGCTATAGCAACAAGACTCTAGTTTGATTATCTATTCACTAAACGCATCAGGAATGCAACAAACTCCTAGGAAGCAAAATTTGAATATCCGAAAGGCGCCTTTTTTTAACCATTAGCTGCTTAGCATTTTAAAGTTTGTTAAAGTTTATGCAAATATGTTATATATCTAATCCTTAGAACATTTTGATTATTTTTAAGGTTTTCTAAGGTATTCACGATTATATAAATGATAAAATTATGAAAATAACGAAATTATTGATACGATGAATCTTATAGCGAGCGAAGCGAGCTCTAAGAACCAATGCACGCGGGGAAAAGAACGAGCTATACCTATATATTTATCAAGATCCCCATCCCATAATGCTCTCTAATGCTTTTTTACGTAGTGCTGTGCCAAAAATAGCTGGCATTTAACTTGTAATTTTTGGTTCCTTGAGGTTTGAAGACACGTTTTCACTATCGCACAAGCTTTGATGAGACCCAAGAAATTTTTTATATACTTCCACTACTTCGTATTGAGTCGAAATACGTAAACAAATAAATGTTGATTTTAAGGTACAGTGATCTCAGTGATCTCGTGCTATATTTCCCGCAATTAATTTACACGTGGATCAAACATGCATCTGAAAATGTTATCAGTATTTCAGTATAAACGGCGATGCCTGCCTCTGATCTTTAGTTTTAATTTTTTTTTTTGGCTTAGATAGAGAGATTATATATGTACAAGTAAGATCTATACTTTACTGGCATATCAATCTTATTTTAAGCTAATATTGCATATATAAAATAAAATAAAGGAAACTTTAAAAAAAAAAAATTGGCAAAATTGCTATCAGAGATACAACCTTGTCATTGTGAAATGAATAAAAAAAGAGGAAATATACACAATTAAAAAATATATGTAAATATTCCTTTTTGTCAAACCATTTTCTCGTAAAATGGGAAATAAAACTCGTACAAAATGGGTCCGGGAGCATTGACACAGCATATGTTTTAAGCATGCAAAAATATACAAATTGGAAAAAACTCCAAAATTTACAAACAGGGAAAAAAGTAAGATAACGATAAGGTACAAAAGAAAAAAAATATATATCTTTTACACATTTGATCAAATCAAACACAAATTATATTTTACAGACTGATCAATCCTCCCCAAAAGTAAAAAACTATTTTAGTGGGAAGCTAGTCTATGTTATGTATTTTAAAGTTTTTTTAAGGGTGTTGTTTACTCAGGGTTTGAGTTCTAGAATTCGGATTGTTATAAAGTTCAATGTCAGGAGTAAAATTTGATCTAAACAAAAAAAGTATTTATTAAATGAATTATTATTAACATAACATTCGATATTTCTACTATATTATGGAATTAGGCTCAAACAAAAATTGATTTTTAGCCAAACAGAGGAAATTCGGACTAAATTTTGCAGATTTTGTTTTCCACTCAAATATTTTTGGCAGAACTCTAATATTAAAAGTTAAGATTTTATATTTTAGTCTTTATAATTTTGCATATTTTCTGTTGGGTTTACCTCACTTATTCATTAAAACTATTGTATGGCACAAATTGCAAATATTTTGAAAAATGCTTAAAAACGATAAAAGACACCATATCTCAAAATTTTGATCATTGACCTCATATAAATTTAATGCCAACAGAATAAGGTCAATTTAGGTAGTTTTATACTATAAATGTTTTTGTGTTATCAACATTCAATTTTTTGTAAAATTGGATCAAAAATGGGTAGGGATTTAAAAACTGATAGAGGAAATTCGGACTGTAATATTTTTAAAAATTGTTGCTGAAATTTTAATGCTTTATATCTATTTAGTGTCACTACCATTCATAAACTGTATTTCATTTTTTAAAGTGTTAAATTATTTCTAATATTTTCACAATTAAGAAATTCTCAAACGTAGTGTAAAATTTCATTGGATTTTTCTTGATTTTTCAAAATATATTCAATGGCCATTAACTCAAAAAGTAGGTCATTGACCTACTTTTTTGAAAGTGAAAAATAACACTACAATCAAAGGTCTATAACATACAATTGATGGGTTTTCATTATCATCAGTGGTATTTTTTTTCATTCTGAGTAAATGTCATCCTTAACTCATAAATATTTTCTCTCTCTTTCTCTCTCCCTCTCTCTCTCTCTCACACACACACACACACACACACACACACACACACACACACACACACACACACACACACACACACACACACACACACATTCTTTGATGTTAGTTGATAGTTGTCAAAATATCACAAAGTTGACAATGATGCAAGATATACGTGTAATTCTTGCTGCGCTTGCCCCAATGTTAGCACCGCAAAACATCAAATTTGTACTTAACATTTGATTTTTAATTTAACTGTAATATGACAAATTAATAATCCGTAGTCAAAAATATACGGTAGTATTTTGGTAATCTATGCCAGTTAAAATTATAATGGAGTTAATCAGCCACCAAAACACCATGCATAAAATCATAAAATTCAGTATTGCTTTAACAGAAATAAACCTTGACGATATCTAACCAATATATGTCATTAATATTAGTTAGAAAAGACTTAGAATATCGCACTTTACAAATGATCTTTCGGATGATGATTCGTGTCATTAGACAAAAAAACCCAACCCTTACATATCTTATTGATATTCCAAAACAATAATAACAAAAGCGTGAAGATGAAAAAAAAATTCAAAGATATAACACCACTCTATCAAAAATTTCAAGATAAACTAATATAGATATAACGGTATATCTGGATTATCATATTTTTGCAATTAACATATCTCGTGCAGAAAAGCAGAGATAAGCTTATATAAATAAATCAAATAAATACTCACGGTTATCATTCCTGTTTTTTATTTTTATTGCAATTATATAGTATGCATTTCCGAGGTTTACATTCCATGTGGGATTATCGCTATTAGGTTGTGTATGTGTACAGGTGTGACTATTCCAATTTCCATCCCCGTTACCATCAACTGCCTTGTCTGAGGCGAAGCTTATTCCTGATTCAGAATATGTTGAAGACTGGTTGGTCGATTTCCATAGGGCTACATTTTTACCTATCGTAAGAATAATAAAAATAATTTTGCATATGAACAATCAATTCTGCAACTTATATTAAAAAAATGCATAAGCGCTATATTTTGCCTTTTGATTTAATGATAATAAATAAAAGATCCGCCAACTTTACACTTGTTAAATACACTTACATTATGTAAATATATCATTAAGAACATTTTCAATTTAGCAAACACTAAACTTTGTGTGTTTTATTGTGACTATAAAAAGTGAAAACATTTAATCTACTCTTTTTATGTGTTACCATGTACTGTAAATTTGCATTTTTCTATAGGGATGACCGAAGTTTTGTACTAAATGTTGATTTATGTAGCCTCATATAATCATCCTTTTTCAAGGTAAAACAATAACATTGAAGAAAAACACTTTCGTTTGTTTTTGGCAGGGGGACACTTTTTACATACAATATTCCAAGACTTTTTCATCCGCCCAATTTTGAAATCCTTTGAAATATATGAGCGCAATTAAGTTTTTTTCATCAGCTTATCAACGATTTTTTTTTTCAAAATGTATGTACATGTGAATTAACGAGACCGAGAACAGTTCGAGTACGCACGCTTTCGCGAGCGTTTCATTTGCATTGTGACGTCATCTTTTTGCTTGGTTGACGCCTTGGCGTAATGGTTTCAACTGCAGACATTCAGCGAAATTTGTCGAAAATAGTTCGTTTGAGGCGTAAAATTGATTTTAAATTGTAGAATAAACATAAATGTCTTGAATTATAAGCTATATTTGGCTCGGGCTGAAAACGTGAAGAGGGTTCAGCAAGCCTAGCCCTCTGTCAACTTTTTTTACTCCGCCTAAATATAGCTTAATACATGTATTTCAGGACAGTAACCACGTTTTTTATATTTATGACCTTTAATATGTGATGTTATATATATTTTTATTACTGAAATATGGGAAAATTGAAAAGACCCCTGGAACAAACCAGGAGGTAAAAGTTTTTTATTTGATTATTTGATGCCTTTCAGCAATAACTTTCATATTTGAAACAGAAAAAAAAATCCCTAGGGTAGAAGTTTAAAAAAAATGTCAATAATGTGCAAAATTGATACATATCAAGGAAAATCTCATAGGGTCCTATGTTAAAAATTAACAAACTTTGAGATGACCCCCTAAACAAACGATGTGGTAAATGTATGATTTTTTTTATCTTCAAATAATAATTATATTAGTAGAAATTCATGTAAAAAATTCATTAAAAAATCTAGTGCAGAACAAATTAGACCCGGCCGCGTTAAAAATGATAAAATTTTACCTCTTTGCGCACATATTTATTTTTAAGTTTTCCCATAACGGATGAAATGTTAGCAATAAACAATACCACGTGACATGTAAACGAGTCTTTCCGATCAATTCCGTTTTTATATTTATATGCATACAGTACTTTTCTATTCTAATTATTTTCTTTTCTCATTTGAAGGATAGGGTCAGAGACCAAAACTTGAATCACTGATAATATGAACAGCAGATCATCAACGCGTCGATTATAACGATCAAAGAGCGATTCGAGGTACTGAACACTAAGCAAACATTGTTTTATTCTACTCTCTTTAAAAAATCATTAAAATCTTTAAAGGTTTTTCCTATTAAAAGGAACCGCTGACATCTGCTATGGGATTTAATCCATCATTATTATCTTGAAATCCGACATTTAAAGTGGAATGCAAATATTATATTATGTATTGATAACAAATTAGATATCGAAAAATATATTAATGCAATTTGCAGATATTGCATTATTTAAGTAATAAACAGCAATTTTAAAAGTTCACCGGAATTTGAAGTTGGTTGGTCATGTGATCAAATCCTGTGAAGCCCAAAGGGCTTCTCAGTTGATTTGATCACATACTAACCAACTTCATATTCCGGTGAACTTTTCAGCTCACCTGAACTGAAAGCTCTAGTAAGCTATTCTGATAAATTTTGTCTGTCGTCCCTCTATCCGTCCGTCTGTCTTTCCATAAACTTTTCACATTTTCAACATCTTCTCACGAACCACTGGGCCAATTTCAACATAACTTGGCACAAAGCATCCTCAGGCTAAGGGGATTCAAAGTGAAAATAAGGACCACGTCCTTTTACAAGGGGAGATAATTAGGAATTATTGAAATTTTTCGAGAATTTTTCAAAAATCTTCTTCTCAAGAACAATAAGACCAGGAAAACTGAAACTTATGTGGAAGCATCCTTAGGTAATGTAGATTCAAAGTTGTGAAAATCATGATCCCAGGGGGGTAGGGTGGGGCCACAATGGGGGTCGAATTTATACATAGGAATATATAGAGTAAATCTTTAAAAATCTTCTTCTCAGAAACTGTTAGGCCAGGAAAGCTGACACTTATGTGAAAGCAATCTCAGGTAGTAAAATTCACAGTTGTGAAAATAATAACCCCCGGTGGTAGTATTTGGCCAACATTGGGGGTCATATTTTGGTGGAAGCATCCGTAGGTAGTGCAAATTATAGGTTGTGAACACAATTGGGGGTCGACTTTTTACATAGGAAAATTTAGAGTAAATCTTTAAAAATCTTCTTCTCAGAAACCATTTGGCCAGGAAAGCTGAAACCTATGTGGAAGCATCTTTAGGTAGTGTAGATAATATAGAGTTGAGACGTCATAAAATAGTTCATACAGAATTGAACGTTTTCGCTATTTTATAGGTTCATATAAGGATACATATTTGCAAATGCAAATATTTAAGTAATAACAAGCTTTGGATATTTGATAATCTAAGTTTATCTTTTGGTAAGTGTTTGAACTAAGCATGTGTGAAATTATTCAGCGATGAGGTAAACTTAAAACATATTGGGGTATAATAACTGAGCAGAATTTTATATCGTATCAAAATGTCCCCATCTCTTTGTGTCGAAAGTTTGTCATTTATTTTCTTAAAAAATGGACTATAAATAAATTTGAAAATTGTATCAAAACATTTTATTGTTTTTAGTCAAATTACAAGTGTAAAGAAAATTTCCGAAATGCTTTGTTACAACGCATTTTGAAAAATTATGCAATTAGACAAGTTTTTCCAAAGTGCGTTAATTTTGGGACCAATTCAACAACTAAAAACAAAACGTTGGTCAGGGTTTGGTCGAAATAATTGATACTTTTGTAAACAATAAATGATTTTTTAACACTGTTTAACTCAATGGGGTATATTTCCCAATTCATTCTCAGCTAATTTGATAAACAGTTTCTCGATGGAAATATTTCTTCTTTTATCATAAGCTTACCTAGTTTGACAATTTACACATAAAGAACAACACAAGAGATTTGAATTATCCAAATATAACAAACTGCATCGCTAAGCTACTCGATTTTTCTGCAAAAGAACAAGTGCACTTAAGCTATAGAGAATGGGCCCTTTTTCTGTGTCCTTTTTTGTAGAAAATATCAACAAATTGCTTTTTTCCCGTAATATTTAAGCATTGATGGATACTTCTGATTTATATGCACGCTTAAGTTTACCAAAATTTACAGTTTAAAACATTGATGATTTTTAAATGCCTATTAATAATCTAAATCCGGAAAAATTTAACCGAACCCACTTGAATTGTGTATATTTAAATCAGAGGGAGGAGACATTTAAATCAACATTATTCTGTTGGTGGATCGATTGGCGCGTTTGCTGAATTATACTTTATACATTATTTTACTTCTGAAAAAAAATCGAATAAAGATTTGAAGTTGCATGTTAGCATGTTAGCATAGTGATCAAACAGACATTCCTGACCATATAAAGATGATAGAAAGCTATTTAAAACTTGTCAATGTTTTACAGTAGGCACATTTGACAAACGGCTACCTGGCTAGAGCCCACGTGTTTGTTTGAAATAATTTATTCCATGCGTGGTTTCAAACATTGGTCATAAAAACCTACACCCTAATGCTTATTTTTTAAAGTTAATAATAATTTAATGGTTGTCAATGTGAATTTTTTTTAATGCAGCGATTTATTTGATTAGAATTTGAAAATAGGGTTTATGTTGAACAACTTCCAGATTCTTTAACATACCATTGGAGAAATTATTTGTTTGGACAGCTCGTTATTTCTAGTTAATTTACAAGAAAGCGTATTTTTTTCCGTTCTTATACTTTTACTTCAAGTTGCTGAATATCATGTTTTGGAATAAAAGATGAGAGGTAGAGGACCTTCCTCCTGTAATCAATTAAATGATGTACTGGTTATTGATAATTATATCTTTGGTTAACATTTGCCCTCATCCCCGTTCTCAAAAACAGTAAATTGTTCTTAACAAATCATCATAATATCAACAAATTAAAAATTCAGTTCCAGAATTTATATTTTATACATATTTTGTTCGAAGTGCGTTAAGTGTCTCGTCAATAAAAAATGTTGATATACCTTTATAACGCACTTTGAAAAAAAAAATTTAAAGCGCGTTTACTTGGTCCCTAAAAAGAAAGGGCAATAAGGGCTTAAAATGGCATCATCTCAGAAATTGGTAATTTTTTACATAATAAAATACTGCTATATATGATCTCCTCTAAGTAAAATTTGTGAGATTTTTCATGTTTGATGTCTAGTTTTTAAATAATTTGGCTTTAAATATGGCGTTGTTAAAAGCCATATCAGTATATAATTATGACGTATTTACAAGTTCAATTTCTTATGTTTTAAAAGTGTTTAAAATTTTATCGTATTAATTCTGTATTTAAATTAAAAATAGAATTAGTTTTCTAAATGTTTTATTTAAATGCATTAATTGTAGTTGCCATAGCAACGGATTTAAAACATTACAATAAATCGTACAAATTGGCATAATGATTATCAAATGTGATAGTTCGTATTAAGTCAAACCTTGAAAGTTACAAAACGTGAACTTACTAACTTTCATATTTTCTTGAAGCACTCATTCAGTTGATTTTTTATTGATATCATGAACAGTGTAGTGCAATTATTTTTTTCTATAAATAACTGAGGCCATTTTAAGCCCTTATTGCCCTTTCTTCTTTAACGCACTTTGAAAATTTTTTTCAAAGTGCTTTGATTTGTACCCAAATTTAACGCACCTTGATTTTTTTCTTCAAGTGTGTAACTTTACTGTTTAAATGGCCTTTAAAAATCTAATAAATCACCGCTAACATTTTAAAATACAAATGAAACTGTAATGTTCAATTCACTTCTCCTTCTGTTTGCTTTGAAAATCGTGACGTTCAATTTTCAATATCACTATGTTGAGAACAATGCATTCTTCTTTAATCAGTATGTATTGGTTAAAAAAAAATCATTTTTTTCTTCATTAATTGTAAGTGTTTTTATGTTGTATAACCTTGGTACGAAATGTTCATACATACCTCCAAATACCTCTATTTCAGCAATGTCCAAGGAAGAATCGAATTTCATGTGTAATCCATTTGTCAGAGTAGAGTTTGTAAAAAAGATGGTCGGCGATGATGAAGGAAAGCTATTGTTGTAAAGTGTTCTGTTATGAGTGTCCCTGACAGTCAATGTGCCCAAATATTCATTTACTAAAACCAGTAAAATCAGTTTAACACAATAAAATTCATCACAACTCTTTCAATTTGAAAGGCAGATCAATTTTTTTATTACCTGTTACAAATCTAAGAGCGCTAACATAATATATCCCGTCAAAAGTGATTGTGGCTTTTCCATCTTCAGTTATTCGATGTGTGTTAATGTCTCCATCGAAAACTATATCATTTGTCATTCCAGGATGAAATGCCAGGTTAACTGAAATAAGTATTTTGATTGAATAGAAACAGACAAAACACTGTATTTTTTTTACCACACAGACAATAACATGTGATATGATTACAACAGATAAAAAAGGTATAGAATAGGTCGCAAAAATTTGTTGATCACTAAATATTCCAGTTCTAAATTCTTAAAAGGTGTAGATTTTGGTGCGAGATTTACAGTAGTTTTTTTTTTTCATTTTATACATCGTAATGAAAAGAATTTACCAACATTTGAAAACCTTACAATATGAACGTTATATCTATAAAACAATAACAATAATAAAAATAACTAGATACGATCTCGTTACGAGTAACGAGTAGGTCTTCCGTTCGATTTTTTAAAACGATACGATGAATTATCGATAAAACTTAAGATACAAAAGATTTAATATTTAAGGGGCCAGCCCTGTAGATCTTTAATGCATGGGGACATACATTGGTGTTTTAATTAGTAGAATTGATTAGAATCACCAATGCAGACATTTTCTCTTCTACAATGCTTAACAAAATATGTCTCCTTCTCTAGATTTATGCATCAAAGTTTAAGAACTTTGGCCACTAATCATCTCTTATAATGTCATAAATGGGTGTGAAAAAGAGTTTTTGAAATAGATAGCGTTAGGATCGCCAACTTTGCTTCTCTAATGCATTACAAAATCTTTATCCCTTTTAAGTAATTTGTAATAGACTGTAATTTGAAATAGACTGTTCATTTTTGAGATACAAATGATTGAATATTTAGTGGCTAGCCCTCTATATCCTTAATGGGGTCATACATTAGTGTTTCGCTTAGTGGATTTGTTCTTGCACCCATCTTAAATTGTTGTTCATTTTTGAGACACATATGATCAATGCAGACATTTTGTCTTCTACAATGCTTAACATAAATATTTCTCCTTCTCTAGATATATTGTCATAGTTTAAGGACTTTGGTCCCTTAAAAAACCCTTATCACGTCATAAATGGGTGTGGCGATGAGTTTTTCAAGCAGATATTGTTACGATTAACATCTTTGCTTCTATAATGCATTAAAAAAAATTGTAATGGACTTTACGAGTCTATTGGCTCCTAATTAAAGGGGCCAGTCCCTTTTTCCTGATTTCATATAAAATATCTCTCTCTATTACTAACATATTTTGTTCTTACACCAATCTTAAATTTTTGTTCATTTTCGAGATACAAATGATTGAATGTTTTAGGGGTCAGCCCTGTAGATCCTTAATGGGGACACACATTTGTGTTTTGATTAGTGGAATCGATTGAAATCATTAATACAGTCATTTTCTCTTCAATGCTTAATAAATATGTGTCGTTTTCTAGATATATTGTATCAAAATTTGAGAACGTTGCCCCTAAAAATCCCTTATTACGTAGTAAATGGGTGTGGCATTAAAGTTTTCAGATATATATTGTTACAGTCAACATCTTTGCTTCTATAAAGCATTACAAAATCTTTATCATTTTTAAGTTATGTGTTATAGACTTTATGGATCTCTTGGTCCCTTATTTTAGGGGCCAGCGCCGTTTTCTTGATATCGGTGAAAAAAACTTTAGATACTCTACCACTTTTATTATATATGTCATATCAAAATATCAACTGATAAAAAGTTACCAATCAAAACGTGTAAAATTTTGATTCAAAATTCGTACCCAATTTTCGAGCCATAGCGAACTCCAAAAAATGGCGACACAGGCGTAAAACAAAAACAATAGGCACAATTTCAAACTATGGTCTACTTTTCCTCAAAATTTCATATTCATATCTCTGAGAGTGCACTAATTGCGTCGAAAAGTTTACAAAATGGCCGATAAATCGGTCCAGAAGTGATGACGGCAAACATTTTATAAACAAAAATAAATTCAGATCATTTTCAACCTTCTGAGAAAAAATGGTTGAAATCGGTTTGAAAGTTTCCGAGAAATCCCGTGCACAAAATTTGTGGGGGGAAAAAACTAGATACGATCTTGTTACGAGTAACGAGTAGGTCTTCCAATCAATTTTTTAAATAATGCGATTAAAATATCAATGAAATTTCAGAATTCCCCCTCAACCCCTCCCTTTCAGATAACGTAGACGATTGTCAATATCCTTTACAATGCTTAACAAAGTGTTTTGCTTTTTCACATACAGCACATTAAAGATTTAAGATTTTAGTCCCATAAAATTCCTAATTACGTCATCAATGGGTGTGGCAATGAGTTTTACAAACTAATATTGTTACGATCAACAACTTTGCTTTTATAATGCATTACAAAATCTTGATCGTTTTTAAGTTATTTTTAATAGATTTTACGAGTGTCTTGGCCGCTAATTTAAGGATCCAGACCCTTTTTCTCGAGTTCAAACGAAAGGTCTCATGAATACTAGCATTTTGTGTTCGTTCACCCATCTTAAATTGTTGTTCATGTTTGAGATACAAATGACTGAATATTTTAGGGGCCAGCCCTTTAGATCCTCAGTGGGGACATACATTGGTGTTTTGATTAATGGAATCGATTAGAATCATCAATACAAACATGTTCTCTCCTACAATGCTTAAGAAAATATGTCTCCTTTTGTAGATATATTTCGTCAAAGTTTAAGTACGTTGGCCCCTAAAAATCCCTAATTACGTAATAAATGG
Source organism: Magallana ariakensis (assembly GCA_020458035.1). Classification (NCBI taxonomy): domain Eukaryota; kingdom Metazoa; phylum Mollusca; class Bivalvia; order Ostreida; family Ostreidae; genus Magallana; species Magallana ariakensis. The sequence continues at coordinate 11,792,877 of CM035817.1, read as the reverse complement.
GCGTAGCAATAATTTTTCTGATAGATATTTTTACAATCAACAACTTTGCTTCTATAATGGATTATAAAATCTTTATCGTTTTTAAGTTTCTGTGTTACAGTTAACCATGTATTGGCCCCTAATTAAAGGGGCCAGCCCTTTTTCTTGATTTTATACGAAAGGTCCTATAAATACATACATTTTTTGTTCTTACACCCATCTTAAATTGTTGTTCATTTTTGAGATACAAATGCTGAATATTTTAGGGGCCAGCCCTGTAGATCCTTAATGGGGACAGACATTGGTGTTTTGATTAGTGGAATCGATTAGAATCATCAGTGCAGACATTTTCTTTTCTACAATGTTTAACAAAATATGTCTCCTTCTCTAGATATATTGCGTCAAAGTTTAAGGACGTTGGCCCCTAAAAATCCCTAATTACGTAATAAATGGGCGTGGCAATATTTTTTTCTGATATATATTGTTACGATCAACATTTTTGCTTCTATAATGGATTATAGAATCTTTATCGTTTTTAAGTTATTTGTAATACAGTTAACGAGTGTATTGGACCCAAATTAAAAGGACCAGCCCCTTTTTCTCGATTTTATACGAAAGGTCCTACAAATACTTACATTTTTGTTATTACACCTATCTAAAATTGTTGTTCATTTTGAGATACAAATAATTGAATATTATAGGGGCCAGCCCTTTAGATCCTAATGGGGACAGACATTGGTGTTTTGATTAGTAGAATTGAATAAAATCATCACTGCAAACATTTTTTCTTCTACATTGCTTAACAAAATATGTCCCCTTATCGAAATATATTGCGTCAAAGTTTAAGGACGTTGGCCCCTAAAAACCTCTAATTACGTAATAAATGGGAGTGGCAATAATTCATATCTCGTATAGTTTCTGAGTTTATAGCTGCACAAAATGAGTCATCAAAAACTACAATATGGCCGATAAATCGGTACCGGAAGTGACGACACAAAAAATGAAAAAAAAAAACAAACTATGAAGTTTAGATCACGTCCAATCATCTGTGAAAAAATGAACGAGATCGGTCGAATAGTTTTCGAGAAATCGCGTGCACAAAATTGGAAAAAAAATAATACAGACCCTGAACGTACTACTACATCAAAAAAGCGTGCGAGTTTCGTGCGAGAATCGTTTCGTATAAACTGTTTAGCGTTTCGTGTGAACCGCGAAGCGTTTCTTGTAAACCGTTTAGCGTTTCGGGCATAGCGTGCAGCGCTTCGGGCAAAGCGTGTAAAGCGTTTCGAGCAAAGCGTGCGAGAATCGTGTGAAACGTTAATCAGATTTCATTCGGAACTTTTCTCATTTATTCATTCTTTCAAAATGGCGCCCGATATAAAGACTTCCCGGAATAGTTGGTGATTAACGAAACACCTATGTATGTATACTAATGACTATTTTGTAGAAATTAAACCCTCTCTTTGTGATACTGTTAAGTCGTAATAGACATGTAGTATTTGGGGTTTCTTTTACATCGATAACTGAAACTTTTCGACAGTGTACAATTAGCACTCGTATCTACAGCTGACAAAACCTGTCAATCAAACTGTGTATTTTTTTCATTAGATGGTCACGCATCTCTTTTTTTGTCAACAGCCAATAAAAAATTAATGACTTTAAAGCAGTCGGAATCAATACTTGATAAAGGACATCATTTTAATGATATAACGTTCATCAACTCAATGACAAAATTGAAGAAGAATAGAGGAGAAAATATACTGTTTACATTATATATATATGTATATTAATTTTAAACAGTTTGTGGTAAAAGCGACGTTATGCGTACATGTATATTGAGTCTGAAAATTAATTCATTGATTCTGTTCCTTCCGATTTAATTTATTCAATTTATTTTAGAAAAAAGAAATCCTAAATAGCTATTTCAATCGTCTTATTTTCTCTGGTGTTATGTGCAGAACATATTCTAATATGCGGTTGATATGATATAAGAAAAAAATCGTTTGATTGCGTAGCCTTCTTTTAAATTCGATGACTAATTTACTTCTTAATAATTGTCAATTATCAATGTAATTGAATAACTATTTATTAAATATTACGTTTTAATTCTTACAAACCATTTCAAAACAATTCCTAATGTTGACAAATAAAACCGCCGGATAACGAAAAATAGATTTACGTTTACGTTTTTAATGATACGGATTTCAATTTTAATGTTTTAAAATTAGTAAGTCATTTACATTTTCATAAGTTTTTATAATTATTTTTACGGAACAATTTCATTTTTGCTACGACATTTAAAACGAGTGATTAATATTTCTTTTAAGCGATGAATAAATGTACGTGCATGTTCTGTAGCATATCTTTTTATTTCTGTGAATGAATTATTTTTTTATTAATGGTCAATATTGTTGATTTAAAAAAATCTAGTTGTCAAAAATCAGTATTTCTATTATAATATATATATTCAAAATCTGGTTCGTTTTTAATGTTTTTGTAAGGAGTTTAAGAGTCTCTTGGTCCCTAATTAAAGGAGCCAGCTCCTTTTTGTTGATTTTCTTAAAAAGGTCTTAAGAATACTAACATTTTTTGCTCTTACACCTATCTAAAAATGTTGTTCATTTTTGAGATACAATGAATGAATATTTTAGGGACCAGCTCTGTAGATCCTTAATGGGAACGGACATTAGTGTTCTGATTAGTGGAACCGTTTAGAATCATCAATGCAGACATTTTCTCTCCTAAATGGCTTTAAAAAATATGTCTCCTTCTCTAGATATATTAAGTCAAAGTTTTAGGACGTTGGCCCCTAAAAATCCCTAATTAAGTAATAAATGGGCGTGGCAATGATTTTTTCTGATAGATATTGTAACGATCAACAACTTTGATTTTTATAAATCATTATAAAATCTTTATCGTTTTTAAGTTATTTGTAATAGAGTTTACGAGTGTCTTGGCCCCTAAATAAAGAAGCCAGCCCCTTTTTCTTGATTTTGTTGAAAAGGTCTCTCAAATACTAACATATTTTGTCCTTACACTTATCAGAAATTGTTGTTCATTTTTGAGATACAAAAAAATTGACGAGGCAATGATTTTTTTCTGATAGATATTGTTACGATCAACAACTTTGCTTCTATAATGCATTAAAGGGGTCATTCTCTTTTTCTTGATTTCGTTGGAAAGAACTTTTGATTCCCTACCACTTTTGTAATATATGTCTTAACAAAATATCAACTGATATACAGATACAGGTAAAAGTGTATGAAATTTTTGAAAAAAAAATTCGAACCGATTTTCGTGCCTTGGCAAGCTCCAAGAAATGGCCCCTCTGGCGTAAAACAAATAAATAAGGCACAACTTCAAACTATAGTCTACCTATCCTGAAAATTTCAAAATCATATCTATGATAGTTTCTGAGATCAGCTCTGCACGAAAAAAAAGGACAAAACTACAAAATGGCCGATAAATCGGTACCGGAAGTGACGACAACAAAAATTTCAGAATCAGATAAAATTCTGATGATGCCTCATCATCTGTGAAAAAATGATTGAAATCGGCAGAATTTTTAGAGAAATCGCGTGCACAAAATTTGGAAAATAATAATAACAAGATACGATCTCTCTACGAGTAACGAATAAGTCTTCCGTCCGATTTGTTTAAATGATACGATGAATAATCAATACAATTTTAGAATTACCCCCACCTTTCAGATAATGTATAAGAATCCCTTATAACGTAATAAATGGGCATGGCAATGACGTTTCCAGAGAGATAGTTTTACGGTAAACAACTTTGCTTCTATAATGCATTACAAAATCTTTATCGTTTTTAAGTTATTTGTAATAGAATTTACAAGTCTCTTGACCTCTAATTTAAGGAACCAGCCCCTTTTTTTGAATTCATACGAAAGGTCTCACGAATACTTACATTTTTTGTTCTTACACTCATCTTAAATTGTTGTTCGTTTTTGAGATACAAATGATTGAATATTTTAGGGGCCAGTCCTGTAGATTCTTAATGGGGACAAACATTGGTGTTTTTATTAGTGGAATCAATTTCAACATTAATACAAACATTTTCTCTTCTACCATGTTTAACAAATTATATCTCGTTCTCTAGATATATTGCGTCAAAGTTTGAGAACTTTGGCCCCTTAAAATCCCTAATTAGAAAATAAATGGGCGTGGCAATGATTTTTTAAAACAGATAGTGATACGATGAACAACTTTGCTTCTATAATGCATTTCAAAATCTTTATCGTGTTTAAGTTATTGTAATTGACTTAACGAGTCGCTTGGCCCCTAATTAAAGGGGCCAGCCTCTTTTTCTTGATTTCATACGAAAGGTCTCACGAATACATGTACTAACATTTTTTGTTCTTACACTCATCTTAAGTTGTTCGTTTTTGACATACAAATGATTAAATATTTGAGGGGCCAGTCATGTAGATCCTTAATGAGAACAAACATTGGAGTTTTTATTAGTGGAATCAATTTTAAACATTAATACAAACATTTTCTTTTCTACAATGCTTAACAAAATATGTCTCGTTCTCTAGATAAATTGTGTGAAAGTTTGAGAACTTTGGCCCCTAAAAATCCCTAATTACGCCATAAATGGGGGTATCAATAAGTTTTTCAAGTAGATATTGATACGAAGAACAACTTTGCTTCTATAATGCATTACAGAATCTTTATCGTTTTTAAGTTATTTGTAAGGGACTTTACGAGTCTCTTGGTCCCTAATTAAAGGGGCAATTGCCTTTTTCTTGATTTCATTGAGGAGGTCTCACGAAAACTAACATTTTTGTTCTTATACTCATCTTTAGTTGTTGATCGTTTTTGAGATACAAATGATTGAATATTTTAGGGTCAGCCCTGTAGATCCTTAATCGGGACAAGCATTGGTGTTTTGATTATTGGAATAAATTTTAAACATTAATACAAACATTTTCTCTTCTACAATGCTTTACAAAATATGTCTCGTTCTCTAGATAAATTGTGTCAAAGTTTGAGAACTTTGGCCACTAAAAATCCCCAATTACGTCATAAATGGGTGTATCAATGAGTTTTTTAAGTAGCTATTGATACGATGAACAACTTTGCGTCTATAATGCATTACAAAATCTTTATCGTTTTTATGTTATTTGTAATGGATTTACGAGTCTCTTGGCCCTAAATAAAGGGGCCAGCCCCTTTTTCTTGATGTTATTGGAAAGAACAGTTGATTCTCTACCACTTCTGTTATAAAAATCTTACCAAAATATCAACTGATAAAAAGATACAGACAAAAAGCGTATGAAAATTTTGAATAAAAATTCGAACCCAATTTTTGCCTAGGCGAGCTCCAAGAAATGGCGCCACTGGCGTAAATCAACAACATTCTGCACAACTTCAAACTATAGACTACCTACCGGGTTTCATTAATATTCAAGGATATCAATTTTCGTGGTTAAAGTGAAAATCACAGTTTCAAGGATACGTAAATTCGTGGCCAATGACACTATCAATACAAACTGTTAATAGAAATGGCACTTCAATGAACATTTATTTTCATGGTTAAACTTAACAACGAAATCCACGAAAATTGGTATACAACGAATATTGATGAAACCACAGTATCCTGAAAATTTCATACTCATATCTCTGATAGTCTCTGAGTTTGTCTGCACAAAATTGGTCGTAAAAACTTACAAAATCGGCCGTAAATCGGAACCGGAAGTGACGATTTCAAAATTTCAAAAAACTTCTAGAATTATGACCACTGGCAATCATCTGTGAAATTATGGTCGAAATCGGCTGAATAGTTTTCGATAAATCGCGTGCACAAAATTTGTGGTAAAAAATAATAAAAATAATAATAGACTCTTGTTGCTATAGCAACAAAAAGGTTTTCCGTTCCTTATGTATTATTCTGTATAAAAAATGCATTTCTTTTATTAAAAGAAAAAGGATATAACAGATACTTTGATGGAATTTTTAAGTAAATTTTTCTATGTGAAACAAAACAAAACGAGAAAAAGTCATATTTGAATATTTGCTCTGACGACCGGAAATTACGCCGGACCAAACAGAACATGGTAAACATATCTTCATACATTGTTCTATTTTTCCTCAAAGTTTGGATGCTTACGTTTTTGTCAGTTATGAGATCTCGTTGAGAAAAGGTTTATGGTCTCGGGACAGGAAACGGACAAACAGAATTGCTTAATGAAAACAATGTTAATATATCTTGAACATTTTCCTCTCGTACATTACTGTTTATCAAGCTTACTGAAACAGTGTAAAAAAACCCTGTTTAACTTATCAACAGTGTTATTTATTTGAACCCTTGCGGTGAGGATCGGGAGTGCCGGCTGACAAAATGAAACACGTTAAACACATCATCTATCGAATGTTAATCACCTACGTAAGTTTTGTGTTTTGATCACTAACACTTTCTGATTAACGGCGGGTACAAAATTTTGTATAAAAAAGCTACTAGAGATATTTGAGATAGCTCACCGGAAATGGATCTTTTTTTGTTTATTTAACATCGCATATTTGACTTATGTAAAGATTCATAATTATATAATCATTCTATGTAAAATAACTAAAACTGGCAAAAAAATAATTTTAGAAGTGCTTCCGGTGACGACCGGAAGTTACGCCGAACAAAACAAAATAGTGTAAACACATCTACATACATAGGTCTATCATCCTGCAAAGTTTGATTATTCAAGTCATTACCATATTTGAGATCTCATGGAGTCAAGGTTTTTTGTCTCTGGACAGGAAATGTACAAACGGAAGTGCTAAGTGAAAATTAAAAGCTAGTGGTTCTTAAGCATTTGACAACAAGATTTTATTGCCTATCAATTTATCTAACATTGGCAAAGAAAAACAGTTAAACTTATAAACAATTTGATTTGTTTGAACTCTTCCAGTGTGGACCGGAAGTGCCAGTAAAATAAAAAAATAAAAGCAATTAAACACGTCTTCAATCAAATGTCTATCATCCGTGTAAATTTCGTGTCTTAATCACATATAGTTTTTGAGATCTCGTGGGAACAACATTTATATTAAAATGCTACCTGAGATATTTGAGATATCTCACCGGAAGTGGAATTTTTCTGTTGATTTAACATCGCATAGATGGCATATGTATGGATTTGTACTTATCTATTTATTCTGTGAAAAATTTATTAAATACGTAAAAAAATAATTTTTGAAGTACTTCCAGTGACGACCGGAAGCTACGACGAACAAAACAAAATAGTTTAAACCCATCTACAAATATAGGTCTATCATCCCACAAAGTTTGGATGTTCAAGTGTTTTTCGATTCTGAGATCTCGAGGGAACAAGGTTTTTTTTTAAACGGGACAAGAAACGGACGACCGGAAGTGAATTTAAAAAAATGAAAAAAAGTTCTCGAGATATTTTAATTTCCTATCATTTCTGAAAATTTCAAGAAAATCTATTCAGCCATCTCTGGGAAATCTTGTGGACAAAAAAAAAAAAAGAAAAAAAACTAGACGCGATCGCGATCTCGTTGCGAGCAACGAGAGGTCTTCCGTTTGAATGCACCATAAAAAAAGACCATAGTGATAGTTGTTCTTTCCTACAATTTCTTAACACTCTCAATACCGGATAACTAAAACGCTATGTAAAACTCAAACCAATATTGTAAAATCCGAATTGTGACGTATTGCGATACTCGGACTATTTAATGTTAACGTCAGGTGCTTGCTAGACTCAATCGGCCGGTCACTTCGCCGGCATCAAAGGCATGCCGCCACAACAACAATGCATCAGATTCCAACGGTGCAACTGCATTATAAATACCTGGTAGTTATAATAGTTTACCACGGGTCGAAAAACAACTATTTTCCTTATTTATACTAATATTTAAAGTCATTCTAATGCTTGCAATGACTTTATTCAAAAGTATGGAGAGAGAGAGAGAGAGAGAGAGAGAGAGAGAGAGAGAGAGAGAGAGAGAGAGAGAGAGAGAGAGAGAGAGAGAGAGAGAGAGAGAGAGAAAAGTAGAAAAGTTTTAACGAACTGTTTAGATCCGTGTTAACTCTGATGGTGTTTTGTGTTTTTTCTTTGTAATTTTGATTTTGGACACAGTTCGTTATCACCACATATCATCGTAAAAGCGGAGTTCAGACATTCACTGCTCGTGACTTGACTGAGAGAGAGAGAGAGAGAGAGAGAGAGAGAGAGAGAGAGAGAGAGAGAGAGAGAGAGAGAGAGAAGTAAATGTACAATTCAAACATGTATATAATCTGTAAACAACATTTGTCAATTAACGCATGTATACATGCATGCCTGTATCCACGTATGTGGAGAAACATTAAACAACCCTCAGTTTCAAGTCATGTATGATAATTGTAACATGGGCATTTTGTTAGGAGAACGGTTATTTTCTACCCGGAGTCGCTTATTGTTGTGTGCATACAGTCATTGCGGCATTTCTTTCATGCCGGCAAAGCGACCCGGCGAGCTATAATGCGATCGTATTTCAGGGGTGCTTCGGCGGCATGACTTTGATGCCGGCGATGCTACTAGCGTCTGAATTTACACTGATAAAAACAAGACTGTCACAAAGCAGGAAATTAACGGTACTTTTAACCGGGCTCTATATTTGTACTGAAAAAAACCCCCCCCGAATTTATTTTAATTTATGATAAAATCTAAACGAAAAACATTTAAATCCATCATTTTAAAGATCTGAGCTACGCGAACTCTCGCTTCAGGACTTTGGAACCCAAAATCTCGAGAAAACGTTGATCGTTTTTAAAACAAATTTCATATTCTTAAGTTTTGAACGCGTCTCTATCGAATAAAAACATTAAAAATATTCAAATCAAAAAAGTTGAAAAATGACCTATTTTTGTTTCCTTCCGGTGACGACCGGAAGTTACGGCGGGCGTTCTGATATGCGAAGGGCACTGCGGCAGACGACTCTCTATCATCTCTGAAAATTTGAAAAAAAGTTATTCCCATACGAAATTAGAAAATTCCTATAGGAATACAAGAACTTCCTATAGGAATTTCAATTCCGATAGGATTTGATAATTCCGATAGGAAATTTTAATTTCCTATAGGAAAACTATCTGTCTGAGTCAATTTCCTACAGGAAATGGCTTTGTAGCAACCTCTAATGATACACTGTCCACTAATGATATCATGTTGCATTAGTGGTCAGGATGTTGACCATTAATGATATAATTTTATCATTTACGAACAACCTAACCGTCCGCTAATTATATAATTTCAGATTAATATCATTAGCGGTCAAAAATCGTAACCTCTAATGATATTAGTAAAAAATGTGAAATAAGTACTACCTTGACCACAAATGATATACATTTGAATATATTTTCAATCGCATAAGTGGATGGACTGCATGGCAAAAGGCAACCTTTAATGATATAATTATATGAAATGAATATATATATATATATATATATATATATATATATATATATATATATATATATATATATATATATATATATATATATATAATAAAAATTAACAGAAAGCCGATTCAAAACTCTACCGGTAATGATACACTGTCAGGTAGAGTTTTGAATCGGCTCTCTGGTTTTTTTTTATTATTTATTACTTGTGTGGATTTACTTTACTCATTTTGGATTATATATATATATATATATATATATATATATATATATAGAGAGAGAGAGAGAGAGAGAGAGAGAGAGAGAGAGAGAGAGAGAGAGAGAGAGAGAGAGACCAAAGGTATTGAATAAAGACCTAAGCCCGTTAATAATTGACGTGCATCGTTGAATTTTTATCATGTAGCCGGTTCTAAACAGCAAATAAACGAACAATTAATGAATTGATATACTAGTATATATTTTTGATTTATTCAATCAAAAATTTACAGTTTTTAAAATATCTATTCATCAGATATACAGAAGCATGTTTATATAATCGTCTTAAATTCTATATGAACAGTCGAAAACATGAACCATTTTTATGATTTGGTCTCGGCTTATCCTATCAACACTTAAAAATGTGCAATTATTATCTTAAAGTAAATCTTTCGCGAGTAACTGCTATTTTGTGTTATATTTATATCTTAATATGTTTGTCAATAATTAAAATATTGGTATAAATCTTTACAGGATAAACTTAGTCATTTACATGTACTTTTTAAAATATTTGCTGAATTGATGGGTATTAATACTAAATTCACAATTGTCATATTGTTTAATTTTGCATTTGCACCCGATAAATTGAAATGTCATATTGTAAAATTTAAATTTTCTTGGTGGGTATAATTAAAGAACAAAATATACAATATGACATATTGCAATTCTTTTACTTACACCAACCAAGTAAATTCATGTTGTGACAGTAGTAATGGCAGCGAAAAAAGCAAAACTAAATATTTTAACATGATTATCAATAATAATTTCAATTCAACAATCCAAAATATTATGATAAATGACCACAAATGCAAAAATAACAATCTTTGCTCTCTTTTTACTACCAAATGTATCAATATATCAATCATAATTTTTTTAAAAAGTAATTACCACTAATATTGCTTCCCAAAACGCCACCTGTTTATTTTTGTGCGTCCCTAGTTTTATGATGATTTCTGTTCGTTTTGCATTTATGTTTGTTAGTTTTATATTTTTGAAAACCGGTATTTTTAGTAATCTATATATGTTGCTGTAGTAATGTGCTGTTATATGATAATCCTGAATGTAACTAGATATTTATTAGTTATTAAGAAGTTTGAAACAAATCGTTTATTTTTTCTAGTAATAAAACAGTCTGCATAATTAAATATATATGTAAACATATTGCAACTTAATTTTTGTACAGAATGCCGACAGTGCAAATTTGCTTCAATTTGAGTCTAAATGATTTGTCTCACAAAATCTTCACAACAGAAGTTTATCAACCCTCATTGATTTTATCACCGAAGTGGTAAATTACAAATGTTATAGAAAAATTGCAGTTCATTTTGCTTTAAGCAGATATAATCATCCTCAGGGGTAAGGGTAGGTAGTGATTTTTCGGAGTTTTAAATCTCGTAAAGGAAACTGATTACTCAAAAGTAACACAAGTAACACAAGCTTTTAAGACTATGCATATGCAGAATGCTGGCAAATGTTTAATAATACCCCCTAAACACACCCATGCAAAAGTTTCTGTTTAGATTTAGTATCTGTATTGAACACATTGTTTTTTCTGTCAAGTCGAGATCAGTAGCTAATCATTCATCATTTAATATAGTTTATCTGGCAAGTTTACGAAAAAAATATTGTTAAGTTGAATTTATTAAATAATCACTGATCGCGACTTGTATAATACAAATATGACAACTGTTCATTATTGTGTTGTCAGTTAATTATCATGACTGGAAATATCACATAAACGGCCGGTATTGGTTTTACCATCCTCGCAAACCACGGACAATATGCGGACTCCGGATCGTGGCTTGAGACGATGTTGTTTGACATATACTTGTATGTCAATTTTTCAAAATAGTTTAACAAATTTAAATCAAGGAAGGTGACAATCATTAAATCTCGAATAAATACCGACCGAGAAAACGGTGAGCTGCGGGATGTATTTTTTTTTAAAATGGTACTTTTGTTCTGTTCTGGTGCATTAATATTATTAATAACAAATAACATACTTTTTCTTAGCTACCAAAAAAATATCTGACAAGAAAAACACCAAATAAATCTGTGAGCTGTGAGTGTCTTTGATCAAATCTAGAGTTTTGACCGAAGGTATGAAAATGAATATATCCCCCCAAAAATTCAGCCCGACACCCCCCCCCCTCTCCCATTTAGAACCAAATGGTCGTCCTGTTTGCTGTATCTACGCAGTTTAATAACAGGAGTTCTTAATAACAAATTATTGTTATCGGAAAAATCAAACCCCAAAAACAGCCTTTCGGCATGAGTATAAGACAATATTAGGAATTCTACTACAGTTATTGTCGAGATCAAAGAGATGCCGCGGACATTATTCTCCAATATACCACAAACGTCATCAGTAAATTATCAGATCAGAAATACCTATCTGTCTCGCACTGATCATGAATGTACAACTTCAAACCGTAAAAAGTATTAAAACCATGTCAATTTCACGTGTTAGTTCCAGTCAAAACGATGTGTATTGCCTCAAATGTTTATTTTTAAGAGATCAATGCGGCTGTTCCTAGGCACTCCCAAGCACATTTTCACTGCGTGTTTTTACATAAAATATATAAAGTGTAGAAGTAATAATCGTATTAAATTGCCCTTAAAATATTAGGAATGAAAAAAATGACAATAACAAACCGTCAACCATCTCAAAAATCCATAAAACGAAATACAAATTCAAAGCAGAGCAACACGGACCTCCAAGATAGAGGTAGGATCAGGTGCCATGGAGGAGTAAGCATCCTCTGCTGACCGGTCACACCCGCCGTGCGTCCAATGTCATATTGGTAAAAATGTCATTATCGGGGTAAATGTCGTAATTTGGGGAAAATATCATGATCGGGAAAAACAGAGAAAAATCCGTGGACAATTCGATATTCAATCAATAGTCAAGAACAGAGCAATCGCGGACCTCTGGAAAAATTCAGAGGCAGGATCAGGTGCCATGGAGGAGTGAGCATCCTCTGCTGACCGGTCACACCCGCTGTGTGCTCTTTGTCGTAATCGGGAAAATAAAAACCGCAAAAGTCCGTAGACAATTAGGTAATTAATTATGGTCTAACAATTAGTATGAAAAACGTCAGTCAGCATGCGACTCAGTGGAAGATTGTATTTGCTGACAAGGTCGTTGTATCGACCATAGAACTTACGAAAAGATGACTTTAAACGAGACTGTTGATAGTCCTGTTTTATTAACTTGTTTGTCAGTAGTTTGCCTCGTCTTAGAAACTGTTCATACGAAGAGCATGCCCTTGCGTATCGAATTAACTGAGAGACAAAAACACCGTATGCAGGTGATGAAGGTATATTGCTACATAAGTAAGGAAAGTTGACTATAGAAAAATTGAAGTCATCGCGTTTATCATAAAGTTTTGTTGTCAGGTTACCATCAATGGCCATTTCCAGTAAAATATCCAAATATGAAACAGATGACGCGGACTCTGCGGTATCTTTTATTTCAAGTTCACTGGGGTATATCGAGTCGACGTAAGTCTGGAAATAACAATTGTTAATTGATAATACGTCGTCGATATACCTAAATGTTGAGTTGAAGGCCATAGCGAGTGATTTATTTTTTTCACGTACAAGTTTTTCAATAAATTCTGCTTCATAAGAATACAAAAATAGGTCTGCTAACCATGGGGCACAACTGGTACCCATGGGAATTCCATGATTCAAAGATATTTTATAAAAACGTGAAGAGTATTAAAAATCCAAAGAAAAATGTTGTCGTCTGCATATGATTCCTTTGATCGATACACATGCAAACATTACTAACAAATCCGTTGGGGTTACACGGAACAGCCGTCAAAATGACCTAGATCGTCTCTCTATAGGAGAAACGGTCTGTAGAAATACTGGGCTGTAAGTAGAATAGAAATAAAGTTCTTGTTATCGTGAATGTTGTAAAATAACCTCCTCGGTCTCAAAATGTTGTTTGAAATATAAAAGCCTCAGCTACGCCTCGGCTTTTATATTTCAAAACAACATTTCTCGACCTCGGAGGTTATTCTGCAACATTCACGAAAACACGTACTTTATTTCTTAATTAAAATATGGATCTGAAATTCTTAATCAGATACATTTAAATTGCGTAGAGTAAGTTCCATTTCAAAGACAGTTCAAAAATCTTTAGTCGGTCTATTTTCAACGTGTGAGGTCATCAGATTAAAAAAACTTTAAATTTTAAGCTGTTCAAAAATGACCCTGGGTATAAATTTCACGACTTTTTGCGGTCTCAGTTTTCAACGTTAACCCCCCCCCCCCCCGGATCAACAATCAACGTTGAAAAATGAAACCCGGGTGAAATTTTAACCTAGGTCAATATGCTTTGTTACACCGACAAGATCACTATTGATTAAGTAGTTTTAATTCAACCAACTTTAATTGATATATTTAGTTGTTCTAATCTATCAACAAACCCACATGTTCATCTTAACAACAGATAAGTGATTCAATTGTCCTACAGACCATAATAGCAAATATTCTTATCAATTGGACCTTTTTATATTATTGAATTGCGCTTAAAGTTTTACAATAATTATTTATTATTTAATATCTTAAAATTGCTTTCTTGAAATTTTCTTGAAATTTTCTTATGATAAAATTATATCATAAGTGGTCAACATCCTGCTTTTCTTGAAATTTTCTTGAAATTTTTTTCCACTTAAAATATATAAGTAGGCTAATCCGCAATTTTGTTTGCAAATGTAAATATCGTCATTTTCCCCTGATATTTTGCCTTTGAAAGTATAGAACGCAGGTATGCTTAAGTACGACTTTAAAAATATATATATATATATATATATATATATATATATATATATATATATATATATATATATATATATATTAAAACACAATAAAATCCACAGTGGTCGGCGAGTTATAGATAAAAATTAAAAAAGAAAACACGAAAAACGTTCAATATTGAACGTTTTTCGTGTTTTCTTTTTTAATTTTTATCTATATATATATATATATATATATATATATATATATATATATATATATATATATATATATATATATAAAGCACTAAAAAAAACCAACAACACTCGTTATCTATAGTGTCGGATCAAAAGATACATGGTTATAAGATGAGATATAAAAAAGCACTAAAAATAAGCAACGACACGAACAATAAAGAAAAATATTGTCAAATTTTCGGGACAACCGGTCCCTTCTTCAAGACAACTTTGTAAAAACTACATATAAAAGGAGAAAAACATCTACAAAACTAATTTTTTATATCCCACCTAATATCTCACCTGTCAGGTGAAACACACTAAAAACAAAAGGGATTATATACTCTCTAGACAATGGGCTATCATTTGGTATATATGGATTTTTCAGAAACTGCTTCTTAAGCGGGTGCAAACATGCCATCTTGGCACTGGCATAATAATCCGGCACAGTGTTATAAATATCGTAAGTTAAAGTTGAAGGCAAATGTGATGCTTAATTTGTTGATTACCGAGCCTCCCTAAGGACTCCGTGTTAAAACACTATAGCCTACTTCAGTCCGTTTCTACACAGTGATAACAGATGCACAGACTATAGTTTAAAATAAAAGTGCAATAGTCGATTTCCGAGATAACGTTTCGTTTAACAGAATCTTAAAAATTGTTTAACATGTCTCGTGACTACCAACACATT
Source organism: Magallana ariakensis (assembly GCA_020458035.1). NCBI lineage: Eukaryota > Metazoa > Mollusca > Bivalvia > Ostreida > Ostreidae > Magallana > Magallana ariakensis. The sequence goes on along the minus strand of CM035817.1, from coordinate 11,777,556 downwards.
TGAATTTCAGCGGTAAGTTTGGATACCGATATTTCGTGACGAATTGATTGCCTACGATGGATAACTGAACTCGAAAATGGTTATAAACTTTGTGCGTTGGGACTCCCGCAGTGACAATAGATACTCTTTTAAAGAATATATGCAAGACGTTAATTTTGTCAAATTTTCAAGTAAATGTTTTGATATAGACTGTTGTAAAAAGCGGATTAAAGCATGTGGTCGTGTTAATTTCACTTTGAATAAATTGACAAGAGACACATACATTTGTACGCAGCATTTTTATAGCGGAAAGGGACTTTTAAGTATCCAGACCCTGTGTCGTACGGTATCACAGGCCTAGAGATGGAACACCTTCAAAAACAAGAAAAGACGAGACCCCGTGCCAAGAACTTCAGGATGTTCCATACAGACGGTAACAAAAGTAAGTGGAGCAAATTAACCAAAACAGCAACAAAACCAAACAGCTTTACACGACCATAACATATACACGTCCTGTGCAAAAGACTGGAAACGAAGATAACCTGGTGGTTGATTGACATTAGCAACGGATTCTCTGGAGATTGTAATCTCTACAGATGAAAACAGTACTATGCATGATGTACATAATGGTAACTATGAATTAAAGAGGTTCGATCCTCTGATTTTGGGTAGCCATTTTGGGTCACCTCTAGTCTGGAAATTCTGTGTCATATATTAATTTTACTTGTAAATTCCTATTTTACAATGCCAAATAAATGCCAAATAAACTATTTTGAATAAAAGAGTATAGAGAAAATTACAAATTTACAGAGTTAAGCATGGGACTATATTTTGTGGCGGAAGGTTTTTTTATAAGAAAATGAACATTTTAGCTTCCTTATTTTCAGTGCAGACCAAATGTCCAGCTAGTTTATGCATTGAATTATCTTTGTGTTGTTTCAAAAACACATTTTAACAATATTTCAATATTTCTATCGACATATATTGGCACATTTAACTTATATTTCATAAAAGTCAAGAAAAATTGAACTCCAATTTCTGCCTAAAATTAGCTTATTTCATGCTATATCTCAAAATTTACATCATAGACCCATACTTTTGGTTTTATTTTCTGAATTTGTAAGATATTTTTGACAAAACTATTAAAATTTGAGAAAAAGTTTGAGACTTTTAAATAATTTCATTGCATGTTGAATCTTTAATGGATACAAACAGCGTTTTATCAGTGCAAAAAGGTCAAAATATCAATTAGGTGAAGAAATTGCAAACTTTTTCTTTATGCTTATTTTAATTTTATTAATTTTAAATAATATAAATTTGTATTTGATGCCATGGTTTATTCCGATTAAACATTATTGAGGAAAAAGCGATTTATGTGCAATTTGCACTTTCAGTGCAGAAAGGTCATATTAAATACACTGTAGCACCGAAAGGAGCATATAGACCCCAAAATTTTGTTTTGAATTTTGGTTTAGCTATGTATGTAGATTTTAAAAAAATACTTCAGAAAAAAACTTAGAGACTTATGATCGCAGGATCCAACCTCCTTAAATGTAATATGTCATTTTTTATATTTACGTAGGTCAATATGTAGGTCAGACACTCTCTTTATTACAATAGCTGATAATTTATAGGTACATGTATATATAAGCTATATGTGTCAAAATGTTAAATCAGGTTATAGCTTTAATCAGCTGATCTTTTGGCAGAAATCGGAAAGTATTTGGAGTTATATAAAATATAAATAATGTATCTGATTGATTAATTCACTGAGTTTATTGAGACAAGGCGCAAGTTTACGTGGATTATATTAGATATAACTGTACATAAATATACATGTTACTATGAGATGGTTCATGCAGTGCATTTAAACACTTGATAATGGACGAGTGATCCAAGTGAGATCTAAGCCTACACTATTTTTTTTCAAAAGGAAGTTATTTTGTTGTTTTAATTTAATGCCAATGGGATACATTTTCAGTTATAATACATATAGGTGAATCAGAAATTCACTTAAAAATGAATGTTAATGTTAATGCTAGCTCCCTTGCATTCAATAAGACCAACATTTATAATTATTCATGTTCACATTAAGATAAAACCTTATTATTGTATGATTTAAAAATTTAGTTAATTAGTTTTAGTATTATAGCTATTTAGTAGTTAATTTTTAATGTTTTAGGTAGCGTCATGACAGAAAGCAGTGCAGCCAGATATGACATTTCATGAACTGACCAAGATCTTCAGAATGTTACTAAAGATGACACATCCTGTAAATTTCATACAGGTATATATTATATATGTAAATTTATATTTCACAAGGAATTTGCCGGTGTGTCTGTCTGTAACCTGTACCCTGAAGATCAGAATACAAAAAATAGTGCAATGTTTGAGCTACGTACGTTGCACTACTTTCTCTTTGGGACTCAGAAACTGTTTTCAACCCAACATGTAGTTCCTTAAAACTTATGAATTTAGGTTTTTTTTGTACAATTAGTCAAAAATTATTTTTTTTTATTTTAATTGTTGTTATATATATATTATATTTACATTTGCAAACAATTGTTAATAATTGTTAATTGCTGTTATTAACGACAACCCCTATTCAAAAAATTACAAATTAATTTGTTCACTTTAAAGATGCCTAGTGTTGTTGATTCTATTCAGTGCTTTCAGTGCTATTCAGCTCAGCCTGTTAACGGTCGTGTAAACCCAACTCCTTTTGAGGGTCGACTCTACTTTCCCGGGGCTCCATTCTCACTAAATATGAAGATCCAAATATGGGATACAGGAGGGTGTAAGCCAGCCCCTTGAAAGATATTTCCATAATAACTGTATTATACGAAATCTCCTATTTTGAGCAGGCTAGCTAGGCCTGTTAATGGTCGTGTAAACCCAATTCTTTTTGAGGGTCAACTGAATATTCCAGGGGGCTCATCCTCACTATATATGAAGGTCCAAATATGGGATACATGGTGTTAGCGAGCCCCTTGAAAGATATTTCCATTTTAACTGTATTATTTAAAATGTCATATTTTGGCCAGGCTACCTAAGCCTTTTAATGGTGGTGTAAACCCAACTTCTTTTGAGGGTCGACTGAAAATACATGGGGTCCTATCCCTACCAAATACTCGTATTAAGGTCCAAATACATGATACACGGTGTTAGCCAGCCCCTTGAAAGAAATTTCCATTTTAATGGTATTACTGTGTGAGTATTTGAAATTTCCTATTTTGACCAGACTAGCTAAGCCTGTTAATGGTCGTGTAAACCCAATTCCTTTTGAGGGTCGACTGGACTTTCCCGAGGCCCCATCGTCACTAAATATGTAGGTCATTATATTGGATACAGGGTGTAAGCCAGCCCCTTGAAAGATAATTCCATTTTAACTGTATTATACGAAATTTCCTATTTTGGCCAGGTTAGCTTAGCCTGTTAATGATAGTGTAAACCCAATTTCTTTTGAGGGTCGACTGGACGTTCCCGGGGCCCCATCCTCACCAATATGAAGGTCCAAATATGGGATACAGTGTGTAAGCGAGCCCCTTGAAAGATATTCCCAATTTAACTGTATTATACGAAATTTCCTTTTTTTAATAGGCTAGCTAACCCTGTTAATGGTCGTGTAAACCCAATTTTTTTTAAAGAGTCGACTGAATATTCCTGAGGCCCCATCCTCACCAAATATGAAGGCCCAAATATGGGAAGCAGGGTGTTAGCGAGCCCCGTGAATACTATTATCAATGCAACAGAATTAGATGATTTTATTACCTTCTCAGGCTAGCTTATTTTGTCAGGTCAGGTCACAAGTAATAATTTTTACTATTTTACTGTTTCTTTCGATTGAAAAATGAAGTTTATATGTAATTTGGAATTTACGTTTATGGCATGTTTATGGTTAATTGAATAGTGAACCAACCACAGAATTCTATTCGCTAGCTATTCGAATACTGAATAGCGAAAAGCGAATAGAACTCCATCTTATCAATGCAAAATCTTTATAATATATATATATATATATATATATATATATATATATATATATATATATATATATATATATATATAATTTATGTGTGTGTGTGTGTGTGTGTGTGTGTGTGTGTTTGGGTGTGGGGGAGGGGGGTTAACCCATACCTATCCTTGTTTATGACGGGAGTCATTTTTCACGGGGGTCCGTTTTCCTCATGTTTAACATAAAGAAAAATGACCCCTAGGTCTTTTTTCTTAAAAATAATCATTATTCTACATCTGAATAATGTACCCCCGGTCATTATTCTATGGAAGTAATTATTCTGATTTATACCGGCCATGTGGTATATCAAAATTTAATGTAATACATGTACATGAAATACAACTCCAACCATGCATTAGTCTAGGATACTTTTCCAGAAGTTTTTCAACAGTTTTCTAACAGTCTTAAATGGTATATGAAAATACATGTATATGTGACTCTTTTAGGTTCCAAATGACTGATAGTTCCGAGTATTTTATATCGAGTGACATCCAACATGCATACATAAATACACCGCTATATATCATGAATCTGGGAAATTCCAGTTGAGGCGCTAAGATTTATGTTCACAAGGTAAGTAAACGGTAACTATTTATGTGTTTACATCGGTCAGCAGTAAGAAAAGCAATTTCTGCGTGATAAGTCCTTGGGTGAGGCATTGCAGGCATACTCTAAAACCTGGCCTGGCCTGGCCCCATTGGCCTGGCCTCACTTTTGGCCTCAAATTTGGCTTGGCCCCAAATTTTGCCTGGCCTAAAACACTGTCCTGGCCTCAAATTTGGCCTCTACAAAAATATTTGGCCTCAATTTTTATTTTTATATTTTCTTAACACATTTGATGATTTTATTGATTGTTTATTGATTTATAATCAATTCACATAAAACATCACATTAGATGGCTTTTAGTGTCCTATAGTGATAGTTCTACTGAAACATATTTATGACTACAGGTATAAGTGATTGATTCTTGTAGATTTTGATTCAATCTGTCTTTAAAGTCTTAAGTACTTTAAAAATGTTTTACTGCCATTGTATTACCATGGCATATTTTTTTTCAATGAACTTAACTCAAACTGCTCTTAGGATTAGACAATACCTAAGTATATCAAATTCTTGTTTGAGAAAAAAATAATGGTGGAGATCAATTCGTTTATTCTAATCAACAATAACGGTCACAAAATGTTATGCTTTGTTCAAATTCTGATATCGAAGTTCCCCAATAGGATAAAAATTGTTTTCTAAATATACAAACAATACATGCATAGAATTCTACTCGAATCAAGAGGTGATGATTAATCACCTTCACTGAATTAAGTTATCGGAGGATACAATGTTGCAGTCATTCACAAATGACATTAATTAAATTAGACCGTGTGAAATGTTAAACGGCAGTGCAGACAATGAATCTGACAGATAAGTGACAGAGGACGCTGATATCAAATTTATGTTGGGGAGGGAAATTTGGGCTTGATCATTGTTGACAGGTAATGCAAGCAAACTGGCATTTTTTAAAGTGCAATACACAGGGATAGAGATTTGATGTTATGAAACAGTTTACAAATTTTGAGATATCTATTGATCCTTCAAACAGGTCAGTCTCTTAGAATGATGTTTTTCTTTATTATTCTATTATCTACATTTCATCTACTTTTTGAAATGGGGGGGGGGGGGGAGGGTTGAAGCTCTGAATTTTAACACGCTGATTGCTTTAATATTGAGCATAATCCATTCCTTTGCAATAAGTAAGAGTAGAGTTGTGCATGCATAGCATACATGTATGTATTTATTGTGTGTGAAAACATGGATAAAATCAATTGAAACTCAATCAGTCAGGTCACTTTTCCATATGGTCATCTCTTAGACATTAAAAAATAAATTAAAATTCAATAAACTCTTGAAAATGTGAGTAAAATAAAAGTTGAGTTTGAGGCCAATAGTTATTATTATTGACAAATGATAATATCCTTTATGTGACGTGTGAATATATTTTGTGTAGGTCTTTTTGATCTATATGTAAATCTTTATATTTTTCTGATGCTGTTTGTTAATCTGAAATGTTTTGTCGAGAAGTATTATGTAATAGCAGGTGTTATATCTGGTCTCATCAGCTAAAGTTTCTGTTATGCAATATTTTCAACCAATCAGAATAGCTCAAAAGGTCTGCGTTTGTTTGTCTCTGGGTCATTATTCTATTTTTAAATCTATTCTGAGAATTTCATAGGATTCAACCAATCAGCGTGGCTTCTCAGGTCACGTGATTCCATTGTTTGTTTGTAAATTAGAGGAGAAGCCACGCTCATTTTGCTAAGATAATTTTAGGAAAAACCCCCCATCCACCCCTTTCTTCCACCTTAGGTTGTCCGTTTTACTTTGTATAAAATATTTATAGGTTTTAGCGTGTTTTATATTTTGTATATCCCACCCTTTTTTGATGATTGCCATATCAGGGACATACTTTTTTATGTTTTTATGAAGGGGGTCAGATTCTATATTATATGTTGCCAAATATATTGAAATTGTATCAGTGGTTTTTTCTAGTCTCGTCTGACCCCCTTAATATTTACAGTTTTTTTACATCTTTGTCATTTATTTGAATAAATGGCCTATTTTCATCTTCAACAATATGTTATGTTTTTTCTACTTTCATCAAAAAACTAGTGCAGTCGTCTTGCCTCTTTATAACTAAGGAACATAAAAACATTTTTCCAGAGTCCAAATTTGGGGCCAGGCCAAAATTTGAGGCCAGGCCAAAATTTGCGGCCAGGTCAAATTTGAGGCCAAAAGTGAGGCCAGGCCAGGCCAATGGGGCCAGGCCAGGCCAGGGGGTTTTAGAGTATGCCGGCATTACATGTATAACAGTCAGAGTTCCGACCTTGGTACAATATAAAACATGTTATGTTATGGCGCTTTAAAGTGACCTACAGAAGCGAAAGGTCGCTTTGAAGTGACAGAGAAGCAACTGAGCGTTATGAAGCGACAAATTTACATAGAATTGTGCACATAATATTTTGTTTTTGTTTTTTGTTTTTGTTTTATCAAAGATCGTGAGAGAAGCAAAGAAGAAAATTTATATATAAATTAAAAAACTTTTTTGAATTATCAAACATCAAACACCTGAGCAATATTATCTAAGGGATCGGTGATTTTTAATACCTTGTTGGAACAGACGTAACTGTTGTCTTACCAGTTTTATACCACTAATAGTGACGTCGTACAACGCTGTTATTACCTCAATATAACCATCAAAATCAGTATTGTAAATATTCGTACTTAACAAAAAAGTTTAATTTATGGGCGTAGAATTTTTTCAAAGCACATTTAAAAAAGATTTGATTACTTTTGATACTTTACCATATTTTGGCTAATAATGGGTTTAGCCCTTTAATAATGTGTTTAGCGAACATGTTTAAAATAAACTTTAAAATAAATATAAATATTTTGATTATTTATTAATAAAACGTGAACTTATGATTACCCTATTTAGCTTTTCTACATTGTGAAAGTGCAAATTTTCGCTTGACAAGCCTCGCTTATATAATTATACAACAATTCAGCACGTTATTTAAAACAAACAAATATCACCCAATATAGATATCTTCTCTAACCTCTCTATCTATCTATCTATCTATCTATCTATCTATCTATCTATCTATCTATCTATCTATCTATCTATCTATTCACCTACCGTACTGACATCCCGGCCCCATCCAACCTGGTGCACACTGATTTCCCGGACAGCCACCTGTTTGGGCATCAAAGTCTGAGACGCAATGTTCTAGTTCTGTACAGGCTGTTCCAATTGAATTTGTCTGCCTATTTTGGCTCGAACAGAACATACCTTAAACATTACAAACATCGGACCGTGAGCATTCAACATATTGTACTCATGTATTAATATAAACAATATCAATGGAAACCTACTTCTTACCCTGCACAATTTATTTTATTGCACCGATTAATTGTTTTCTGAGCCAAAGAACCTAACGACACAATTCATGTTAAAAAATTAATACGTGTATTCGTTTAACATGGATTAATCAGTAAGTCGGTGTTAGTGATCGTTAGTGCAACTGGTCATAGGTTTTCGTCAATGATTTAAAATGCTAATACAATTTTAGCAAAGATAAAAGAAATTCAATATTTATATTAAAGTATAATTATTAGTATTCAATATACTACATGTACACCATTACTACATAATTATAGTACATGAAGTAATAAGTAAATTAATATGTCATAACAAAAATCATACAATACATGAAAGTATACTTCAATCTATAACTTAGAAAAAAAAACTATAAACCTTTTAAAATTAAACATTACTCGGTAAAGATGACGATTTTACGTCTTAGGTTAAGTCACACTTATGTTTGTTGCCCCAAATGCTCAATGCGACTGTTTTAAGGTACTCCCTACAAACGTGTATAAACACCGTGTGGTCTATAACCACAGAAAATTGGATTGGTAAATTTAAAAATGAAATTTGTTTTATCACAATAATTTCATTAAAAAATAAAGATTTGTTTTTAGAAATTTAAGTGTAAATTTACATCCAACGAAAATGCCTGCATTGGACAGATATTCCGATCAATAGTCTGCGATCGATACACGTACAAATCGTTTGTGGTTACATTAAAGAACCGTCCAAATATGACCTCCGTCGTCCCTTTATAAATCAAGACGATCAGCGGACATATTGAGCTGTTAAAAAAAAAGAACAAAAATCCTGTTATCTTGGTTTATGCATAATTACTTCCTCGATCTGGAAATGCTGTTTAAAACATAAAAGCCTCTGCTAACGCCACGGTTGTTATGATTTTTTTTTAAATTAAAGTTTGTCGACCTCGGAGGTTATCTCGCGACATATATGAAAACTCGAACTTTATTTATTACCTTTATAAAATTAAACATAAAATTTATGTTCATTTGTCAATTTCAATATTACACATCAGATTTATGCATTGGATCGGTAATAGATTTGGAAAAACGTTAACATTTTTCAAAAATTTTACTTTCAGCGAAATATAGTTTATCTAGCACTTATGATGACAATTCAAACAAGTGTTCATAAATTAGTATAAAACTTGTACTATTTAAAAATCTTGTTTAATATAAATATATTTTTTCATGGAAAGAAAATTCAATTATTTGATTATAGCTTGAGAACGTAGATCCATAAAACATTCACATCAACATGCATGCAGACTTTGTGAAAACATAAATCTAGTGTTTAGTGTGGATACGCATACAAGGAAGTTAAATCTGATATCTTATCAGCAATTCGTCTGTTCAAGTAAAGAAAATATTAATCTCACCGAATGGAAACTAACGGGTTGTGATGTGTTGCATTACAATGTTTTTTAAAAAGAAATTCTGAACAGAATATCAACGTTACCGTAATGCAATCAAAGCTGGACACACTTTTTCAAGAAAGCGAAAAAAAAATTCTTAGGGCATCCATAAATTTATGTGTTTTCCATTATTTCATTATTCAAAAAACGTTAAAAATTGGTCAATACAGTCATCCTTAAATAAACTACAGTTACTGTATCTATAATCATTTTTCGTTGAAAACAATTTTTCGTGGATTTCGTTGTTGAACAGATCAACAAAATATTCGTCAATGCAGTTCAAATATTGACGACATTATGTTCTGGTAGAGCTTTTTTTTTTAATGTACGTATTCTCAAAACTAGGTAAAACAATATCCATAAAAATTAGAGTAAACGTCATAACACGATTGGTGTTTTGTCGCTTATCTTTCAGGCTTAAGTTAAGATCTGTCAATCAAAATTAAGCAAAGAAAATTTTCTTAGCTTAGAAATATTTTTAATAACATGAAAGTGATTACAAATATTATTGAATATGCAGGTTAAAGAAAAGCAATAAAAAAAGCACATAGATATTACAGACATGAGTAAAAAATATGGACCTAAAATTCAAAGCTCTATTTATCTTTTTTTATAAGGATACAAACGGATGTAAGGAAACGTATAACATTTAAATAGCAAATAAAAGAAAGCTAATAACTTCATCAATCAGATGGAGAGATCTTGGGGATAATTTAACCGATTTAGAATGGAATAGAATTTATTGTCTCTGCTTTAAAGCGGTTCACGAAAGTAAAATCGACTGGCTCCAATTTCAAATTTTACATAGAATTATACCCACTGATTCTCCGTTATGTAGCGTATGTAAAACAGACATTGAAACGATTGATTATCTTTTTTATGAATGCTTAAAATTATGTAAAAGAACTATGGTGTGCATTTGAAGAATGGTTTTTAAATGAAATTGATATTTCCATAGGTTTTGATAGAAATAAGTTTTATTTGGTAAATTTCTAAAACCAAGCATCTATAAACTGCACAGTTTAGTATCACTGGTTGTTAAATGGTATATTTTTGCAACCAAAAATAACAAAAACCCATGCCTGAGTTTTGATTTTGAAAAACAAGTAATTAAAAACAAGATTGTGCTTGAAAAATATGTTATTGAAAAACTGTAGATAATCAGATTTATAAATTTAAAAAAATTTTCATCAACAAAACAGACATCTTGATACAGAAAAAATAGCTATAACAATATATAATTATGACAACATCGTTGATTGCCTCTATGACGTCACAAAAATATGGCATTTCCCATCCTTTCGTAGAAGTATGAAAAATCAACATTTTTCCCTTCATATTCTATTGTATAGGGATAGAGCGTTAGGTTGAACTAGCATCATTTTCACATATACAGTGTATTATGTCAATACTGCCTTGCACACCGTACATGTAGTTTAAAATTGTTTTGGAGTAAGCATGAACTCGATGTGTTTTTTATATTTTATTTTTTTTAAAGGAAATATATACCAAACCTTTTGCTATAATTCATAATTTTGTGTGATACAAAATACAATTTTATCTTTAGACACTTGAATTGTATATTATACTATCTTCAAGTACATGTATCTAAATCTCTACAGCTTTCTTCATAACTATGTACTTTGACGCAGAGAAACTCTCTGTCTCGCTAATAGTTCTTTTACCCTAATTGTTCGATCTCGCAAAGTATTTTTAATCCTCTAATGATAACGAAAGATACTTGCAATATACCCAACATTTATGGAGCAAGATTTTTATCATTTCTAATATATCGTAGCTTACCTGAACATTGAGGAATCAGTAAGAAAATGAATACAATTATTTTTAACTCAATGTCTCGAAGACAAGTCATGCTGAGGATCTGTCCAAAACGGAAGTTGAATTCTACCCAGCCCTTACGTTAACATATTTGTCAGGGCGAAATATAAACACAGATAACGTGAAATCAAATACCAGAAGTGACCTAGACACGACTACATGAGAGATAAAAACAAGACCTCTTATCGTTGATTTCACAAATCATTTCTCTTCTAATGTAATATTCTTTTTGTTTTTACAATTGATTTCTGATTTGCAGTGAAAATTTTAATACATTACTAATTAAAAACTATTTTACTTTTTTCGGGCAAACTGTAGATCTGTATAATTAATATGGCGTCGAGTTCTATTTTCTCTGCTCATACGTAGACGTAGGTATTTGAAACTATATATTTGCATAGATGGTGAAAATTAATTGGCGCACGAAGTAAGATTTTTTAGAATTTATAAGTGGATATACCAAAGTCGTTTTTTCTTTCTCTCTCACCCTAACACACATAAAAAAAAAATAAAAGAGAAGTACAACATACATGTAAGTCTAACCTTATGTTATAATTTAAAGTTCTTCTTTTTAAGTTGGATCATTAATTTACCACTTATTGGTGGGGCATTTACATGGAATTGTCACAGGCATTTCTTGCTTGAATAAAAGTTTACCTTATAGTATACTAAAGACACAGGGAATCTAACTCCGAATTACGAATTAACCACCCCCAACCCCACCAACACACACTGGCAATATGGCAAGCTTGTATTTAATCACTTCTGTCTACATATATAAACAGTGTCTAAACATTGCTCAAGAATTGAAAAGTCGTTTCACACCACGACCCCGACAGAATTCAGACATTAAAATCAAACCTTGTTTTAAAATACCATGTTGATCTGCCAACATTCAGCAATCAATACCTTTTTTACATATCAGGAAAACACTGTTTTACACATCGTAATTTGCAATATGTTTTGCTCACCTAAAACCCTTTCGTGATACGTTATCAATGACGCGCACTTATTCTTCGAGAGACCAGTACTTACACGTAGCAACAGAAGAACGTCTACTAACATCTGCGTCGTAAAATATCAAGTAAAGATAGTACTATGACATCCCAAAACGTACCTGTACATGTAAGTCAGCGAACCCTGTATATAAACAGTCAAACAATACAGCTCGAAAATCAACCATGATTTTGATAATCTTCTTTAGTGACAAAAAGTGATAAATCTTAATCAGTGTTAATAGGTTGAATCCTTTTGTATTTTACTGATTTATATCTTCCATGCGATTGTTTTATCTTAGATAAAAAGCGAGTTTTAAAGGGCACATATTTTAAAGATGCAAAATGAAACTGAAAATCCGAATTTTTATCTTTTGTCAACTTACGGGGCTGTATTCCACATCGCCCTTTTTTTCAAAACACAGTTTATTTTTCTTCGCGTTTCAAGTCTGAATTTACAATATAAAATATTATATATATACATATATATATATATATATATATATATATATATATATATATATATATATATATATAAAATATTTTATTACAGTTTGAAATTGATCTTAAATCGAGGGGAAAATCTTTATGTCCGAAAATTTCATTCGATGACTGCCATTTTCTATTTTAATTTTTTTTTATTTTAGAAAACTTTCTTGTAAACAGTTTGTTTAGTTATATACAGAAATAATTTGCAAAGTCTGCAAAAAATTTAAGGAAACTTAATTAATACCATATTTGTCGTATATGTAGTAAACATTACACACACAGAAAATTTCGCTTTGATATACATTCTTTTACATTCTATGAACTTTAAAACTTAAAAAATAACCTTGTGACAATTTCTTTCTATTACATATTTCGTTTGTGGGGATTTGTGAATGGGCGCGGGGAAAGCAACCAGCAGAAAAAACTTGGAGGAAGAGGCATGAGCAAGTTGGTGTACAAAATTTTAAAGTAGTATGAAAATACCAACTATCAAAAGAGGATTTTGACAAAAACTAATTATTCCTTCAGAACTCTCTTTACGAATGAATAAATATTTTTTAAAAATATAAATAAACATGTACGACCTAGAAAAAGAGCGACAGGTTTGCCTTTTAGTTGTTTGACGTCACCTGACGTCGTGGAAATATGAAATGGTGCTCCGTAAATATATTTCATGCAAAGTAAAAATTGCTGTGTATTTTGAAAAAAATATGAAAATTATAAGATTTTTTGCATACTTATTTTCAATTGATAATCATTTAATAAAATATATATAATCCTACAAAGTACACAGTAATTTTTCCGTAAATTACCTTTTCCTAGAACTTTTCTAACATCCCTCGTAGACCTAATCAGATATAACAGAAAACCGTCGATACAACTCCTTTCTGGAGTCTGAAATACTAGTATCTGACGTTTTCTTAGCTATTTTTTTTTACCGATTTTGATATTTTACTTGCCTGGAAAACAATAGAACTATACCGGTGTAGCGTAAAATACTGAAAATTGAAGTATTTTAAAATATTCTCATTTTGTCATAACTCACCTGAACATAAGCGTGCCATTAGGAAAATAACAAAAGTTGTCATAAGATGCATCCTCACGATGTGGCGAGACATTTTTAAGATCTCAAATGAAGGAAGTAAATTCTTCTTTTTATCAGACATAGTCACATCTACGGAAGACACCATTAGAACAAGGAAGTGTTTAGCTGCAATACCATATGACACTACATTATAAAGTTTGGGATTTTTTTTGCATAAAATTCAAAGAGAGTGAAAGATAATGTCACACAGTAAACATATTAATAAAAGAAAACATGAAAATGCACAGTTAAAATTACTTAATCATAAGGCCTTTCTGGATTTGATTTAAAATATGTCTATCAAGTATTATTTTGTTGTTTTAGTTGTATTTCTAATTAAAGCTTCTATGAAAATGAAACAATTGGGAAATCGATTTCGCTTTTTAGTTTAGGTAAGTTGTCTTCTTCTACTGTACAAATATGTACAATAATTTTATCGAGAGAGATTGTAAAATTATGTTCCCCAAAAGTTGCAACGTTCATTAAAACTGCCTTTGTTCTATTTAATACGCATACTATAAAATTTTGTTAACTTATCTTCTTAAGATAATCTTTAAAAAAATGTACTGACTGTACATACATTATGTACACGTCCATTATATTCATAAATATGAATTGCTTTGTGCATTTAGAGTCGCTCTTAATTATCACCAGAACATACTTGTACATATCTAATTAGTGCATCACGCAACACTCATTGATATGACGCTTGCAGCAATTAAACCACCTAGAGCATGTATGTCGGCACTTGATGTTAAAAACATACCTCTTAATTAATAGGAAGATTTTTTTTATATTTTAACAATATAATTAAAAAAGAGAGTATACATGCATGTTTAAAAAGGTAATGTTTTTATTATCAAATGCTAATATGATCTGCTGAATATAAATGTAATATAAATTTTATGATATGGAGTAACTCTTAATGCATGAAAAAAGGTTTGTAAGATCTTTATGTGTATGAGTCACCAAACGAGTTTAGATCTGTTTACAGTCACCTGATTTGAATTTGAACTCGGCTTCTCTCATTTTGAAAGTGTGTTTAAATACCAGTCCTATTTTGGTGGAGGGTTTTTGGTCTATATCTATTACATATATCTTTAGAAAATAAAAATATAAAGTTAATTCAACTATTTTTTTAAGATTTAACTGGAAATTTAAAAAGATGTTCCTTTAGGTTAAGTATGCAACCATAAATCATTCATACATGGCCTAGTACTTGGATATTAGATTTTCTTCCTTTAAACTTTTCAGATTTTATTATGGAGCACACAGTTTTGTTTATCAACTGTATCTGATTCTAAAAGGAAGGACAATGGATGCACTGTACAAAAAACACCAACCTGCAATTACTTTTTGCGGCATTTGCAGCTATGTTTGGATTGAAAAGTTAGCTCAGTTCTATGATGGTACATCTCTCAGTTCGCGTGGTAGCGTGCCTTGATGGAATTTTATTTTGATAATTCAGATGGCCAATTATAATGAAGTACGCTAGAAACTTTCATGTAAGTGGATAATTTAAATCGTGTAACATTAAAACTTGTTTATCCGGCGGAGGGTGGTTCTGAACATTTCGGCCGGATTAGGCAACATCCGATTTGGAGGCCATTGTTGCAAATCAATTTTAATATTTAATGCATTAGGTCTTGATCCTCTATTCTTGCAACATTTTTAATTCTTCTGAAATATAATAATATATTGATTTGGAAAACAAAAATTGCATAACTGAATACGTACAATTGAAATACTTTTTCAATCAAATCATCGTACGTATTTGATGAATTTGTCCCCCCTCAAAAAAGTTGTATGCAATGACCCTAAACCTAGGTCATGATCAAAGTAAATCTCTGTGAAAAATCAAATTCTTTTCTTGTCCATAGTTTCTGTCACCATAGTTTAATATATCTCTTCGACTGTACTAAAAACTACTTGTAGGTAAGTGCTATGTTGTGTTCTTAGACCAACTTTCCTGGTTAAAACTAAAAGTCTTATCAGCTCTGTATGAAAATCATTGGAAGTGAGTGTTGACCAGTACAGGGACATTGTTGAAGACAAAATCAACTACCACTGCCGTGATCCACCGAAAGTAAAAAAAGACCATGTTATGACTATTTGAAATCAGAGGACAGAGATTCATGGGAGAAGTCTTCATAAAACTTAAAGTGTTAGTATTGTACAAAAAAATGGAATTAAAAAGTATAAAAAATGGCATATTTGTATTATTTTTAATTGTATTGTTTTTATAAAGATCAACTTTTTTTATTTATTGTTAATTAAATGCGTTAATTTGAAAGTATATATTTCAATGTCATTATGGGCTGCATATAATAGCATTGAAATTGTTGATAAATGAATTTCTGCTGTCATTTATCCATTTAATACACCAGAAATCCTTTCTAAATTAGAGTCGTGCGCATTTTGATCCTTTTTTTATATTTGTACACGGTTTAGGAATCACTTGACGTTTTTCACTAATCTTGTAGACTCATCTGAACCATTTTCAATTCCGCATATTCATGGCCATTTTCGTCAGGGGAAGTACTTGCCTCTTCATAATGTACATCTCTGGCTGTATTGTTGGGGATGATGTTTTCAGAAACTGAAGATACTTTTGTAAAGTCACCATCACTGAGGTTAGAAATGTGTTCTATACCAGCGTACTCCTGGTCTTTGTCGTCTGATTGGTCAATTCTTTCTTCGTAGTCAGTGCTTCCTTTCTTCTTTGGCAGATTGCGTCGCCGTCTGGAATTTTGATAAAATTTATGTTACAAATATATTGATGAAATCATTAGGTATCTCTAGGTTAGTTATTAACCTTTAACTTCAGCATTCGTTTTTAAGATAATTATCTTCACTTATAGATGATACTAAGATCATTGTTTTATAAAATTTTGATTGAAAAAGGAGTTTCCATTACCTTATAATGACGATAACGATCATAACAGATGAAAGTAAAACGATGCCAATGGCACCTCCTGACAAAAAGGCGACGGTTAATGATATCTGTGTGCTCTGGATTTCTTAAAATATAAGCAAAGCCAAGCGTTCATGAACATATGAAAAGCTAATATTGACTTTTTATATGAAATAAAAAAGTACTTAATTATGTTAAGCTTTGTTAAGAAGGTTACCCTTAAGTAATTTATTAAGCCTTATTGAAGTGTTACTCACCAAAAATCATATTGGTTGATTTAGTCATATTTTTAAGCATATGGTAAAATAAGAAAAATTAAAAATTCCTAATTTTTTGAATTCCTGACCACCAAAATAATTATATTTATCGAGAGCATGTATATATCCATCTTCGAAATGTGTTATCATATTTCATAAAATATTCTAAAAACGACCCAGAAAATAAAATATAGCTTTTAAAAAAAAGGAAATTAGGATTTTGGTTACACCTGCACATGTAGGTAAATTATGTTCAAAATCTCTAATTTGTCGACAGTATTTTACTGTGGGTCCTTGTAGAATGTATCCTAAAGCGCAGGTAAATGTAATAGATTCATTGTAAGAAAATGTCTGCTGGAGTGTATTTGTGCACGGTTGTAAAGCATGTGTAGTCTTTAGGTTTGGTCTCTGGCAAGTTATGTCTGAAATTAAAAAAACAGCTTTTGATTTTAACATATTTTATTGTGTAAGTTACACAAAAGGATTGGAAACAAGTTCTTACAACTTACATGTTCCTCTCCTTATGATAATACATAAAATATATACAATTTACTTTTATAAACAGGTTGAGATGAAATATTTTATAATTAACAGATAATACAAATTTCACCTTTTGAAATTATTTGTATGATACAATTTAATTTATAATTATTCGATTTTCATGTAATACCAGTTCATTACTATAATTATCATTTAGTATAGAATGAATCTTTTGTAAAAATCTTTATTTTACTTGGACCACATATTTGTTTTTTAAGACGTTAGTTAGCATATTTTAGAGATTTGTTTTTGCTGTTTAATTGTTTTTCATTTTATCTATGAATGATTCATGTAGGTTTAATTTATGTGTATATATCTTAATCAAGTAATGAAATGGTAAAACATCTTTCTATTTTGATATTGTATCATGTACATGATTTCAGAACCATTTTTTGCAACCATTTCCAAAATATCCATGATTCTTAAAGAACAAATGCCTCTCAGGCAATAACACTCACCTGAGCCTGAGAAAGATACGACTCAGTTAGGAATTCTCAGAATGGCTATAAGATAACTATATGATCATGAAAAATTAACCGATAGAGTAAGATCGAATAGAAGAAGATTCATAGAGTGACGATGAATCAAGAATGTGAATGTATCTGGTATTCTGAAATATTCAAAATATATTATATTCAATCAACGGCTAGCGAATTGTAAAATACGACCCAAGCAAGAACGTATGATGAGACGTATAACCTCGGTAGAAGCTGGATTTAAGTTATTGTGTTTACATGACGAAAAAAAGATAACTTCCTTAAATAAACACAGAACATGTGACAGAAAATGAGGCAAAAAATTAAAAAAAACCAAGGGCAAACACTTTGCTAAAAGTATTTCCATAGTCTTGCCATTGTATTCATTTATCTAGTAGACAATAACTTAAAAACTACCAAGTACAACTTTCATTGACTTATATACTCGAAAGTCATTTGTTTTTAAACAGGTCGGGGAAACTACCTTATCTGGATATTGTTGTCATTGCGCAGAGCGATGCGTACCGCGAACAACTGTCCAATCAGTGAATAAAAAGCAACACATGTGATTTACTTCATCTTTACGTTTTTACATAAGCACGTGGTTTTGACTAATTTACGACTTGATTCCACATGACTGCGGGAACGTTAATTCATAAAAAAATTTCAACTTTTTGTAAAACATGCATAGTTTAGTTTCTAGTTAAGATTTTCCATGCTCACATTAACAAACATTGCCGAATTTTCATGTTAAATACATACGTTGAAATACATGTACATGTACCTCTCACAAGATTCACATGGATTAATATCAAAAGTACGCACCATTTACACTCAGGATTTAAATGGCCACATGAGGTCTTTTGAATGCCTGACAATGTACGAAAACATCCGAGTCGAATGCTTAGGACCATGAAATTCATATGAAATCTGTATTCACTGAGAAATCAGCGCTGGCAGTAAGGCTTATATGTCAACAAATGGACTTAAACAATGCAATTAATGAACGAATTTTTTACTATTGTAAAATGAGTGTTTGTAAATGTGAGCATGGAATTAGTAGATGATGATGTAAATATTGTTTTAAGTGTGCAAAATGCTTAAAAAAATTAATTACGCCTTTCCAAAAGCAAGTAGAAAAACTAGCATTTTCTAAACGTTGTATTTTTTGTAGTATCCCATGATGCATTTCAACTCAGAAATGTCATTCAGCTGATTGGTCAGTTTGTCGATTTTGTCGGTGCCTCATTTAGTATGTAAATTTATTCCGACGTCACAAAAAATAGTTTCCCCGACCTGTTAAATTACACGTTTTATTGCGATTTGTTATTATTAGCAAATTATTAAAATAATTGACATAGGTCTTTTTAGGAATTTTCAAACATACCGAATTAAACAAAGGAGGAAAAGTGTTTTATTTGCATTATGTTTTGGGTAATTTAGAAACATCAAAAAAAAATTTTTTTTTTACACGTGTGATATATTTTTGTTGAAGAATTAAAACAACTAGTATGGTAATCTTTTCAAAATTGTATTTGATTCTGACCTTTTACATTTAAAAAAGACGAGATTACTTAAATTTTATTTTGAAATGTTATTTTGCAAATCCTTAAAATTAGTTAAGTGTACAGGAATTGCACTATAAATGTTATAAGATATAAAAACTCGTATAGGTACTTTTCAGAAAATCGCATATGATTCAAGAAAAAAAACCCAGTTTAAGTTCTTCTTTGAACACATTTGTAGGAATAATAGGAATAAAAGTTCGTTCATCCAGGTTTAGGACCCTCTTATATTATTACAAGGTTAGCTTTTTAAAAAGCTAAGAAAGTCAGCCAGCGGAATTTTAATTCTTAGGTCAAAAGTGAATACATAATCTATTAAAATACAAGATAAATTTACTTTCCAATCTTACTTAAAGAGTCGCGAAGATATACGCGGACTCCGGACTGTGGCTGCAGACGATTCACATTGACAGTCTTCCGATGCGCAGTTTGACCTAGAAACTGACCAGTTTCATAACTTCTTCGAATTTCTCTACCACGAACTGTCTAATTCCTTCCCAGAATTCCAATTTACGCAAGCGCAATTGAAGTTTCATCCTAACTTAACTAGTCAGCCCGCGGGCTGACTAGACACGAGCTGATGACATAAATGTGTTGAGTTTTAAAGATTCAATGCTAGTCCTCATAAAATTAATATTGGTTTGGAGATTTCCCATGTAACGCAACAACTGAATTGTTTTTTATTTCTGATCTACCTTTGCATTTTAGAACTATTTTGTTAAAAATAGAACAGTTGGTTTGAGGCCGCTCTTTTGATGCACGCATCAACTTGTTTCTTGAAATGTAAAAAGCATTGAAAAAACAAGCCGGTATAAAACACATTAAAACAGACATTTTATCTACACCTTTTTCAAACATGTAACACACTTTTCTCTCTTTATTAATTAGTCGAATTAACTTTGATAATCCAAATAGAAGAGAAATTCAATTTTAAAGAATTACTTCGACAGTTTAGTTTTGTAAATTTTATCTGTTTGGTTGTAATGTACAGCATAGAGAATATAACAGTGATATACTAAATAAATGTAGTTTTTGACTCATTTGAAAACGATAATAAAGTTAAGGAAATACTAAGTTTAATGCCATCAGCGTCAATAGTGAACTACAATGTACAAGTTTTTATGTATTTCCTTTGTACAACTTAAAACAAAAATAATAGAACTGTTATTTCTTACTTGAACAAGTAGGTAAGTCGTGTTGAAAATCATCTGTTCTCGTACAATATTTAATTGATGATCCCTGGATATGGAATCCAACGGAACAGAAAAAAGAAACTGATTCATTAAAATAAAACGTCTGTTTAAATGGATTGGAAGAAAGATGAAGTTCACTTGTTAATATAGGACGCTGACACGTTATAACTGAAAAAAAAAATGCAAAAACTCTTTAAGGACAATTAACTCAAGCTTTTATTTGCCTAAGATTTTCTACAGCAAACAATTCATTGACATAGTTACGAAGCCCAGTCGCATTTGGTATTGCTTTACCACACTGTCAATTCATTATATAGTATGCAATATAAAAGTTGACAAATAAATAACTATTTATTTAAGCGTAGGGTTAAAGGTAATAGTTATGTTATAGTTTTAGTAAAAAATACGTTTATCAAGAATATATGCATAACCCCATTCGAATTTCGAATAAGCATTTATATTAAGAGATTTTTTAACATTAAAAATTCATGAAGAATTAAGAATTCAAGTTTTTATGTAATTTAAGAAAGTGATCACTTAAACAATATCAATGACACTATTAGAATAATCACTATTGGAAATTGTTAGTCATACATTTAAGGAAATTAAGTGTGAGTTATATATCAAAAAAGCAATTAGCAAAATTGAAATGACATATTCTTATATTTAAAGATATATAAAAAAAATAACCAAAGCAATAAATACTTTAATATATCTAAACTTTCAAAACATGTATAAAAAATAATCATAAAAGTATAAATTAAAAATTAACAAGCAAACGTCTATTAATATATCTATATAAATAAAAGGCAACAATAAGAAACAACTGTCCATAGTACCTTTACAAATAGGATACGGTGGCTTGAGAGTACCATTGCTTGTACATCTTCTCTCTTGAGTAGCTTGCAGATAAAACCCCTTGAAACATGAAAATTCAATGGTCTCATTGTAGTTGTATGTCTGTTTGTCCGTAATGATGTGAAGAGCATTGGGAAAGTCAGGTGATTGACATGTTATAGCTGAAGTAAAAACATGGATAAATACAATCATAAATGAGTGTCAGGCGTACCAAGTTAGCAATCACTTGTTAGGATTACAAATAAAAGTCTACGTTAACACAATTTTAAGTTTCAGCATGATAAAATTGTCGACTTTTATCTAAAATCTGACACACGCCTATACTCATTGTATGCATTTAAGCCAATTAATAATAGTCCATATTGATAAATTAAGCTAATAAAAAAACAACTCTCCATAGTACCTTTGCAAATTGGATACGGTGGCTTGAGAGTACCATTGCTTGTACATCTTCTCTCTTGAGTAGCTTGCAGATAAAAACCCCTCGGAACATGAAAATGATACAGTCTCGTTGTAGTTGTATGTCTGTTTGTCCGTAAAGATGTCAAGATCATTGGAAAAATCAGGTGATTGACATGTGATAGCTTAAGTAAAGCATGAGTAAAGAATGTTAAAAGTTAGTATGTTGTATATCCAATTAGCAATCACTTGTTGATTGTGAATTAGTAATAAGTATTCCATTAACATGAAAAAAAGACATTTAAATAATCAATAGATTAAGATATGATAACTTAATCATTATTTTTTGGACTAATTATGTTTCAAAAAGAATAAATTACATTTACTTAAACGATAGAGACGAAGACATAAAACGAGAATAAAACAAACGAGAAAGTCAAATACTCATACCTCTTACATACCGGTATAATTTAACAAGAGGCCTATGGGCCACATCGCTCACCTGAGGACCAATATGTATGATGAAATCTGCTTAATGGAGTCATAATACAAACTATCTGGACAATGTTGTATAATAAAGTAGATCCTGTATAAATGAAAATCCATTTTTTAATCAAGTCCTTTTTCTAACAGGATGATTTTATAGTCATATCACCTGTTGAGCATTGCAGTTCTCAAAAAGATCCTAAACAATTGTTTACATTTGGGATATAAACCTACATCAAACTCTGAACACCTTGTGAGACCCAAGAATCGTCCAGGGGCCAAGGCCTAAGCAATTTAAAAGAATCAGCAAAATGTCAAAATGCTTGCTTGTAAGTAAATTCATATATTATAACATTTCAGATTTTGTTAATAATTAAAATATTTTCCTTTGTAAAATTGGATCCCTAAAGTTGCCCCACCCACTCCTCAAGATTTTGATTTGTGAAAGAATTTGAATCTGTATTATCTGAGGTTGCTTTTAGTAAATAACAGCTTTTCTAGGCAAATGGTTTTTTGAAAAAGATTTTTTAAAGATTTTTCTCCTTATATTACTATGTAAATTTTTGCCCTCCCCCCAACATTGTGACCCCATCCTACCACCGGGGATCGCAATTTGAACAAACCTTAAATCTACCCTACCTGAGGATGCTTCCACACAAGTTTCAGCTTTCCTGGCCTATATGTTTCACTTTGATTAAAGATTTTTCTCTATATATTCCTATGTAAAAGTCCGATCCCCCTTTGTGGTCCCACTCTACCCTTGGGGGTCATGATTTTCACAAATTTGAATCTACGCTACCTGAGGATGCTTTTACATAAGTTTCAGCTTTCTGGCTGATTAGTTTCTGGGAAGAAGATTTTTAAGGATTTACTCTTTATATTCTTTTGTAAAAATTCACCCACCCCCCCCCCCCCATTTTGGCCCTACTCTACCTCCGGAGGTCATGATTTTCACAACTTTGAATCTACAATACCAGAGGATGGTTTTACATAAGTTTCAGCTTTCCCGGCTGATTAGTTTCTGAGAAGAAGATTTTCAAAGATTTACTTTATATATTCATTTGTAAAAATTCACCCCCCCCCCCCATTCTGGCCCCACTCTACCTCCGGGGGTCATGATTTTCACAACTTTGAATCTACAATACCAGAGGATGCGTTTGCATAAGTTTCAGCTTTCCCGGCTGATTAGTGTCTGAGAAGAAGATTTTCAAAGATTTACTTTATATATTCCTATGTAAAAGTTCAACTCCAATTATGGCCCCACCCTACCCCTGGGGGTCATAATTTTCACAACTCTACAATACATGAGGATGATTTTACATAAGTTTCAGCTTTCTCGGCTGATTAGTTTCTGAGAATGAGATTTATTAAGATTTACTCTATATATTCCTATGTTTAAGTTTGTCCTTCCATTTTGGCCTCAACCTACCCCCAAACGGTCATGATTTTCACAACTTTGAATCAACACTACCTGAGGATGCTTTTACTTAAGTCTCAGCTTTCCTGGCTGATTAGTTTCTATGAAGATTCTTAAAGATTTATTTTATATATTTCTATGTAAAACTTTGGCCCATATTGTGGCCTCACCCTACCCCCAAAAGGAAATAATTTTCACAACTTTGAATATACACTACCTGAGGATGCTTTTAAATAATTCAAAATGTTTACTCTATATATTCCTATGTAAAAGTTCACCCCTCCCCCCATTGTGTCCCAACCCTACCCTGAGGGGTCATTATTTTCAAAACTTTAAATCTACACTACCTGATGATGCTTCCACCCAAGTTTCAGCTTTCCTCGCTGATTACTTTCTGCGAAGAAGATTTTTAAAGATTTGCACTATGTATTCCCATTTATAAGTTTGACCCGCACCCCCCCCCCCCCCATTTTGGCCTTATACTTACCCCGGGGGTCATGATTTTTATCACTTTAAAACTACACTACCTGAGGATGCTTTTACATAAGTTTCAGCTTTCCCGGATGACTAGTTTCTAAGAATGAGATTTTTAAAGATTTACTATATATATTCCTATGTATAAGATTGACCCTTCATTTTGGCCTCACCCTACCCCCAGATGGTCATGATTTTCAAAACTTGAATCTACCCTACCTGAGGACGCTTTCACATAAGTTTCAGCTTTTCCGGCTGATAAGTTTCTGGGAAGAAGATTTTTAAGATTTACGCAATGTATTTCCGTGCATTTTTTAGTTTGACCCCCCCCCCCTCTATTGTGGCCTTAAACTTATGATTTTCACGACTTTGAATCTACATACATGTAACCTGAGGATGCTTTTACATAAGCTTCAGCTTTCCCGGCTGATAAGTTTCTTGAATGAAGATTTTTTAAGATTTACACTATAAATTACTATGTAAAAATTCAACCCCTTTGTGGCGCCACCCTAGCCCCGGGGGTCATGAATTTCATAACCTTGAATCTACACTACCTGAGGATGCTTTTACATAAGTTTCGGCTTTCCCGGCTGATTAGTTTCTGAGAAAAATATTTTTAAAGATTTACTCGAAATATTCCTATGTATAAGTTTTAGCCTCAACCTACCCCCAAAGGGTCATGATTTTCACAACTTTGAATCTAGACTACCTGAGGATGCTTTTACATAAGTTTCAGCTTTCCTGGATGATTAGTTTCTATGAAGATTTTTATAGATTTACTCTATATATTCCTATGTAAAACTTTGATCTCCTATTGTGGCCTCACCCTACCCCAAAAGGGTAATAAATAATTTTCACAACTTTGAATATACCCTACCTGAGGATGCTTTCAACTAATTTAAAAAATTTACTCTATATATTCCTATGTAAAAGTTTAACCTCCCCTTGTGGCCCAACCCTACCCCCCGGGGGTCATGATTTTCACTACTTTAAATCTACACTACCTAAGAATTAGATTCAGTGAACTACCTACATCATAATAACCCTAAATCTAGACAAGAAGTTGATAATCTAATACATACATTAAACTTAAAAGATGTTTTTAGGGAGAATTACCCAGATTCTAGAATGTTTACTTGGAGAAGAAGAAACCCCATTAAACAAGCTAGGCTTGATTTCTTTTTAATATCAGAATCATTGCTACCCAAGATATTATCAGTCAAGTCTGAAAACAGTTACCGTTCGGACCATTCACCAGTCATATTATCTTGTAAAACTAGTGATTTTAAAAAAGGCAAAGGTTTTTGGAAATTTAATAATTCTTTATTAACAGATAAGGATTATGTTACTTTAATCAAGGAAGAAATTAACAAAGTGAAGCTTCAGTATGCATGCCCCATATATAAGAGAGAAAATGTTCCAAATATAGACAATGAGCTTATCCAATTTACAATTACTGATCAAACCTTCCTTGATATTCTGCTCACAGAAATTAGAGGTAAATCAATATCTTTTGCAGCATTTAAGAAAAAACAAATAAATAAAAAAGAAAAACAATTGGAAAATGATATACTTAACTTCGAGCTAAATTTAACAGACCAGAATATAAATGAATATAGTATTAAAATGAAAGAGCTAGAAAATATAAGAAAAAAAAAGTTTCAAGGCCAATGTATACGATCAAAAGTAAAGTGGATTGATGAAGGAGAAAAGCCTAGTAAATATTTCCTTACACTAGAATCTAGAAATTATATCAATAAGCAAATACCAAAACTTGTTAAAAATGATGGATTTATACTATATGATCAATTTGAAATATTAAATGAAACGAAATGCTTTTACCAGAATTTATACCAAAAAAGAGAGCAATATGTTGATTTAAGGGACATTCATGACAAACTAAATGCCTGTAACTTGCCAAAATTAAGTGAAAATGAGTCAAATAGTCTTGAAGGGCCCATAACAAAATATGAAGTTTTATCCTTTCTGAAAAATATGAAAAATGAAAAAAGCCCAGGTCCTGATGGTTTTACTTGTGAATTCTTCAAATTTTTCTGGCATGACCTGGGTTCATTTATTACACGAGCCATTAACTTTGCAAAACAAGTTAAGCATTTTTCAGAACCCAACAAATTAGGTATAATAACATGCATTCCGAAAAGTGGTAAAGCTAAACAGTATCTAAAAAATTGGAGACCAATATGCCTTTTGAATGTTATTTATAAAATTGCTTCAGGCTGTATTGCTAATAGGTTAAAGTTATACATGGATAAATTAATTAGCAGAGATCAAACTGGATTCCTTAAAGGCAGATTTATAGGTGAAAATATCAGATTAGTATATGATCTAATGAACTATACCGAAAGAAACAATATTCCAGGTTTACTTATGTTAATTGACTTTGAAAAGGCCTTTGATTCTATATCATGGGAATTTGTTTTTCATACACTTGACTTATTTAATTTTGGAAATTCAATAAAAGATTGGATACAGACCTTTTATAATGGTATAAAAACATGTATTATTCAAAATGGTATAATATCGGACTACTTTTACCCACAGAGAGGGTGCAGACAGGGTGACCCAATATCACCCTACTTATTCTTGCTTTGTGCAGAAATATTAGGGACAATAATTAGAAATAATAAAGATATTAAAGGCATAAAAATAGGAGATACTGAATACAAAATTTCACAATATGCAGATGACACATCTTTATTTACAAATGGATCACCAGAAACATTAGACGGTATTCTTAGAGAACTAGATTTTTTTGCTGATATATCAGGACTAAATATAAACTTTTCTAAGACAAAGATGGTGTGGATAGGAAGTAAAAAATTCTCAAAAGAAACTTTTCATCACTCGAGATGGAAACTTGATTGGAACAATACAAACTTTGACCTGCTAGGGATAAAATTTTCGGTAAACTTAGATGATATGATAAACTTAAATTACAATGTAAAACTAGACGATATAAAAAAACTAATAAAGCAGTGGAAACTACGTAAATTAACAATATTAGGAAGATTAACTGTCATTAAATCACTTATAATTCCAAAAATGAATCATTTGGTACTTACATTACCAAATCCAAGTAAAGACTTCTTAGAAAACTTTGAGAGAGAATTATATGTTTATCTTTGGGGAAGCAAAATACATAAAGTAAATAATCAAACTATTATACAAGACTATAGATCTGGCGGTCTTAAAATGATAGATTATAATGACTTTATTCTGGCCTTGAAGTCAAGCTGGATAAGGAGACTAACTCATTCAAAATCTATATGGGTTAATTTGTTAGAGACAAGTTTAAATATAACAGTGAACAATTTATGGCTAAGAGGAACAGATTTCCTATCCAGACTTGGTAATATAATGCACAATTGTTTTTGGAAAGAAGTATTTTATAGCTGGCAGAAGATAATAGACATTTTAGCCCTTAAAAATGAAAACATTCATAGTGAACACATATGGTATAACCCACATATTAGAGTTGAAAATAATTCAGTTTTCTTAAAAAGTTATTTTAATGCAGGCTTTATATTTATAATTGATCTTTTTGATGCAGAAGGCAATTTCATTAGTCTTGAATCCCTTAATAATTTACATGTAAATACAAACTTTTTAGAATATGCTGGACTTAAAAAGGCTGTGTTAGCTAGGATTGGTCCTTATAATATTAAAGAGGCAAGAATTAAAATACAAGCACATATACCAAATACAATTGCAATTTTCAAGAAATCAAACAAAGGTTGTAGAGATATGTATAATATTTTAATAAGTAAAAGGAAAGAAACAATCAAAGCAGTTTATAAATGGCATGAAGAAGGTTATAGATTTAATGAATCAGATTGGGGTAAAATTTTTGAGCTCCCATTTAAAACTACAAAGGAATCTAAATACCACTGGTTACAATTTCAAATATTACACAGAATAATTGCAACAAACTACTTTTTAACGAAATTAAAAATAAAGGACAATCAGCTTTGTACATTTTGTAAGGTAGATGTTGAAACCATTGAGCATCTTTTTTATGATTGTCCTAAGGTTAAAGAGATATGGTGTGCAGTTGAAGAAATGTTTCTATTAAGGTTTAATTTTCCAATAGCTTTTGATAAAATAGGTGTATTATTCGGTAAATTTAACAACAATAATGTTTACAAAGTTCATAACTTATTGACACTTGTTGTGAAACAGTTTATTTTTGCATGTAAATATAAAACTGTACCCAAATTGGATATGAGTGCATTGTTTACCTTAATAACCGATAGATTACTTATTGAAAAATATTTACTTTTAAAAAATTGTAATTTCACTCAGTATGAAAAACACTTGAAAAAAATTTGTGATCTACTTTGACTGATGAAATTTTCAATGAAAAATTGACTTTGATAAACTCATGTATGTCAATTGATTTACAACTCTACTTGTCTAAGTGCTCCAATACAATTTTTCTGTACATAATGCTATCAATCTTTCTTTCTTTACTCTCTCCCCTATAACTTTCACTAATTGTATATACACACATATATGTATATATATTTATATATAAGACACTTACTTATCTCAATGAAGTATAAAGATATGTATTTATATGATATGCTACTATACCAATGACATGTTTATATGCAATTGTGAATTGAAAATGACAAAATAAAAAAATTAAAAAAAAAAAAAAAAAAAAAAAAAAATCTACACTACCTGAAGATGCTTCGACACAACTTTCAGCTTTCCCGGCTAATTAGTTTCTGAAAAAAAGATTTTTAAAGATTTACTCTATTTTTTATTCTATGTAAAAATTCGACCCCCATTGTGGCCACACCCTACCCCCGAGGGTCATGATTTTCACAACTTTTAATCTACACTACCTGAAGATGCTTCGACACAAGTTTCAGCTATTCCGGCTGATTAGTTTCTGAGAAGAAGACTTTTAAAAATTTACTCGATATATTCATATGTAAAAACTCGACCCCCTATTGTGGCCCCAAACTACCCCCGGGTGTCTTGATATTCTTAACTTTGAATCTAAACTACATGAGGATGCTTCTATACAAGTTTCAGCTATTCCGGCTGATTAGATTTTTGAGAAGAAGACATTTAAAGATTTACTCTATATATTCCTATGTAAAAATTCGACCCCCTATTGTAGAGCCACACTACCCCCCGGGGGTCTTGATTTTCTTAACTTTGAATCTATACTACCTGGGGATGCTTCCACACAAGTTTCAGCTCTCTTGCCTGACTGGTTCTTGAGAAGAAGATTTTTGAAAATTCTCAAAATTCTAAAAAAACAGACGGACGACAGACAAAATGGGATCAGAAAAGCTCACTTGAGCTTTCAGCTCAGGTGAGCTAAAGAGCTAAAAAATTAAATCTTAACAAGAGACCTTGACCTTCACGGTCATCTAAGTACCATAGTCCTTATCACAGGTAAAATTGCAACGTATGTTCAACATATGTTTAACATAAGTTGCAATTTTACCTGTATAGATGGACATGTCAGGGAGTTTCATACTTGCATTTAAAGCTTCATTTTGGACTGTCTAAACATCAATTTAAGACTCCTCTGACTTTAACCCCCGCTATTTTTATTTGATGTTTGCACACATCAATTCATAAAACGAGGGGGGGGGTGTCAAAGGAATCCCGAGTTATCTGTACCTTAGCTTTAGGTGGCAAAAATTGTAATCTTTGGTAAAATAAGAGCCTTTAATGGTCAGTCCTTTATTATATTCAGATTTATAATAGGCAGTGAATTTCACAATACAAGACGAGGAAGTTATGGACATAATAACAATGTATTTAGTGTATCTCCTCTTGCTTTTAAAGTAAAGGTGAAATTATAACATTTTATACAATTTCACAAGTTTGCCATATTGGCCCTACCTAAGGCCTGAAACCTTGACCCTGGTAATTAATTTTACAGTTTATGTAGAGGGCCAAAGATACCATAAACATTCATTAAACTTTTCTCACCCTGCTGTGGATATAGAGAAATATATTTTCTACGATTAAATACATTTTCACTATATGACCATATTTACCCCACCAAAAGGTTCGAGCCCCTGACCCAACTATCATGAGTTTTACAGTGAATGTAGAGGGTTTAATAGACATCATTACCATACATTTAGTTTATTGAAAATTTGTATGGGAGTGGAGTAAAAAGGTTTTCAAAATTTTTTTCAAACATGTTTGGAAGTAAATAGGAAAATTTTCTAAGATTTAATACATTTTTACTATATGGCCATATTGGAGCCGCTCTAGGGCCTGAACCCTGACTTAAGGGTTTTTAATTTCGCAATTTGGTTAGAAGGACATTATAACCATGTATTTAGTGTTTTCTCCACATGTGTGGAAGAAGAGAAGATTTAGGTGACTTTAAAACGGTTTTGTTTAATAAAACAAAAGTTCATACAAATGCATGTCAAAAACTTCGATACCTGTGCAATTCGGAAATGGGGGTTGCAGTGTGCCATTCGTAAGACATTGTCTCTCTAGTTTTCCTTGCAGAAAGAATCCATCGAGACATGAAAATCGTATAGTCTCGTTGTAATTGTAGGTCTGTTTGTCAGTAGAGATGTAAAGTCCATCCTGTGGTTGACATGTTATGACTAAGACAAATAAATTAGTACTATTTATTGAATATTAAATTTTGCTCAACAGATACAAACATTAAACCTTTAATGTATAACATAACAATTACGACAATTGACTTATGTACAATTGAAATCTTTGTTATACAAATACTTATTACTGTATTTGAAAAATATTTATTTTGAGTTTTCTAAAATTAAATTTCTTTTTTATTTTCAATAATGTTAGCTCCGTTTCGAGCATGAAACAAACAAGTTTATCTTTCTGTTGATATAAATAAGTCGTAGATTAGAGGTACAACATGTTTTATTACAAAACAAAAACTTTTGAAAATGAGATGCCCGTGTGCCACACCGGTTACCTGAACAACAGTTATTGTATCTTTTTTATTCAAAAAATTATATATGATACTCTGACCTCTCATTGTATTTTAAAACTCACTTAAATTCTCATACATGTATAATATAAAATTTAATAAAAAGATACATTAAAACTATATAAAAAGACGCTTACTTTAATTGTACATCATACATGTATCCTTAGTTCTTAGAAATACCATTAGTCATACATACTCAACATATCTATGATAAAAAATCTGTAAAATTAGTTATAAATAATAAAATATTCACTATAAATAATAAATTTTGAAAGTACGTCACTGCTTTCTTGATAAAAGGATATTAACATATTTTGATACTTACAAAGTAATATTTCTAAACCTACATGAAGCATGGTATTTTGTGGGAAATGTCTAAACCTTTTCCCCATACTTGTATACTTTAATGTAAAACTTTGAACCTCTCTTTGGGCACCAGTATCAGTCCGGCTATCACAGTCTACACTATCTAAGGATACTTGCATAGTAATCTCACAAAATATAATACAATATTAATGTATTGTAGTTCTTTAAAAGAAGATTTGAAAATATTTTCCCTATATGTTTCTATGCTGAATTTGAAATCTTCTTGGGCCCCAGAATTGCCCTTAGGGTCACGGGTTTTTTTTTTCAAAAGGTGGCTCCCATCAGCCACGCACCTCCCTTAACTTTACTCTACACTAATTTAGTGTTTCGGCGGTTTGATACGAGGTTAATGAGTATAAAATGGTTTTTGAAAAAGGAATAGATTTATAATTTTGAAGATACACTATTTCGGATCCTTGCAATGTCACAAATAGTAGCTTTGTAGTTCTCAAGAATTTTTTTTAAACATTTGAGTTAGATATTTCTATAATTTAATTTCATTTGTAACAAGCATTTTGATTGGCTAGACACACAGAAAAAAATCATTGATTTTGTATTACCTAATTACCTATGTAGACACGCCTCCTAGGCAACCCCATATTCATGCGCGTGTTACAGTTTTTATGTAAATTCTAATTTTATGCAAAATAAGTAAGTATTATTTTAATTATTGGTTTTTTAAATCTTTTAATTTAACTATAAGAAATAATTTATTAATTGATTATCCGATATAACCTGGTTTGAGTCAGTGCACGCTTTTTTATCAAAATATCAAGTTTAAATTTTTCTCCATTATTGCTAGTCGATCATTGTATTTTACCCCTTTGTATAAACTATAGGGAAATTTTGATAATATATATGAATTCTATCGGTGATTGAGAAAAAATGTATGTCATTTGTTAATAATGACAGTAATAAACGATGGAACTCATTTACTTATCACCATAAAAAGGTTCGTCGAGGTAATCATTTTAAAGTTATTAACCGGCTCATCTGCTTGGACAAAGGGTACGCGGGTAGGTTAAGGCAACTTAGAGTGATCGCCAATATTATGGTCATTTTAAAAATTGTTTATTTTTATGAAAACAGTGCTGAATATTAATATCAAGTGAATGTATTCAACAAGATATTTTGTTTTCCCTCGGACTGAAATGAGACACTTTCATTGGTTTAAACATAGCACGTGATTGCCTCATATACATGTATCTGTATGTGAGTTCGGTGGGAACTAATATTAGGCAATATGGCCGTCATTGGCCGACGCTTCGCTTACTCATTTCGACATTTCATAGTATTTAATACAGAAACCGCATGCCGTAAGTTCTTAAAGTATTTAGAGTAGTTGCCCTTTGAAATTCTTTAAAATTAGAGTAGTTGCCCTTTCAATATTGACGTCACATTGTTGTGTCTAGAGCAAAACAAAATGGCAGCACCGAAATTTGCTCAAATCTCTGCAGAGGAAAGGGGGAACACGGCAACAAAACATTGTAAGTAAACATGGGTGAAGCAAAGATTTTTAGAGTATTTGAAAGGTGAGATTGATAATATTGAAGAGTTTAAATGAGTTAAATTGGACGAGATGTTAGGCATCTTGTACATGGCTTTGCGTAGGTCTTCGCTATTTGTGAATAAATATGTCGCTTGATAGTCCTCGGGAAAACAAAACACTTATTAGGTTAGTTACTGACTCACTACTGAAATATATTGAGTTGATCAATCTCATAGACGGCTCGGCTTCGCCTCGCCATCTATGAGATTGGTCAATATATTTCAGTAGTGAGTCAGTAACTAACGTAATAAGTAATAATATTTTTACTTTGGAATCAAGTCGATCTTCAAAGCTGCCGTGCCATGGTATCACGTGACAGTTAAAAGTAGATCATTCTTGTACCTTCACAAAAAATCAAAAAGTGTAACACTACCCCGAAGTTTATTTGTATGTATGATACAATAATTCGATAGGCAATAAGTTCATGTTTATTAATATTGCTGCTAGAATCATATAGTTAATCGCATAAAATAAATATTGTCATTATTTACCGGAAACCTCCTCAACTTTTTCAATTTCATTGAAATTACTACGTATTTTTCATTTACAACAACAAACCAAAGGATTCTAGCAGCATTTTTCAAGTATTTAAGGTCATGTGCTTTTGATATTTGCCAAATTCATCTTTCATAATATTCGGGGTAGTGTAACACTTTTGTCTTTTTTGTACACACTGATAGAGGAAAGGCCGGTCAAGCCACATAAATGTCTATCTGCTTACCTTATAACACTTATTTGTTGCCTTATCATACCCGCGTAATATTAGTAAATATAGGATATCTATATTGTGTGATTTTATATTTGCTTTATCCAACGAGTTGAAATGGTTTATATATTCGCGAGTCTTGCCGAGCGAATATAACCATTTCAACGAGTTGGATAAAGCAAATATAAAATAACACAATTATAGATATTCTATTTATCTCATACAATTTGATTTATATTATGACGCTTTTGAGACAGTCCCTTCATGACCCGAATTGATATTTTTTTCAAAGTTAAAAAACGATGATGCAACGTTGTTATGCGGTTATTGTGACCTTGCGCAATACAATTTAGTACGTCATTTCGAAGATAAATCTAGCTGTTATAGTGTAAAGTTTCACTGAAATAAACCTTGAAATAATTTATTAGCTCCAAATAATTTTTCTTAGAGTTTAATCTTTTGATTAAATGGAAATACTGATCAGAAGACTTGAATGTTGACATACACAGAGTTGCGAATGCTCGTTAATTTGAATTGACTCGAACGAGGAACAGTTGTTGATGTTTTATAAAACAACACCAGCCTAATGATTCGAAATTAAAAATAGTAAATAAGGATGCTTACTGGTGGTGGAATAAAAGTCTTAAGAAACATTATTTCGGTAAGTTCTTGTATATAACACAAACAAAGCGTTCTGTTTTCATCGCGTCGTCAGGATGAACTTGATAGCTAACGTGATTTGCAGTTTTATAAACTACACAGTGGCGTCGGAAACAAATTGAAAGTGGGAGGGAGAGGGTGGGCTAAACTTATAAAAAATCTTGACAAGCAACAAAAAGGTCTTTGGTTACGGTTATGTATAACTTTGCCAAAAAAGTAGGGGGGAGGGGGCTCAGCCCCCCCCTCCCGGTTTCGACGCCTATGCTAAACATTTATTTGTTTTCCTTCATATTTGTATTTTAAATCTTTGACAAAATCCATTTGATATCAGTCTTTGGTAGTAGATATAGTTATGTTGAAAAACTAGCAAACTTCAAAAATAGGTCACTGAAGAGTTGAAGCGAGGGGCTGCGTCAAAAATAGTTCGGACCGGAAGTGTTTGATAAAGCATCACCCGTTTGATAAAGCAAAGGTTTATCACACGGGTAGTATTAACCACACGTATGAGATAATACCAGGTAAATGAGTCACATTGATTGCTTTTCTCTTGTGTTTGATAATTTTGATATTTATTTTTAGCCATATGAATATTTACAGAGTCATCGTCAACAAATATAGCGCTTAATAAGTTTAAATTCTAGATTGATACACTTCCCCATGAGTTATACAGGAATTGTAAATCGGTTCCTGTATATTTTTTCTGATTTTTTAAACCAATAACACTGAGCCGGATAATTATGCCCAAGCCAAGGTGGCATTTTTGCACCCGTCTAAGCTGCTAATATCGAAAAATTCAAATATGCCAAATGATAGACCATTGCTTAAAGAGTTTACAACCACCTTTGTTATCATTGTATCTCACCTGTCAGGTGAGATATTTACCTTTCAAAACTACATTCCTACAGGAAAATAATTTTTCCTATAGGACAAACAGTATTCCTATAGGAAAAAAAGAAATTTCCTATCGGATTATAAGAACTTCCCACAGGAATTTAAATTCCGATAGGATTTGATAAAATCCGATAGGACATTTTAGTTTCCTATAGGAAAACTACATGTCGTAATCAAATTCCTACAGTAAATAGCTTTCTCCTATAGGAAATATAAGTCCTATAGAAATTTTTGAAAATCCTATAGGATTGTCAATATTTCCTGTAAGAGAATCGTTTTATCATTTTTAATTTTAATCCCTATGGGATATTAATTTTAAAGTTAAATATCTCACCTGTCAGGTGAAACACACTAAAAACAAAAGTGGTTATATACTCTCTAGACAATGGTCTATCATTTTGTATCTATGGATTTTTCCGAAACTGCATCCTTAGAGGGTGCAAAAATGCACACTCGGCACTGGCATAATTATCCGGCACAGTGTTTGATATATTTTAAAACACAGAATCGAAAAAATTAACATGGTTAAAATGTAACACGGCGAAAAAAAAGACTCATCCAAATAATCTTTATTATATTATGTTCATCTAAACTACGAAGTTGAAAGTTAGGTGAGCAATTACCATTTGGAATTAAAAAAAATTAATTAGAACATTTACATGTTATTTCTAAATATGCACTTTGTACTTGTATAAATGTACACCGAGTTGATTTTTTTATTTAGAAACGAAAGATTGTTTCGCGTTTTAATTCTTATACTTTATCATACAAAAAACCCGAAATCATAACATAATAAAATTACATACAGTTTTCATAAAAAAAGGTACGGTTTCAGTAATATTTTCCCTGTTTAATCACATAAATAATATCGATTCCGTTATGGGCGACGGCTATTGACACATTTTCAAAATGAGCTATTTTTCTTAATATTGACTGCATCTTAGAAATATGACAAAATGTTGAATATATTATCTTTAATATATGTTGAAAGCAGAATAAACATGTATAACTTAGTATTTTATATACACACGTTTTCGATATGGTATATGTGTATTCCATAAGATTTAAACAACCCTTGGCTTTTAAGGCAAATATTGAAATAACACATTTTTCTTTGATTGTTTTCCCTTCTTAACGGAATAGAACTCCATAGTTAAATTCTAGAAAATTTGTCGCTATATGAATCCAAATTACTGGGTATTGCTATAAAAATCGGCTCATATTCTTACGATTTTCACAATTTGGTCCAATCCATCCATTCCGGCAAACAGGACATCCACTTTTACACGAATACTCAGACCGGCAATTTTCAGGACAAAAACTTCTACACTGATCAGTTCCTTCTGATGTGGGAATACAAGCTGAAAAATTATTTTATGTAAGACTTCAAAGTGTGATTGGACTTAAAAAGTCCAATAGGCACGCCAAAGTTCGAAGGTATGCGCCGAACCCCGATAGTTCTCATGCAGTCACAAAAGTCCTATAATGACACGATTATGGCTGATTGTTCGCGTGGCGTCGCTGTCCATTGGTCCACTCAATAGTGCCATAGTGCAATGGCCAAAGTTCGATGGTTCTAAACAAATTCGTAAACAATATGAACACTGTTTACTCTATACAATCGTATAAAAATTACCTAAATATAATTGATTTAAGCGCAGCATACAGACAAAAATAAAGGAAGAAAACTTGGCTTATTTGGGATTTTGTGAGTTGGATGATAAATGATAATTGATTATGTTGCATCATTTTTGCTCGTAACTTATATTACTACACAAAATGGTTTTTTTTTTTTTTTTTTTGCTAACTGCCTGATGATTCCATAATTTTGAAGTGCTAACAAGGATGTTTGCAATGACATCGACAAAATGTAATGTCACAAACGTTGATTTTCGAACACCATCAACCTTTGGCATACTTAGCCATGTACTTTAGCCTGAAGAGACGGGCTATCGGACTTCGGCATCCGTATCGACAAAAATAAACCACTGGAGTTTTGGTGCACACCATCGGAATTTGGTGTGATAATCGAAATTTTTAAGGCTTACATTATTACGTTTGAGAAAGTCAAATCGTTCAGAATTATGAATATAACTGTATCAACGTCAAAAATGACCTCTTGTCCCGTTAAAAAGGATATTTTTTCTAAACAAATGTAAGCGGTTCCTTTCTTTACAATGAATAATAAAACATCTACCATAATTATACTTAGAAACAAGAGTGAATAAAAATGGCACATTCTGAGTAGTGTTAATAGTTTGTCTTATGAATCGTTTTTATTGTAATGATTGACGCGTTATCGATGATTTTGTATACCCTGTAACAGTGAATTTTGTTTTAATTAGTAAATGAATAAAATGGTTAGTAAGACCTTGGTAACATAGACGATATGTGTATTTAGGAAGTAAGCAGATCTGACAATACTCGTTCACATATCACTAACTTAATTTATCGACAAATTCTCAACACTTGAGGGAAATTCGTTAAAATTACAACTTAGAAGTTATGTGTTTGCATAAATGAAGGTTGATGGCATTAAAAGTAACGTCAAAC
Organism: Magallana ariakensis; assembly: GCA_020458035.1. Taxonomy (NCBI): domain Eukaryota; kingdom Metazoa; phylum Mollusca; class Bivalvia; order Ostreida; family Ostreidae; genus Magallana; species Magallana ariakensis. The sequence goes on along the minus strand of CM035817.1, from coordinate 11,739,524 downwards.
ACGCTTACAGAAATCATTGCCACGTGACACGCATGGGACAGACGAGTAACTTTATAAAAGGTCAATCGAGTTCACACCTGATAAACAACAAATTTATAATGGGAAATGCCCACTGAGCGCATTGAGGTTCATTTTCCTCCTTCCACATATTGTTAGATTTTGGCAAAATACATTGTCAAGCTGAAGGAGACAAAAGTACCTAGATGTTCTCGTGTATTTTAAATGCTTTCACATTGAGGCGGAACTAAAAGTTTACGGAGTTTGAATGTAAACAGCGTACATCTACCATGTTTTTTTAAACCAAGAATTCAATTTACTAAATTCGTATTGGGACAGCGCTTCTCTTGATTTACTTAGGACCTAAACCTGAAGTAACGCCGACTTATGATCCCCCATTGTGCTATCAATGAAATTTTCCCCGTGTAAGTTAATTAAAAAAATGGCAGAATATATAAATAACAAAACATATTACCATACACGTAAACTTCACAAAGAGTCAGGATCGTTTCACCAGTGTTTGGTCCCTCTATGGTTTTGACACTGACAGGTACATCCGGCATATGGGTCGAATCAAGAACTATTTCCCCATGGTTCTAATAAGGTTGTGGATCTCTGTATATCAATAGTTTTTTTTCCATTTTCCGCCATTCCAAATAATTTAAATCCATTTATGCGGTGCTCTGCAAAACTATGAATAAATAAATAATAAAAATAAACTAGAAAATCGTTATAAGTAAGGCCTTTTGTTATACTGATTGAAATTTTAACCTTGAACTTGTATGATAGTTTATGGCTAGAAATAAATTATACATGTATCTATAATTTTTAAAATGAATTTAATACTATTTTTATTGACAACACAGAGTTCCTATAAAATGCAGGGATTACTTGTTATTCAACTAAAAGTAAGATGATCTTGACGTTTATAATTAAATGTTATAAAAGACAACATAGCTGAAATTGGAAAAATCAATGCTGATCAAACACATAATATATGTTATTAGGAATACTTGTTTTCGCATACTTACGGTTATTATTTCGGTTTGCTATTTTTATGGCTATGATGGAGTATGCTTTCCCTAGATTCACATTCCACGTTGGACTATGAGTCTAATTAACTGCTGTATGAGTACAGGTTTGACCTCTTATAAAATTACCGTCTCCGTTACCATCAACTGCCTTGTCGGAGGTAAAACCTAATCTACCCTCAATATATGTGTTAGACTTGTTGGTAGATTTCCAGAGAGCTACATTTTTACCCGTAGTGAAGACCATGGTTTCTAGTATCTTTAAACAAGTGTAGATCGGTTTTCACACACATTCGTTAAATGTATGAATAAAATTTGAATAATAGTAATTTAAAAAAAACTCCTATCATGTACATGTACAACTTTTAACGGACTACGCCTGAACAGTGACAATAGGTGACGGTTACCCGGGTGACTCGATTGACCTCCAAAAAATAAATGTTCACTCGATGTCCACATTTTTCATTCCCAACCCCTTCACCATTGGCAGTGAATTTCATTATTTAATAACAGGACATAAGGGAAAAAATAACAATGCAAATAACTTATTTTCTCTCTAACGACTGTGAAAGTACAAAAGAAAGTATAAAGTTTTTATTTTTTTTTCACGATGAGCTCATATTGACCCAACCCCTAGGCTGAACCTCTGACCCACGGATCATGAATTTCACAATTTAGGCAGAGTGATTCCTTGACACCATAACCAATCATTTATTTTATCACTCCTGTTGTGAAGTTAGAGAAGACCATTTTCTCAGATTTTATACACTTTCACTATATGGCCATATTTATCAAGCCCTAGCGCCTATACTATGACCCAGCAGCTTTGGTAGTGGGCTTCATGAACATCATTATCATGCATTCAGTTTATCTCCCACTTCTTCGGGGGTAGAAAAGAAGATTTTCTAAGATTTAATACATTTTCACTATATGACCATATTGGCCCCGCCCTAGGACTTGAACTCTCAATCCAGGGTACATGAATGTTACAATTTTAGTGGAGGGCATCATGGACATCATAACCATGCATTCATTTTTTTCTAACATGTGTGGGAATAGAGAATTTTATTAAATGGTCTTTTTTGCATATTTGGACTCACCCATGAGGCCCCAGGGGTTGGAAGGTGATACATTTTACATTTTAGATTCTTCTTATCATAGAGATGCTTCAAACCAGAACGTATAATAACAATTACCGTTGTATACGTAGTTTAAATGTAAAATGTTAACGACGCACGACGACGGGTGAAAATCATTTGCAATAGGTCACCTGAGTGACTCAACTTTTTTATTATTTAGTTATTTTTCAGTTTTTTTATACATGTATTACTTTCCTTTTATATGTAGGCTTTTACATGAACATTTTGATATATTAGTTGTTTCTTTTACAACATCACTTGAATATCTTTAAAGAGACAGTACAGCTGAAAACACATGTGTGAATAACTTCAGATTTACCCATTGTTTCGTTAGGAAATAAAAAATAACGTAGATTGTGACAGTTGAAGTACATAAAAAAATCCCTTTCACATACCTAATTAATGTAATTATGAGCTTCCGAAAATTTAAGGGTCGTACAAACCGAAATAATTTTATATCGTTTATTTGTACCACGTGGATTTTGATTGACAGTGATTGACACGTGCTGAAAACTACAAGATCTTCGCCCGACTTCGGTCATCATGGTATAAGAGGTAAAAGGGACTCTCTAAACGGAACACATCATCACTTTCTCGATAATTTATTAATTGTTTACCAATTTCAGTTCATTTTAAAATGAACAGACATAAATATGTCAAATAACCCCTCAAGGGGCCTCACTTACAAAAAATGAATTTTGGGTTGTAGCAACTCCTATAATAAACACGCAAAATACATGCTTACAAAATAATAATTGTGGTTATTTAAAAACTTTGAACAATTATTACCTGGGAGAAGTAGAAAAGACATCATTCTATCAACAAACATGCCCAGGAGAATCTTCGCGAGCTCTCAATGTATTTTGTTTACAGTAAATACGCATGCGTAATAGTATAGAAGACTGAACCTCGTAACACGTTGCAATGTAAATATGTATGGGATATTCATGATCATTAATTTTAATGAAATAATTAGATTTATTTCATGGAGAAATTTGTAATTTTCTGAAAGTTATTTAAGAGTAGTACAAAAATACCGAACTCGATTGGAAATTTTTTTCAAGTCGGTTTTTTAATAAGATGCGCCGTACTGTCTCTTTAAACTTATATTGATATGTTACCAGATTCCGGTTGAGTGCTGTATAAGTTAACTTTGAAGCGGACATTATTTAATAACAAAATGTTAAGCAGTGAGTGTTCTATAAGTACTTCATCGTGTAAACCCTTTTGTGACAGTAGTAATATATGGTGCCCAATGACACCCGGTAGGTGGTCACACCCGGTGCGGTGTGGTTAATTTGTGGTTGTGTGGTTATGTGGTTAATTTGTGGTTGAGTGGTTATTTGTGGGTATATGTGGTTATTTTGTGTGGTTGTTTCATGCATGTGTGGTTGTTATTTTGCATGGGTTTAATGTTTTTGGTTATGTGTTTATATTAGACACTTAATATAAAATACCACATCATAAAATATCAGTATGATCATGGTGATATAGGTGGATAGATGACGAATATATAACAAATATAATTAATTCCTATATTTTACATCTTAAGCTTATGTCTTTTTATTATCATAAGCATTGTCTTATGTTTTATTGCATGCATAATGATGGCAATTAGTGCATTAATCACTCTTACATTACCACATCATAAATATGTCAGAACGATTAAGGTAGGACAAGCAGCGTGAATTTATGGATGTTAATAAGTTGGAAGAATGGGCAACTTTAAATGGTTTGCAAAATGATACTGTGGTACAGAGAAGAATGAATGTTTTACAGAAAAAATTTATTTGTATGGTTTGTTCTAAAAAGTATGCCTACAAACATACATTAAAAAGACATGTTCAAATTGAACATTCGAACAATTTTCGTTTTGATTGTAAAACCTGTCAGAAAACATTCAACAGGAAGGATGTATTGTTGAGGCATTCCAAGAATTGTCAGAAGAAGGTAAGAGATATTTAATATTATTTTTTTTTTATTATTATTTTGTTAATTCTTTTCCTTACACATGTATTTTTTTTCTCATTCATATTTATCTGTTTATAGAAAGATAACAAAAGTTCAACAGAAAAAAATGTTAGAACAACCAATTCCATTGCTTCTGCAGTTGAATCTGAGGTAAGAAACAAAAATATGTAATTGAAATTATTTTTTTTTCTTGTTTACTTTTTTTTCTTTTTTAATTGTGTAGTTTTTAACTATTCATTTGATTGTAGCCTTTACCTACCAGAACCCAAGAGTGTAATATTCCTACATCAACAATAGATACGACGGAAGTGAGGACAGCCTCAAATACACCTGCTGCTTCAGAAAATGTAACAGAAGAAATGGATATCTCTACTTTTTCTGGATTAGAAGTAGGAAACACACCTACATCCGTTGTTGAGATGGAAACAAGGGATATCCTTCCTGATGTAAGGGATGGAGAGAAAAATACCACCTCTGTAGAACCGAATGAAACATAAAAAAAGGTTCGATGTAGATTATGTAATTCTTATTTTGATAACAGGAAAGAACTTATCCATCATAGATTAATGGTGCATTTATCTGGAAAAGGAGATTATCCTTGGGAGGAAAATGATGCACCCTGGATCAAAGATGGGAATGTTGATCATGAATTAAAAGAGTTTTATAATTTATATAATCCTTTAATTAGGGAATACACAGAGCAAAAAACTTTAAATGCGGTATATAATTATCCCCTTTCACCTTCTTTTACACTTGATGATATAATGGTATTTGCAAATAAGATTTACAATTTACAACAAAAAGCATTTCGCCTTAATCTAGTGTTTGGGTACATTTTATTTAATCAAGAACTAAATGAATATCGTTATTTTAAACCTTATCAAAACAGTGAAATATTTGATTTTCCTTTATACATATCGAAACGTAAAGATCTCCAAAATTTTGAGAGGAAATTACAAGAAATAGATATCTGTAGTTACGTATTGAAAGATCGTCCTAACACAAAATGGAGAGTAGTTTTAGTTACAAATGTTACATTTTTTGTTTATTTTTTAAAGCATATTTTAGGTGCACCAACCTGTTTACCAGAGTATATTACAATGAAAAAAAATGCAATTATTAGCCTTCATAAAAATCCCAAAGATTCAAAACTTTACAAGGATAATTTATGTTTATTTAGATGTTTGGAATATCATAAATTAAACTCTTTTCGTGATGCATTTGAAACACGTGTAAAGAAATGTTTTGAAACTTGGTGTGAGTTTATGTTTGAAAAAGAAATATATGATGTTCGATATATAAATGCTACATCATTTCAAGGTGTAGCTTTAGAGCATATTCCGCTTGTTGAAGAATGTTTTAAGGTTAATATAGATATTTTTGAATTAGATCAAGAAGCAAACACTCATATAGTTTACAAGTCTCCATCCATCTATGATGATCAGATGTACTTGAATATGTATGAGAATCATTTATCATACATAACAGATATGAAACGGTATGCAAATAAGTATGTATGTTCACTTTGTCAAAAACATTTTACTACTTGCAAAAAACTCCACCGACATGAAAAGGGGTGCTCAAATAAAACACTTCATATATTTCCTGGGGGATTTAATGAAATAAAAAACACAATTTTTGAAACATTAAGAGAAATTGATATTATTATTCAAGAAGATGATGAATATTTTCCATGGTTCATTGTTTTTGATTTTGAAGCTATTTTAGAAAAAAGCAGTGCTTGTAAATTAACTTCTAAATTAGAACTTGAAAGAATTCATAAACCCATTTCAGTAAGCATATGTAGCAATGTTCCTGACTTTGAAATGCCGTATTTCATATTAAATGAAGATGTAGAAACATTATTAAGGGAAATGATAACCTATATGGATTCAATTTCACTAAAAGTTTTTCAGTTAGCACAAGAAAAAATGGTCTATTGTTTTTGAAAAATTGCATAGGCTTTTAGAATTTTGGAAACCAATTGGTAAAAATCAAAGCAGAAATAATGATGTTAATGAAACAAGTGAAAGATATGCACTGGAGTGTCAAGATTTCGAACCTCCATCAAAACGATTTCTTAAAAAAATTCAGAAAAAAAATGTTTATGAAGATTTTCAAAAACGTCTTGCAGAAGGTGATTGGAAAATTGATTATAACGATCATTCTACTGACTCTGATGGAACTGAAAGCGAGACCGAGTCTTTGAATGAATATGATTTGGAAAGTGAAGATATTGTTAATGAAAACAACAGAATTCGAAATATGATGTATAACTATGTTCAGAAATTATTAACAAATTTTACAAATTATTGTATGCAAACTCCTGTTTTAGGATTCAATTCAAGTAAATATGATATAAATCTTGTAAAAAATAAACTTACTAAAGTTTTAGGTATGCATGAAAAAAAAAATTCTTATGCTATAAAACGAAATAATTCATACACTTGTATTGCAACTTCCAGATTTCGATTTTTAGATATGAGTCAATTTATTGCTCCTGGAACATCATACGCTAAATTTTTAAAAGCGTATGGTGTTGAAGAAGAAAAGGGTTTTTTTCCTTATGAATGGTTTGACAGCATTGAAAAACTTAATTATCCAAAACTACCAGAGATTGGAAACGCTTGGTTTTCAACACTTAAACAGAAAAGTATTTTAGATGATGGAAAACATTCTATCGAAGAAAATTATTTATTTTTAGAAGAAATTTGGAATCGATTTAGTATGAAATCATTTAAAGACTTTCTGCAATGGTATAACAATTTAGATGTAAAACCATTTGTACAAGGAATTATAAATTACTGTAAGTTATACTGGGAAAAAAAGATTGATATTTTCAAAATTGCAGTTTCAATTCCAGGAATCGCAAGGTTGAATTTGTTCAATTTCTTGTAATTTCCTCTCAAAATTTTGGAGATCTTTGGAGCAAAAAGTGTACTACGTTTTGATCACTATATTGAATTTATTGGTAAGTTAAATTATTTAATCAGTCTAATCTTTAAGTAACAATCAATTTTTTTTTTCACGGTATACTTATTTCTCCTCTAATCAACCTTTTTTTTTCCCATCACATAGAAACTAATTATTCTGGCAGTAATGCCATCTCCGTCATCACACTCGGAGAATCAGGATCGGGCTAGGTCAGAGGGACCTAGCCATCAGCCTAGATCCGAGGGAGCTAGGCGACGGAATGGAAGGAGGAGAAAAGTATGTATATAGTTTTTAAAATATTTATTTCATACAAGTAAATACATCTTTTTTTTAAAATAAAAAAATACAGTGCAATATTATTCATGTCAATAAAACATTTTTCAAATCTATGTACACAGACAAATATATATATAAATACAAAATTACATTACAGTGCAGAATGTGGGGAGAGGATGTGGTATACTACACGTCCTCTGACGATAATATGTCCCTAAGAGGGATTGATTTCAAAAATCCCGACAGCGTTGGATGATGCAGGTAAATATTGTTCTTTGTTAGTTGCATTTTTTTCTCCCAAAGTTTTATTTATCTTCAATAATAATGGATCACGTAAAAAACCGCTGTCCTTTAAATGGGTGTTTTTTTCACAATTTGTTTGATTTATCTTTGATAATTCAACAGACACTATTGATAATATTGAAATCAAACATAAAATTATAAATAAATTAGTTGACATTCTTCCTCTTGTCTTTTTATAATTATTAAGAATGTCATGTTCATCTGTTTCAATATTCATTTCATTAACTAACATCTTCACTCCTCGACTCAACGATGCAAAATGATAATGCTAATCATTTGTTAAACGATAAATATCCTATTTTACGAAGAAATTGTCGATTATTTTTTCATTTTTTTCAAGTTCATCTGTAAACAATGATAAGATATTTGAAAAAGATCTTCCTTCACATCTTAACACTGAAAACAATATGCAAAAAAGTCCACAAGAAGAAGTAAAATAGTTTTGAATTCTTTTGTTAGAGTAAATGAAATTTGGACCATTTGCAATTAAAAATGTTGAAATGTAATGATTATATTTATCCACGCTATTAGCTAAGGGATCAAAAAATTCTATAGTAAAGGAATGTGTAGTTGGTAGATATATACACACCCAATGTAATCCCGCCTTATCACTTGTATCTGTATTAACCACATATAAAGCAGGTCTCTGTGTCTCTATGAAATTCAACTGATCGGAAGCTAAAACACCTTTGAATTGTTTCTCAACAGTCTTATTAGACATCAGCAAATCAAATATTTCGCTGGAATTCATTATTTCACATTAACATTACGTGCCGCATCTATTGATAAACAAGACGGAAATTTAGCATATAACAATAGAGTAACTGTTTCACTCAGTGGTGTATTGAACTTTAATTCTATTCTTGTATGCCCCTTTCTTATAAGAGGGAACATTCCCTCCTTTTCGCAACAATCCAAATCAAATACATAAATGCAATATCCCTTTGAATATTCTTCTCTAGAAAAATTTACAACTTTTGAATTGTTACACAAACTATAGTAGGACTCTAAATAGTTATTTGAAGAAAAATTTGGAGTAAACGGAGATGAAGGAATTGACTGACCATTGATAAAAAACCCTACATATCCACAATCAAAGTTTTTAAAGTTAAAAGGATTTTTTTGATAGCTTCCGTTGAACCCTTCCGATGATATCAAAGTTACAATAAGATGAGAGGGTACTGCACCTAAGTATAAATCATCTGCACTAAATGAATATTGTCCTGTTGGTATATTAAATGTTTTTACGTCTGATCGGTAAAATGGATACAAAGCATCTCTTTGTGAAATTGCTTCTTGATGACCAATGAAAGCGCCAGGAGTTAACTTAATATGTTTTAATTTCAATTTAGCATCCACAATATTTACTTTGAAGTCAGCATTTTCATTTGAAGATAACAAGCAGAATTCTTTTTTATTCGGCCACAATTTAATTCCAATTTGAATTCCATTTATTAAAAATCGATTTTGGTTTTTATCCATTAAATCTAAGCTCAATCCTCCCATTAATTCAATTATTTCTCCATCCTTTGTTAATTGATATCTGTAATATAACCCACTGTTCCTTCCTTGTAGAGCGTCAACATCATCCATACCGTCTGCATTATCTGTAAAGTACCCCTCACTTTGTAAAGCATTGCTTTGATTTTTTAAGTCTTTGTTTAACATGATATCTAATATACTTTTATAAGCATAATTCGTAGAAACAGAACTCGTTAAAATTTGTTGTTGAAGAGTAAAGTCTACTTGAGACCAAAGTGTTCGTAATGGTAAATTAATTAATCCAACATTATCGTTTGATGTTACCGATGTATTGTTTCCGTTAACAATTTTCAGTTTGATATATAATAATGTTGATTTTAAGTCAATGTAAGAAGTTGAGGATCCAAAAATGTTAAATTCAATCGGAGAATTTGGAAGTAATTGTCCAGAAGGACGATATTCAATCCATTCAAATGATTCCAATCCTGCATCGGTTGTAGGTAAATTAAAAACTGCGATGTTGTCAGAGTGTCCATCCTGTGCTCCTTGGAATTTAAACATGATCACTATATTGTTATAACAAAAACTTAATTTTTTTTTCGGTGGAATGTTTCTTTTTTTTAGACTGATCCTTTTTCGCCGGCTTTCGTCGGTTAGAATGAGCACGTTTCTTCGATATTTTCTTTTTATCTCCACAACATGTTGCTTTCTTGCATGTAAATGACTCCGTTTCCTTATCAATAACTGCGCGTGCTCTATCAATTGCTTCCTTTGTTGGAGTAACCATTTTGATTATTGCATCATCTCCTTTGCCGTGAAGATTTTTCCCTACTATATAGACCTTTTTATGCTTTGATTGATCATTTGTAACCATATTCAAAAAATGTGTCTTCCATTTGTCAGCAAAAGAAACATATGGAATAAGATTGGCCATCATTTCCTTTTTAATTATAACAAAAGTTTTTATAGATAAAATAAATTTTGCACTCTTTTTCTGAAATGAAGTGTACAGTTACAAGTTCCTTGAGATAATGAGGATAATTGCAAGTTCTCATCAAATAAATACACGCGAATTCTCTTAATTCTTTTTTGTATAACTTTCATATAAAACGGCTTACAAAAAATAAATGAGTAAGTGTTATCATCATGTTCCTGAAGTTGTACTCTTCTTAAAACAGGTAATTGTTGATTTCTTACAAATATATCCTCACATATATCGCAAAATATATATATTTCTGAAATCGATTTAAGAAATTCTGATTTCATTTGAAAGGAAAATTCTGTAAGTCCGCATTCCCAATCACCGCTCAGATCTAATTCATGGGGAAGTTCAGTCGTAAAATCTTGTGATGTGTTATAAGTGTGAATATGATTACAATCATTTGAATTAATCATAAAAAAATAACTCATTTTTTTTTTTCAAACAATAGTATATCTGATTATTCAAAATTAACAATGTTTTCCTCGGGAATCCAACTATTAAATGAAGAGTTGTAACCCATCCACTTTACTAATACTTCTTTCTTACCATTGCGTGATCGTTTCTTAACAACATATTCTATTTTATACATTGTTTTATCATCCACGTAAATTCTTTGTAGTTCCTGCTCATAAAATTCACCAGTAATAATTTCGTTATTAAAATCCTTAAGCACGTATTTAGCAATATTTTCTTTAACGTGTCTGCTAGCTATAATAAACTGCTCTGTGCTCCACCGAACATCATATTCTTTTTCAAATGTCCTTTTTATAGATGAAATACGCACAACATCATCAACTAAAAATTTAAATTGATTAAGTGGTTTGTTCTGTGATTTTTCATCATCTTCATATAACAGTTTCCATAACTTAATTTCATCCTCTTTTTTAACAGACGCAGGTGTTGTTTTTATTGATCTGTGGATAGTATTATTATATGAATCAGTGATATCTTTAAGTTTATCAATCCATTTAAATGTATTAGAGTTGTGCATATATTTTATTAATTTAGATTTTATTGTTCTTATACACCTTTCAGCAAAATGTGCCTTTATTTCAGTATTTTGAGTTGTAAAATAATCAATTTTATTCGTTCGAAGCATATTTTTAACAGTTGAGTTATTGAACTCTTTACCTTGATCTGTTCTTATTTTCATTGGCTTTCGCTTGCTTGATTTGAAAATAGATTGAAATGCTGCTTTGATGTCTTTTCCAGTGTTACTTTTAATCATACGAGTAAATGTAAACCGGGAGAAAGTATCAATAACTAACAGAAAGTTTTTATATCCTCTATTATATTCCTTATATTTTTCCATAATACATACATCTGCATCCCAAATATAATCAGATTTGAAACTTACAAATTTATTTCGTTTGAATTTACGTTGAATTCTTTTATGCGATCCATATACTTCCTGCTTTTTAAACCATCTTTTTACATCACCAAAAGAAATCTTACTGTTTTCTTTTCGCAATACTTGATAAACTTTTTGAGGTCCAGAAAAACTCGCTGACTTTTTGGCACCGTAATACACCGCAGCAATTTGCTTTTCTTTTTCATCTATGGAACTCATATTACGAAAATTTCAACCACTTAATTCTCTTATTTGGAATTCCAGGAGGAGGTTTTCTTTTCTTTTGTTTTATTTCCTTGAATTCTGTTGAATGAAAATTTAAGTTGTTTTGGTTCTCCACTGTTGATCCATATCCATTTTGATTTAAGATTGTTTTTTCATTCTGCGAGTTCTTCTCAGAAATATCATTTTCTGTCTGCGAATAAACATTTGCATACGTCTTCAAATTTATCTTTTCTTCAGCACTGGATAAAAGATTTTCATAACGATCATAAGGAAGCATCACCATTTTATCAACTGAACTCATTTTAATTCTTTTAGTAATTGTTTTCGCACAGCTCTTAAAATATTCAACATCACATTTTTGTATTTCACCAATAAGATCTGTTTGTATTTAAGAGGTTTCTTTTTGGAAAAAAGAAAATTCAAAAGTTTTGAGTGAGATTTTAAAGATTTTTTCTCCTTCTTTGAAACTCGTAGCTCTCCATATTCAATATTATATAACACTTCACATATACCATTCACCTGGCGTTCACTAGCGGTTTGTAATAAATATTTGCACTGCTGTTTATTTGTTGTTGAATCTGTTAATAGATCAATGAAACTGAACACTTTTAAAACAGCACTGCTCATTTCTTATTTTTGCTTTCGATATATAAAATAGTATCCTCTTGGTTAAATATTTTGGTGCGAAACCTATGTGCATCGTCCGATGTCGGTGAAAGATCAATCAGTAAATAAGAATATTTTTCACGTGTAGCATCTTTATATGCTTCCATCAATATTTTTGTCTGTCCAATCTGATGCCCCAACATTCTTACTTGCGTCATGCCTCTTGGATTCCGCATTAATATGTAATAATGTAAATTCAAAGAAATTGTTCGAGAACTCACTCCTTTACAAAAAATATTTTGTGTTATGAATATAACAGTGAAGTGTAAATGATGTGACTTTTGTGTAAAAAGCTTCTCCATTTCCACGTCATTACAAATCTCTTGCATCAAATCATCAAGAACAATTATGTTATGTTTCTTGTTCTTTGAAAGTTCATTAATTTTTTCCTCTCCAGGTAAACCTCGAAAAAATTCTATGTTTTCAATTGTTTTTTCCATATTTTGAAACATCGATTGATAAACGTTATAACAATACAAAATTTTGCTTGGTGGTTCATTTAAAAACATGATTGAGCTTTGTGATAGTAGTTTAAAGACCAATGACGTTTTCCCTGACCCGGTACATCCAGTAACACATATAGTGGAGCATGGATGGAAAGGATACATCTTTTTTTGTTAAGTGATAAAATATGAATGAATATATCTAATGAATTCTTTTATTATTTATTAGGTCCTTCCATCAATGACGTGTCGGAGTGACAACATATTTATTATTCATCATGTGTTAAATAAAAAAAAAATGATTTCAACTTGTTTTTTTTTATCTTTTATTAGATACAAATATTGATAATAGAAACTCATACACATAATAATGAAAAAAAAAATTAGAAATCATATGAAGATGTCACTAAATTTCTACATCAATATAAATAATTCAAAATACATCATTTAATATGGTTAAAAAGTCTCAAATAAGTGGATAAAAAATGGTATACAACTAAAAAAAAAAAACAGAAATAATTTTATTGTACATGCTTTATTCATTAGAACATATATGAATTCAATTTTTTTTATCTTTTTATTAGATTCAAATACTGATGACAGAAACTCATACACATAATATTAAAAAAATATATTAAAAATTAATTAAGACTGTAGTAAATAACTACATCATAAATATTAATTAATAAAAAAAATCATTACACATTGTTAAATGTGTTTACATAAAAAAAAAATCACAAATAAGTGTATATGAAATGGTATGCAAATAAGTAACAAATGAAAAAAAAAAGAAAAAAAAAAAAGGAAATAATATATCTAATCCTTTTCGAGTTTTTGCTTTTTGCGTGGTGTCATTGTTATATTTAAAGTAGAAGTATGAACACCATCTTCTAAAACTTTCCGTTTGCAGTAAAAATACGTAATACCATTTCTTGTTTGGTTGTATGAAAAGATTTTATTATCCTTTAATAGAAACCCTCGATTTAATCCTTCTTCTCCATTCCTTGTATCCAAAACTTTTTTATATGTTTCCATTGGATTTTGAATACTTCGTTTTGAAATACCCTTAGAAGAAAACTTAACTTCCTCTTTTCCCTCATCAGATTTTACAATTGCATATGTTTTGGAACACAAACCAATCATTGAATCTCCATCAAATTCAAGTTTAAACAACCCAGGAGTACGTTTATCATATGTTGCATGTTTCATACAACATTTTCTTGGAAACCATACAACAGAATCAACATTATGATTATCTGTACAATTTTCATTAATTGTTCTAAAATATTTGTCTTTTAAATGTGGTTTAATAACGTCAGATAAACTAGATTCGGAAATTGCAAAGTACGCACTATCAGTATCCATTTCCATAAACTCAAAATCTGTTCTATCCACAAACTGATCTAAAAAATCATAATAAAACTCTAGCATACGTAATTTTGCATACTGTAAAACAAAAAATCCTAGCTGAATCGGCATGTTATGTATGATCTTTTTCTTTGCCATTTCAATTTCGAAGAAATTATTTGTGTTATCTAATTCCGTTAATTTCATAAATAAGGGTTCATTAACTTTCTTTGATGCATTATCCACACCTTCAACAAAAGAAATATTTGTAAACTTATCTTTATTCAAAAGCAAACTTCCATATGCAGAGTTTCCTTCAACTTTAACTGTATCAGATATAACACTTAAAGTCGGATCACGATCTCCTTTTCTTCTTGCATCAGATATATTTTTAGTAAATTCCGAAAAACATTTCATAAATGCAGATTCGATAACAGTATAAATTCTAGTTACTACTAAACCCTTTTCTAAATACCACTTTAAAAGTGGTGTAGCAAGCATTATTTTGTTTGCCCTATTCCCTCCTATCAAAAGTGTTCTTGGATTTTCAGAAAGTCCTATTTCTTTTGCATGCGTCTGCATATGTTCACCTATCTCTGAAAATGCTACTTCAGTCGTGCAAAATAGAGGAGCCATTTCACTAAAATAATCTTCAGGAGATAAACTTGTATTTGGTTTATCATTGTCATTCCACTTTGACGGCACTTCAATGTCACATTCAATTATTCCGAAAAGTTCATCTTTTTTTACTGATTTAAGTATCTGATTCATAGTAGCTCCGCCTTTACATTTCTTATAAAAGTTTGGTGTACTCTTATTTAATAAATGTTGAAGAGATTTGTTTTTAGATAAAAGTTGTAAAAATTCACATTCCCAAATTGATTGTACTTTATATCCAGAATCAACTAGGTATTTCTCACAATCTTTTGTTTTATTAAATCGTTTCAGTCGTTCATTACTATTCATTGATCGATTTAAATGACAACAATGCCCGTGATAGTAACACCCATTATACTGATACACTGTTTTTGTAAAAGGGTCATATCCATCAACTGGAAACGGTCCGATCCGTTTTTCACGGTTATTATTTAATTTATGTAAAATTTTATATCCGTGTGTTTCGATTAACCAATTCATCCAAATGTACATATTATAATATTTGGTTTTCTTTTCTGCCTTAAATTTATTGCTTTCACGTCTAATGACAAAATATCCTACAGGCATAGGTTGACCAATGCAATACAGATAAAGTGCATTTGCATCATACAACACAATTCGATCACATGGTTTATCAATATTGTTACGGATGAAAGTTTCACCACTTTTATGGTATCTTGTAAATATAATAGAAGGACCCCCTACTATGTTGTCTTGAATAGAACGATAAATATCTTTAGTTGAAAAGTCAAATAGTGGGAATATAGCACCACATTTTTGAGAAGTATTGAACAAATTCAACCTTGCGATTCCTGGAATTGAAACTGCAATTTTGAAAATATCAATCTTTTTTTCCCAGTATAACTTACAGTAATTTATAATTCCTTGTACAAATGGTTTTACATCTAAATTGTTATACCATTGCAGAAAGTCTTTAAATGATTTCATACTAAATCGATTCCAAATTTCTTCTAAAAATAAATAATTTTCTTCGATAGAATGTTTTCCATCATCTAAAATACTTTTCTGTTTAAGTGTTGAAAACCAAGCGTTTCCAATCTCTGGTAGTTTTGGATAATTAAGTTTTTCAATGCTGTCAAACCATTCATAAGGAAAAAAACCCTTTTCTTCTTCAACACCATACGCTTTTAAAAATTTAGCGTATGATGTTCCAGGAGCAATAAATTGACTCATATCTAAAAATCGAAATCTGGAAGTTGCAATACAAGTGTATGAATTATTTCGTTTTATAGCATAAGAATTTTTTTTTTCATGCATACCTAAAACTTTAGTAAGTTTATTTTTTACAAGATTTATATCATATTTACTTGAATTGAATCCTAAAACAGGAGTTTGCATACAATAATTTGTAAAATTTGTTAATAATTTCTGAACATAGTTATACATCATATTTCGAATTCTGTTGTTTTCATTAACAATATCTTCACTTTCCAAATCATATTCATTCAAAGACTCGGTCTCGCTTTCAGTTCCATCAGAGTCAGTAGAATGATCGTTATAATCAATTTTCCAATCACCTTCTGCAAGACGTTTTTGAAAATCTTCATAAACATTTTTTTTCTGAATTTTTTTAAGAAATCGTTTTGATGGAGGTTCGAAATCTTGACACTCCAGTGCATATCTTTCACTTGTTTCATTAACATCATTATTTCTGCTTTGATTTTTACCAATTGGTTTCCAAAATTCTAAAAGCCTATGCAATTTTTCAAAAACAATAGACCATTTTTCTTGTGCTAACTGAAAAACTTTTAGTGAAATTGAATCCATATAGGTTATCATTTCCCTTAATAATGTTTCTACATCTTCATTTAATATGAAATACGGCATTTCAAAGTCAGGAACATTGCTACATATGCTTACTGAAATGGGTTTATGAATTCTTTCAAGTTCTAATTTAGAAGTTAATTTACAAGCACTGCTTTTTTCTAAAATAGCTTCAAAATCAAAAACAATGAACCATGGAAAATATTCATCATCTTCTTGAATAATAATATCAATTTCTCTTAATGTTTCAAAAATTGTGTTTTTTATTTCATTAAATCCCCCAGGAAATATATGAAGTGTTTTATTTGAGCACCCCTTTTCATGTCGGTGGAGTTTTTTGCAAGTAGTAAAATGTTTTTGACAAAGTGAACATACATACTTATTTGCATACCGTTTCATATCTGTTATGTATGATAAATGATTCTCATACATATTCAAGTACATCTGATCATCATAGATGGATGGAGACTTGTAAACTATATGAGTGTTTGCTTCTTGATCTAATTCAAAAATATCTATATTAACCTTAAAACATTCTTCAACAAGCGGAATATGCTCTAAAGCTACACCTTGAAATGATGTAGCATTTATATATCGAACATCATATATTTCTTTTTCAAACATAAACTCACACCAAGTTTCAAAACATTTCTTTACACGTGTTTCAAATGCATCACGAAAAGAGTTTAATTTATGATATTCCAAACATCTAAATAAACATAAATTATCCTTGTAAAGTTTTGAATCTTTGGGATTTTTATGAAGGCTAATAATTGCATTTTTTTTCATTGTAATATACTCTGGTAAACAGGTTGGTGCACCTAAAATATGCTTTAAAAAATAAACAAAAAATGTAACATTTGTAACTAAAACTACTCTCCATTTTGTGTTAGGACGATCTTTCAATACGTAACTACAGATATCTATTTCTTGTAATTTCCTCTCAAAATTTTGGAGATCTTTACGTTTCGATATGTATAAAGGAAAATCAAATATTTCACTGTTTTGATAAGGTTTAAAATAACGATATTCATTTAGTTCTTGATTAAATAAAATGTACCCAAACACTAGATTAAGGCGAAATGCTTTTTGTTGTAAATTGTAAATCTTATTTGCAAATACCATTATATCATCAAGTGTAAAAGAAGGTGAAAGGGGATAATTATATACCGCATTTAAAGTTTTTTGCTCTGTGTATTCCCTAATTAAAGGATTATATAAATTATAAAACTCTTTTAATTCATGATCAACATTCCCATCTTTGATCCAGGGTGCATCATTTTCCTCCCAAGGATAATCTCCTTTTCCAGATAAATGCACCATTAATCTATGATGGATAAGTTCTTTCCTGTTATCAAAATAAGAATTACATAATCTACATCGAACCTTTTTTGATGTTTCATTCGGTTCTACAGAGGTGGTATTTTTCTCTCCATCCCTTACATCAGGAAGGATATCCCTTGTTTCCATCTCAACAACGGATGTAGGTGTGTTTCCTACTTCTAATCCAGAAAAAGTAGAGATATCCATTTCTTCTGTTACATTTTCTGAAGCAGCAGGTGTATTTGAGGCTGTCCTCACTTCCGTCGTATCTATGGTTGATGTAGGAATATTACACTCTTGGGTTCTGGTAGGTAAAGGCTACAATCAAATGAATAGTTAAAAACTACACAATTAAAAAAGAAAAAAAAGTAAACAAGAAAAAAAAATAATTTCAATTACATATTTTTGTTTCTTACCTCAGATTCAACTGCAGAAGCAATGGAATTGGTTGTTCTAACATTTTTTTCTGTTGAACTTTTGTTATCTTTCTATAAACAGATAAATATGAATGAGAAAAAAAATACATGTGTAAGGAAAAGAATTAACAAAATAATAATAAAAAAAAATAATATTAAATATCTCTTACCTTCTTCTGACAATTCTTGGAATGCCTCAACAATACATCCTTCCTGTTGAATGTTTTCTGACAGGTTTTACAATCAAAACGAAAATTGTTCGAATGTTCAATTTGAACATGTCTTTTTAATGTATGTTTGTAGGCATACTTTTTAGAACAATCCATACAAATAAATTTTTTCTGTAAAACATTCATTCTTCTCTGTACCACAGTATCATTTTGCAAACCATTTAAAGTTGCCCATTCTTCCAACTTATTAACATCCATAAATTCACGCTGCTTGTCCTACCTTAATCGTTCTGACATATTTATGATGTGGTAATGTAAGAGTGATTAATGCACTAATTGCCATCATTATGCATGCAATAAAACATAAGACAATGCTTATGATAATAAAAAGACATAAGCTTAAGATGTAAAATATAGGAATTAATTATATTTGTTATATATTCGTCATCTATCCACCTATATCACCATGATCATACTGATATTTTATGATGTGGTATTTTATATTAAGTGTCTAATATAAACACATAACCAAAAACATTAAACCCATGCAAAATAACAACCACACATGCATGAAACAACCACACAAAATAACCACATATACCCACAAATAACCACTCAACCACAAATTAACCACATAACCACACAACCACAAATTAACCACACCGCACCGGGTGTGACCACCTACCGGGTGTCATTGGGCACCATATATTACTACTGTGACTTAAAGCTGACGTGAATTTATTTAAGTATTTGTTAGTCATATTATTTTCTTAGTCTGCCTAGATAACCATTTCAAACTTTCACGATAAAGCATTTAATAGTTCCACTATTACCGGTACATTAAACACTTATCTTAATAGCAAGTTCAGATTAACGAAAGGACCCTGAACAGTATAGAAGACCCTTTTCAAATCTGACAACGGTTATTCTCGAATGTGTCCTACGCCATTCTTTTTTGTTCATTTGCTTGAGGTTAAAAATTGTAGAAGAATGATTTTTTAAATATGTCCATATTTCTGACACTATCATGAGATATTGTACGATGTCAGTGTGAGAGTGAGATAATGTCGTTTTATGGCCCCTCTACCCTGTTATGGTACTCCTTTACAAAGTGTGTCATATAACAGCCAACCTCTTATGTGTTGTACCTGTTTTCAGTAAAATTAAAAAAAAGTAGTTCTTTCTGTACAGAACTAATTAAACAAGTATCAATTTTAAATTAGACAAGGTTTTTTTTTTATCTCTGCACAAGTTTTTGAAAAAATGATTCAATGAATACTGTTTAAACAATTAAACATCTTCACCACTACATGTACCGCTTACATGTAATGAAGATGCTTGTAAAGAAATGTCACAAATCGTAGAATAGTAGTTATTTTAAAAAGTCTTTTTTTTTTGTTTTTTTTTTTGGGGGGGGGGGGGCTTACCTGAGCTAACTAGTGCCACCATTTTACACAAAATAAGGAATTATGAAACTATGAATTTCGAATTCAATAGATCGTTTTAGATACTTTCGAAGATGTTATCATTGTTCAAAATTCTTTATTGTTTGCAATTTTCATAATGTAAACCTAGCTGTGTTCTTCTCAAATATACCTAAAATATTTTCTAATTAAGTTATTATCAAGGAGAACATTATATAAATAGTGCCTGTTTGGGAGGGTACCAGTTGAAATTGACACCCCGAGAAAACCATTGTCAACCGACGCGAATTATACTGAATGTCTTAATTTTTGTAGCAAATTTTACTGCTTTTATATAGAAAAGACGTGAATTCTACGGCGAACCGTACGCGCATAATTAACGCGCATGTAACAATTCGTTCTATCGGCCCGTTGCTAAGCGTGCGAGGGAGAGAGAACGGATTGTCAACTGCGTCTAAACCAATCAGATTGCAGTATTTAACATGAAAGTATAATAATAATTAATGTTAGCTTCAACGGTTCTATTGGGGATAACCTGTGTTGTATCTTTTTATTTCTAGTGCCATAACTATGATCCTAAAGTTTTCAGCCCAAGGATCGATCATTATAAACCTAAACATTGCTCTGTCGACACCTATTTTATTAATACGTAAATCTCATTGAACACAGTATTTGATACATATATGAAAAAATTAAAACAAATTACCTCCAAATACCTCTATTTTATATGTGTCAATGGGATTGCTGAAATATATGCTCAATCGATCTGTTAAAACAGGGTGTGGAAACACGATGGTCGGACTGACCTGCCGGAAACTATCACTGAGCAGAACGTTTTGATTTCTGTCTCTTACATTCAACCAACCCACAGGCCCATCTGAAATAAAATGAAGCAGATAATAACAGTTATTTCAATTTAACTATAATGAAAAGATTCTTAAATGTTTATAATGATACATCATCCTTGCTTTTGTTTATACTTGTGTGGATAATAAAAGCGTTGACAATAAAGTTTCCGTTCAAGTTAACTGTCGCTGCTGGTATTGTTCGGTGCGTCGTCATGTTTCCATCAAACACCATATCCGTGTTTAGGTGATTCAATGCCAGGTTAACTGTAAATCACATACAAATAACATGAAACACTCGAATACTTTTGATACATATTGATATCAGAGAGATCTATTGTACAGCAATTAAAGTGTCAATGGTTTATTTAGGTTTTAAGTACATTATTACTAAATCTTAAAACCGACAAATGCAGATTTTGTTCATTAACAAAAACTTCAATTCTGTCATACATAAGTTTCTGGAGTCTTTTAATGCTTTAAAAATGATCTGTAAAAATTCGCAATTTTGATATGTCTTATCTTTTAAAAACAAAACTTAAAAACTTTTTAATATTTAAGGAATAAGGAATCATTCTTTGAGTATAGTAAGGTAATAATTTCGGTCGGGGCGTGGTCATATCCAGTAAAGCCCGAAGGGCTTTATGATAGATCTGACCACGCTCCGACCGAAAATATCACCTCATAATATTCAAAGAATGATTCCTTATTACTTACATTTATATTAATATTATTTTCAATTTGTACACTTTAAAACAACATTACTTTAAAAGCACTATTTTTTATTTAGCACATGCTAAGTATTACTACGCGGCGCAGCCAATACCGTTTTTCGGTTATGCTATAAGACACGCCCATTTTGTGTTACTCATGTTTTATGAAGTTATTGGGTTTTAGGGTTCAAAATTGATTCGTGATTTTACCACAAACAAAGACAGTTGAAATGTAAATATATCATTTTGAAAACTTTTTTCTCCCGATTTATTTATTTTGTATTATTCGCATAATTTATGACAGGAACCCGTAGGATTTTTCTTTACAGTTTTCATTTTTGAGGCGGCTGGGGTTCAATAAAATGAAATTTACTTATGCGTTACTGCGTTTTGGTGATTTACAACGGTTACTTATGTAATTAAATTGTTTTGATTGTTATAAGTTTAGTTTTGGTTACATGTTTATGCTAGACTGTATCTTCTCTTTGAAATATGCATATATTGACAATAAGATAAATCGACACACAAAAAAAAAGAAAAAAAAAGAAAAGAAGGGGCAAACTATTTTTCATACAAGATTTGATAACTGTGTTTTTTTAAAGATTATATCAATAATGAATGCGTCAACATAAAGGAAAAAATTATAGCAATTATATGCCTTATAAGTAGTACAGACAAAGTACGAACTAGAGATTGTACGGTTGTCATAGTCGACTACACTTAAAACCGGATCAATCGGATCTGTTTTGTATAATTAAGAAATAAACAGCAATTTAAAAAGTTCGCCGGGATATGAAGTTGGTTGGTCACGTGATCAAATCCTGTGAAGCCCAAAGGGCTTCTCAGTAGATTTGATCACGTACCAACCTACTTCATAGCCCGGTGAACTTTTTAACATTGCTGTTTATTACTTATATTTACGTTTGAAAATAACAAATCGTTCAGAACTGTTAACATAACCGAGATTTTATGTTTACACTAATCCAAGCGATAAGCGCGTGCTATGATCATTGTGACGTCACGAAAACGTTCATACAGAATTAAACGTTTTCGCTTTTCTATAGGTTCATATAAGGAAGCATATTTGCAAATGTAAATATCTTTTCTTATTGTACTTGCAAAACGGCAAACTTTTAATATATACTTTAGATATATCAATTCTCTAAGTTCTACAGTTTAATCGGACGGGGCAGTGTTAAAGTCTAAAATTACATGTATAAAGTGATTTTCGTTATACCATATATACATGTGTAACAATAAAAGGAATAACATGCACGTGGCTTTACTCTAACGTTAAAATAAATAATTTGCAGATTATCTAGTGATTAAAAGAACAATGGATGTTGTATTATCTGACTTGTTATTTTCATTAATTTAGTAAAGTAAACAAGTATTTAATTAAAAAAAACAAAGTTTTCTGGAATTTAAAATTTTGAAAAATTTACCATTTATATCTTATCATAATAACTGGTTCAGTCTGTCCTTAAATGCCTGCTTTGACTTTGACTTGACCTTAAAACCTTATTAAAATTTTAAAAATATTCCTGCAAACAATACAATACAATTGTGTATGTATTTGTTAAGATTAAAAAATATTCCGCTTGCAGCTAAATTTTACAGAGTCCACCGGGATGATCGTTAACTGTAATGTTTCACCTACATCCATCCTGGTTCACACTGATTCCCTGGACCTGGACAGTCACCGGTTTGGGAATTAAAGTTAGAGACACAGTGTTCCATTTTTGTACATCTGTCCCTGTTCAGGTATGGCCTTCCATTAAAATAGGAACAGTATCCACCTGTATACCCAATATAAACGGTATTATCCCAAATTAATGGATGTGCTATGAACACAATTTTTTTCTCTTTTCTACCGTCCCTATCTCTCGCAGCTTTATTACTTAAATCCACATTCCTTGCAATATGCAATCAGTACGCTAACCAATAAGTAATTTTGACAGTCTGAAAATTAAACTTGTTTTCGATACCGAAAGGAATCTGGTAAGTAGACACGCTATAAACCATTACACGGTCTTTGAGATTGGGGGCGTTTCAGTAAAGATGGGTTCATTTTGCTAAAAATAAAGTAATGTTTTTTTCTCTTACCCCCAATTATAAGTATAACATATAATTGTTTTTAAAAATCCCTTTAAAATTTATGCCTCAATTTACTTGTTTTTCTAACAAGAATTTCCATCATATGTACACACAATTATTTAAAACGAGTTTTAAGACAAATGACGTTTTTGCAGATATTGATACATTTTTCACGCAGATCAAAATTGAGAGGAGCATATTTTCTAGTATTTTATGAAAAACACAATACAGTTGTCATTTTCTTACTTATTTATTTACTGAGATAAAGGGCATTTTTAAGGAAAGAATACTAGTTTAAAAAATAAAAATTATTACATAATTTGACTTACCTTACAGTTAATTTATATTTAAAATTGTATTGTTAACTGGATTAATATTTTCTTTAGAGATGATTAGTTTTATATCTGTTGCAATAAAACAGCTAAAACAGAAAAAGGGGTTCACATGCTTTATACTCTTTTTTACAGCTTACAAAACATGTAAAGCCCATTAACATCAACTTGAAAAAATGTCATTAATCATTTGTAAAGTCATTAGTTCTTGTTGTGATCTGAGAGAAGTAGATATCTTTGTCTTAAAATAGTTCTGTGATAAAAAAAAATAATAAAGTTGTTAAAACTATGCGAACAGATCATACTACAATGCATGTACAAGTAAAATATTTCAAAGTGTATAGTTGTTAAACTTGATTTAACTGAGAGGCCTGGCATTTCATTGATTATAAAAATAAACACCTTTCTGTTTAGTTTGATTCAGATCTATCAAACTCACTTTGCAATTCATAGAAGCATTAGCTCACAGCAAAGTTGCTTGCTAAAAAATTTTGTATTCCTGATGAGGCATACGTTTTCTTTGATCAAAATTATTTTCAACATAAAGTCTAATAATGGTGTGGTTACCCAATTATGAAAATTAACGCATACATACAGAACTATCAATGATGACATCTCTTGAGTAAGGACCTTTCATAATTTGAAAGGGTAAGGCTTGATCGCGAAAAATAATCATCGCGAACCAGTTTACCTTAAAGTCAATAATAAAGTTACCTAACATATGATAAGTGTTAAATCAAGGATTTGAAAAGGGTATACAAATGAAATGTTAATTGGTATTGCAAAAAAGTACATTTATATATATATATATATATATATATATATATATATATATATATATATATATATATATATATATATATATATATATATATATATATATATATAAACACGATATATCTGCATCGTATTTAAGTTTGGCCTATAGTAAAAATTGAATAAATTTTATACAAGTAACATAAACAGGATTATTAAACTAAACGGTTTGCTTTATCATTAAATAAAAGTTATCAAATAATGCATTATCTTCAATCATGGAAACATATATTATATAAAATACTAACAGCATTTTTTTCTCAAATAAAATAATATGCAATTTATTTCCCAGAACATCCATAGAAGTTATCTGTTTTGTTTTAAAGAATAAAACTTTTTAAAATCTTGTCATAAATTATTTATTTTAATAAATGTCATAAATTAATTAATTTAATTAATGCCATTAATCATCCATTAATGTTTTATGAAATATACTTTCATATTTAAATATAATATTCTTACGTTGATTCGATATAATTCTCCCATTGAACTTTACGATACTATAGAGTCTAAGTCATCTGTTTCATATTTAGATATTTTACTAGAAAATACATTAATGGTAACCTAACAACAAAACTTTATGATAAACGTGATGAATTCAACTTTTCAACCGATCTCCTGCATATGGAGCTTTGGTCTCTCAGTTGATACGTTACGCAAGGGCTTGCTCTACGTATGATCAAATTCTAAGACGAGGCAAGCTACTAAAAACAAGTTGATAAAACAAGATGATCAACAATCACGACTGAAGTCATCATTTCTTAAGTTCTATGATCGATACAACGACATTGTCAGGAAATACAATCTTCCGCTAGGTCAAATGCTGAATTACTTTTTTCATACGTATTGTTAGGCCATTATAATTCAAAGAGCACACGGCGGATGTGAGCGGTCAGCAAAGGATATCTTATTCCTTCATGTCACCTAATCCTATCTCTAAGTTTTGTAGAGGTACGTATTTGCTCTGCTTCTGGGTTTTTTCATTTGGACTAAACCGTCCGTTATTACCGCATTTTATACAATATTGATCATTATGACCAGCTGATGACAGCAATATGAAGAAAAATTATTCTTTTAATCATGAAAAATTTGGTGCATTTACACTGTTGTTTAATGCTAAAAAATAATATTGTTTGTATAAAAATGCCCATACAAACCACTATTATGAATGCTATCTCTGCATCTCAAAGAGTAACTGTTACGTTTATTGTGAAAACTGGAGGAAATTCTGGTTAATTTTAAAATGGTGGAAACATTATTTTTAAACGAAAACTTCACATTTAGGTTTTTATTCATTACTTTCATTAGTTTGCATATATATTATGATGCATATGATGACATCTTGTACTAGTTTTTCAATTTAAAACGTATAGCTGCTCTGAATTACATACACTACTGGGTAGGTATAAAGTTAACTGTCCCAAGTTACTTTTTATCGTAAAACAAAGGTAGGAAATTCAATATTCATTTTTCAGAAGCTTTAATTTCAATTCCCCTGTTTTCCTATGAATCACAACTTATCATAGTCAGGACAAATTAACAGAAAAATGAAGCTGATCGTCCGTATTTTAATGTTTCCATCACACACCATATCTAAGATATAAATTAAACATTAAACAGGAAGAAGTCATACTCTCTGATTACGTTACCACGTTTGATAAGGCAAAAAAAGAGAAGATAACGTTCTGTACAACCAAATACATGCAGCATTCACATGGACCGAGGAAGAGTAAGAGATTGTCGATTTTTTCTGTCTACAGTATATTTGATGATTATCTTTAGCTTGATTCATAATTTGTTGGTGTAGATGTTTGGGGCATGACGATTCAATATATTTTTGTCGTTTGTATTTGTCATTTGTCATTAAATCCACACAACTCCTTGTTGTCGTTTCTTGGTGATAATTTCAACATTTTGTGAGATGAATCTTTTTTCTGATAAAATAAAATAATGAATTATATCACTAAATTCTATGATATGATGAAATGGTATTAATTTTTTATATATTGTTTGGATTGCACCAACACACAACAGAAAACACATTCAAACGAACAAGAGGTTGTGTAAATTAACTCTGAAATGTTATAAAAAAGAAATGAAACCATGTATGTTAGATGGCTAAATCAAAGTCATAAAATGGCTGATTTATCTGCATGATAAATGGAGACAAAAATAGCAAGAAAGCTAATTGGATTAACGTCACACTTTCAAAACGATAACTAATAAGTACAGTATAATATTTACATACATTTATTATTAAAGAATAGTCCCTAATTTTTTGTAACTATCACATACTTATTTTTACTTCCTTAACCTTAAAAATTAGAAAAAGATATAAAAGAAGTTGTCGCTAGCATCACAAACTCTTTAAACCATCCAGAGAAATCATTAAAGAGACAGTACAGATGAAAACACGTGTAAATAACTTCAGATTTACCCATTGTATCGTTAAGAAATAAGAAATAACGTTGATTGTAACAGTTGATAAAGTACATAAAAATCCCTGTCACATACTTAATTAATGTAGTTATGAGCTTAAGGAAATTTAAGGGTCGTACAAACCGGAATAATCTTATGCCGTTTATTTGTACCACGTGGATTTTGATTGATACGTGCTGAAAACTACAAGATCTTTGCCCGACTACGGTCATCATGGTATACGAGGTAAATGGGACTCTCTAAATGGAACACACCATCACTTTCTCGATGATTTATTAATGGTTTACCAATTTCAGTCCATTTTAAAATGAACAGACATAAATATGTCAAATAACCCCTCAAGGGGCCTCACTTACAAAAATGAATTTAGGTTGTAGCAACTCCTATGATAACACGCAAAATACATGCTTACAAAATAATATGTGGTTATTTTGAACAATTATTACCTGGGAAAAGTAGAAAAGACATATTTCTATCGACAACATGTCCAGGAGACCTGCATGTGTTTTGTTTACAGCAAATACGCATGCGTTTTAGTATAGAAGGCTAAATCCCGTAACACGTTGCGATGTAAATATGTATGAGTTATTCGTAATTATTAATTTTAATTAATTAATTAGATTTCATTGAATAATTTGTAATTTTCTGTAAGTTTATACATTTATGAGTAGTACAAAAATACCGAAACCGATCGGAATTTTTTTTTTTGAAGTCGGTTTTTTTTATAAGATGCGCCGTACTGTCTCTTTAAGTATACGTAGACACGATATGCAATATTTGATTCATTGAAAATGAACTATTGGCAGTATGAAATGACATACAGTAAACGCCTATAATTTGAAAAGCTCATCTTAAACTCAACATTTTTATTTTAAGCTGGGTTCATCAACATGATAAGATAGAGGAAGTGTTTCAATGGAAATATTTTTTGATTTGTTCTTTCTTCCTGTAAAAATTGTTGTTTGAACGCAGGGGTATAAATTTCGAACGATTTAAAATCGTTTGATACAAGTACAAGGGAAGAAGATAAAGTTTCTTGCCTCCTATTCAGCATCAATAGCTTCATAACTTCAAACACTCATTTCTATATAAGAACAATTAAATTTTCAATATTTTTACCAAAAAATAGTTGTTTTTTCTCTTCCTAATTTTTACACCGTAAGCAACAAAAGAAGAGTGCAGCGTTTAGACCTTCCTAGCTTTTTCCACATGTACACACAGAGCTGGACGTCCGTACCAAATGCACGTCCCAACTTTAAATGTTAGAAACCAACCATTAAGGTGGTTTGTGTTCGCGATTTACCAACTTCCTGTCAATGTCGATTACTTGAACATTTGTTAATGTTAACATTTGACACAAGTGCTAGTCCGCTTTGGAACTGGACTTTTAAAATTATTATTGTGAACAAAGATCTTAAAACAGAACAGAAGGTCATAAAATGGATTTCGAAAGACAGTATCGGGAATTTGTTTATCACCTTAACAATTTTGATATCCACCAGGTATATCAGAGAGAGAGAGAGAGAGAGAGAGAGAGAGAGAGAGAGAGAGAGTATTTCGTTAATTTCACCAGTTACATGATTAGGGTTTATAAAGCATATATAAAGATTATGATTTTGTAGTATTGCATAGACAAAGTTGATATATTTTTTTCTGTTTTTGTCTTATAGTCTGTGTCATTGATTCTTGGAGTTCATATGGCTCAAAAACATGGACGATACTGGAGAAGGAGACGAAGAAAGGTAATTTAGATCGCCATTTAAACTTGTTTATTGAACTGTTTAAATCGATTAGTAAATACAGGAATGATTTTAAATGCTAATCCTCTTAGAGTGCAATTCTTAACGGGACTGGATAGAATTTTAGACTATATTTATATCCTTGAGACGAAAACCTCTGAAGAAATAATTGGATCCGATGTTTTCTAGTATACTAGATAATATGATATGGTATGTTATACCATTTTTTAAACTAAGGTAAATCTAAGGAATATTGAGTTAACCATCCATCCGCCTTACGTTCTTAATGAAAAAGTCTCTGTATTGAATGCATATCAAATTATATTGATTAAACATTTCATGCTAAATTTTAAGACTTTCTTGTAAGTCAAACATCATTGCTTGGTTTTTTTATGTTTATTTGACGCTTTTTTAATTTCAGATACGAGCAGAAGATAAATTTTTAGTCGCTTTAAAATGTTTCTTTATTTTAAGTATGTGCATGATCAGATTTTCATTTGGAGAGTTCGGTATTTTTAAAGAATTGTCATATATATTTAGACGGGTGAATAGCCTTCTTTAATAATGGTACCAAGTTTGGAGAAAAATAGGATTAACATTGCAAAATCCTTTAAAATGCTAAAAGATATTTAACTTTGTATTGTAAGCATATGTGGAAACTGGTCTACGTGGTAATATTTATGTATAGTTTAGGTAATAAATGCAAATATCACCAAAGCAAAAATAATTAAAATCTTTAAAAAAATCTAATTATAACTAACGTTTGTCTATTATAAAGCGAATAGATAACATTAGCTTACGTATACTTACGAGCTATTGTTTTATTTTGTTAAGTTATGTGTTGATTTTCTTTACAAGACTGCTACTTCATTAATTGCTTTTATACTTTGTATAACCCACTTTTTAATTAAACAAACGGTATGAAAAATCATCAGTTTTAGTTGTAATTCACAGAATGTTCAAAGTCGGAATTTTATTGGTTGAGAATTAGGGATGTCAATTTTACTCGAACAGAGTCAATTCATCAGGGGATTAAGTCGAGCGATAATCAAGTACTTTTAAATTTAATCTTTGTGTCTTTTTTCAATAAAATAAAATGCTTCTGTTACATATACGTTGTATTGAACATAAAAACATCTATAATAAATAAAAATATGTATTTAATGTAAAATTAAGTCGAAAGGTATTTTATATAAATTTCTTGTAGCAAATGTCCTGGCATTTCCTTTCTCTTGAGACGCATAGTTATTTATAAATGAGCTAGGCAAATATATCATCAAAATTAAATAGAACATATCTTATTCCATGACAAGTTTTTGTATCATAATGATCAATTTACTTTATTAATTATGAAAATAAACGCCTTTAAATGATTGTTATCATTAAATTTTTATTTATACAACATCTTTCATTCAATTCAATATCTCATTAAATTGATGTTCAACATCAAAAGAAACATCAAATGGTCTTTTCGTTTACATAATAGCCTATGTACTTCTATTAATAATATTGATAATCAATAATTTAACCAGAACAATTTAGCAGTCTTTTAAAAATGCATCAGGGGCACAAATGGAACATATAACATATGGACAAAAATCCTGAGAAAGTCTTTAAATTTCATTCACAGCATAGAAAATTAGTACGTTAAGAAAAACTGTTTCAAAATTTATGTTTTTCTTTTTACGAGTATTAGACTAAGAAAATTTTCATCGATGATCGGAATGACTGAGTGATAGTCGAATACTCAAGTACCCTTTGACATCCCTATTGATAATAATTATATCATATGTTGGTCACAGCATAACCATGCATGGTTATACCTTAATGACGGTACATTTATTACAAATCTAGAATTCTTATAAATAATGTAGAAGAATTTGGAGGTATAAACCTCAATGTGGTAGTTTATACTTGTTATGAAACTAGCGGGAATTGCAAAAAACAAAAAATCCGCCAACGTGAGAAGAGGGATTAAAAGATATGATGTACATGTTATAAATCGATCTTACTAGTTTTCATCAATAAAAGCATACAAAAAAACCACAAAAGAGATCATATAAAACAATTAAGGGCATATATCCTTTTTTGAACAACGAAATCCTGCTTCCGAAATAATTATCCAAGATACCTGATGAATAAACTAAGAGAGATTAATTAAGACTAAATACCTTATTATGGTTTGGCGTTACTGGCTGCAGTGACTTTAGGCTACCAATGGGCTGCCTCACAACAATTCAAACAATACAACAATACGTGACGGCCCATCAATAGGCTCATTGCGCAGTGGGTGAGCGCAAATGCACAAACGTCACAAAATATAATATTCTGTACAGTGGGTAAGCGCAAATGCACAGACATACAAATGACAAAGTTATACACAAGGTTTGTGCGAATGGGTAAACGCAAATGCACAAGTTTCAAAGTTCAAAACACATTAAAATTGACAAAGTTCTTGTGCAGCAAGTATGTGCGCGAATGCGCAAGCATGAATACACAGCATTTTAAACACATTAACAGCATTATAAACACATTATATTGACAGTAAAAAAAACTGTATCCTATGATAATTTGAATGATTGCACTCTTCCATTGGAGTTGGGGTGCGACGATTGCGCCACTTGCAAGGGTCATGAACGTTTGTTTATGACACTGCAACCGCCACCAATGGAGTGCGCCACTTTCCAAAAGTAACATTGGTGACGGCGGCAGGACCGCAACTCCAATGGTCACCACGAGCCAGTAGTAGTTAATTGAGATGTGGTTAGTCTGGAGGGCCAACACCACCACAATTTAATAAATCTTGCAACGCACCTTTGATGGTATTTAAAAGGATATCATTACCCAGCTGGGATAGGTGAACTCCATCAGGGTCAAACAACGTAGGTGGTTTGGGGGAAAACTGACGGTATTTGATGTAATGACCGCCCCTGGATGTTACAAATTTTATCGCTTCTCTATTCATTCGACCCCTTATTTCATTCATTGCTTTAACATTCTCTGAAAAGCGCCAAGTTAATCTAGGCAAGGCGGAAGACCAAACTATCGTTGTGGTAGGGAACATGTCACAAATTCGGGACAAGGTTGTGGAAAGGAGCTCCAGCAGCTCTTCAGTAGTTTTCTGGCCAATATTGTTTGCTCCGCAATGAATGATGAGAAACTCAGGACGATCTTCTAACGTTAGCAATGTTGATAGCCTTGTGTTAAGGTCTTCTAGCTTCATGCCACTATATCCCTGCATGCCATAAGACTGAAGTATTCTCGAGATTAAGATTTAGCCCCCCCCCCCCCTGTCTTGATACTGCACTCATAGCTGCTCGTTTGACGATAGAAGATCCGACAATCCAAACTCTGACAGGACCTAGAATTATCTTGTTTATGGTTAGTAAGATAGATACTGTTGGAATGGTAAGGTTACCGAATGTATGTACGAAATGCATTAGAGCGCCATCGTCCTGACCCTTGGATGACGTCACTGTGAACGCCTTGAATAGCAAGGGTTGTAGCTGCACCTATTCTAAATGAGTGGGAATTATAATTGGAGCTATCAACCCCTATTGCATTAAGACAACGCTTCAATATGGTAATAAATTGATAACGGGTCAATGGTTGACCTACAAAATGAATAAACAATGGGCCAGTTTGAGATGTGCGCATGTGTAAGTAGGCATGCATGGCGGCAAAAGGACAAGCAACACCATTTGAAGCGGGAATGTACAAGTTTCCCCCCACACCTAATTGGTCTGTTTTTGAATGACGGATTGTCAATTGAATGTTGGTCTACTGCATTTTTATGTCATGAAATTGGATGATAGTTGCTGGTGTGTTGCCTTTAGACACTGTGAATTCCCCTATGCGCAAGAGGGCGTGAAATGCTAAAGTGAAAGCTGCAGTGAATAGTTTGGTTTCGTATACGGTGTTGCATACATATTGCAATGTTGGTATAATTTTGTTAAAGAGCTGTAATGTAATAGGTAAACGAGTGTCCTTGTCTAGTGTTGTTCTTTGCATGCCCTGAAGGAGCTTTCTTATAATAAAATGATTGGTAGGATCTACATTGTAAATTGCTTTGCTGTAAAAACTGATGGCTGCAATGTATGACTGAGCTGTGGAGTATTTGTAACCTGAAAGTGACAGGTAAGCGATAAACCTTGTAATGTGAGTGTCGAGAGGTGGCCACAGACTGGGTAGGTTATGAGATTGGCGAAATGTTTCAAATGAATTGATGCCTGCTGTGTGTTTTTGCCTAGTGTTTACAGCAATTGAAGCGTTGAACAATGATTGGATGTGACTTGTGAGAGTAATATCTGGAATTGGGCTGGAATGGCCTGCGGATGAAGGTCTGCATAAGGTGCTGCTGCTCGAAAGACTTCCCACTGTTTGCGAGATATAGAATCAGCAATAATGTTTGATTTCCCCGAATATGTTGTGCTTTAAATTGTATGTTGTGTTTTAAAGCCATTAAGACTAACGATCTGACAAGTACCATTACTCTTGGGGAC
This sequence comes from Magallana ariakensis, assembly GCA_020458035.1. Classification (NCBI taxonomy): domain Eukaryota; kingdom Metazoa; phylum Mollusca; class Bivalvia; order Ostreida; family Ostreidae; genus Magallana; species Magallana ariakensis. The sequence continues at coordinate 11,706,119 of CM035817.1, read as the reverse complement.
TTGGTTGGCTGTTTGTTGAGAATATGTACAAGGGAAATATTATCTACATGGAGGATGACTTTTTTGTTTTGCAAACGCAATCCCCATATCATGAAGGCTAATACAATAGGTACTAATTCAAGAAAAGTTATGTCCCGCAAAATTGGCTTGTTTAACCATGAAGATGGCCAGGTAAAATGAACCCACTGACCCTGAAAGAAACTGCCGCAAACAAGGTGGCCAGAACCTGCACTATCCGTGTAAAGTTGCAAAGTATCTAGTGTAACCCATTCAGTGTCTGGGAAGTATACAACGCCGTTAAAGTTGTCTAAAAATTGTAGCCATGTGAACATGTCTTCACGGATAGGGTTCGTAATTCGGATGTGATGATGGGGAGAGGGCACCCCGGACATAACATTGTAAAATTTCCTATTAAATGCACGGCTACCTGGGATGGCTTTAGTAAAGAAATTGAGCTTGTCCACTAAAGATTCTAACTGGGAAAGAAGAATTTTTTTCTGTGCGACCCATTGCTGCAACAAAAGTTTGAGTTCTTGAACCTTACTAACAGGAATTTGGACCGGCATATTCACATTGTCGATTTCTAAACCAAGAAATGTAAGCTTGGTGGTTGGCTCAATAGTTTTGTCTTGGTTCAGGGGGACCCCTATTTCTGAACAAATGTCCTGAAAAGTGTGCAAGAGAGCTGAACAATTATCTGAATTGGACTTGACTGGTATTTCAAATAGAAAATTTAATGACAAGATTTCAATGCAATGTTGCAATATTTTTAATACTTGATGAATACTAGAATACAAGTCATATTCGAGATGATATCGTTGTCCAATATATTTAAAAATGCCCAAGTCAGAACAGAAATATTTTAAATAGTTTTATATAAGTTATAGAATAAATCATACAAAGATCTTTATTTATGCGTATTTTATTGTATACGTAATATAATGAATGAATGGTTAAGACACAATGCATCGAAAACGTTATAAAAACACCCAACATTATATCAACATTTAAAATCCGGAACGGAAATAAAGATAGTAATAGAAGTAGCATACTTTATATTTTTACAAACTGATAATTAAGGGTAATTATACATCTATAAAACATATAACTGAAATAAAAACAAATATTGTCAGATCATATATCAATACATACATGTATTTAGTTTACTGATATAAATATTGTTGTCCATTAAACAATACGAATGACATACAGTTTTTATCGTTATCAAATTGTATATCGACCAAAACAAAGTGAAGAGGAAAACAAGCTGGTGTTTTATATTAATAAAGCATTATTTTAATAACAAAATACATGTATATATATATTTACATCCAGCACGTATAATTCCCTTTATTTCTTACGGAAATTGACTGTACATTCATAGCTCTGTAGAAACATTCAGCAACTTTAGAAAAATCACGATTGCACGAAATAATTATGCTGATGTTAGATTCAAATTCCTACAGAAGACGATTTGGCTGATTCTTTCATGTAACGTACTAACGTACATTAAAATAATTTGGTTAATTTTTCTTACTTTTTAAAGCGGGTTATGTTTTTATTCTGCAATGTCGCCACCTTCATAATCCGCATGAATCACCAAAGAAAGCATTTTTTAATTGTTCAAATGTACATATAGACGAAGTCATTTTAAAATGCACTGAATTTAATAGCATCTATTAAATTTGTACATATAGTGTATGGCATTGACAACAGTATACATGTATATATATTTACATTAAACCACTTAATACTATAAAAGTGATAATGGTTTAAGGCAATCATATTAAACGATTATTGTAAAGCACAAAAAGTATATAGATAATGTCAGATCATACAATAAAACATTCAACTCTTTACACTGAATGTTTCTGCTTTGTTTGATTTTGAAATGATGAACTAAAATACATACTGAACACTGTGCCGGATAATTATGCCAGTGCCAAGGTGGTACCTTTGCACCCGTCTAAGCTGCATATATCGACAAATTCAAATATGCCATATGACAGACCATTGCTTAAAGAGTTTACAACCACCTTTGTTTTTATTGTATCTCACCTGAAAGGTGAGATATTTACCTTTCAAAAATAAATTCCTACAGAAAAATAATTTTTCCCATAGGAAAAACAATATTCCTACAGGAAATTTGAAATTTCCTATCGGAATACAAGAACTTCCTATAGGAATTTCAATTCCAACAGGAGTTGATAAATCCGATAGGAAAACTACCTGTCTGAATCCGATTCCTACAGGAAATACCTTTCTCCTATACGAAATATAATTCTTCTAGAATTTTAAGAAAATCCTATAGGATTGTCAATATTTCCTGTAGGAAAAATATTTCTCCTATGGGAATTATCATGTTCCTATGGGATATTAATTTTTAAAGGTAAATATCTCACCTGTCAGGTGAAACACACTAAAAACAAAAGTGGTTATAAACTATTTAGACAATGGTCTTACATTTGGTATATATGGATTTATCCGAAACTGCATCTTAAGCGGGTGCAAAAATGCCACCTTTGCACTGGCATAATTATCCGTCACAGTGTTATAGATGAATTGAAATTGGTCATTTAATAACAAAATGACGATAAACTTTATGATATATAAAAATTATGTACAGCGTGTAAAATAATATCAAAAGCATTGATTATACAATAATACGTTTATTAGAACAATGTTTCCCCCCTCTCTCTCTCTCTCATTCACTCGTTCTTTCCTTCTCTTTTCTCTCTCTCTAAATAAAACTCCAATTGAAACAGTTATATAGATATGCCCGACTTATTACATATCGCATATTCTAGTACCTGAATGTGTCACATATCCGATTGTGCTGGTGCTGTCATTTGTAGCTGTACTCTCCGAGTTTGTTGTAGAGATTAAGTTTGATTTTAGCTCCCCAGGAACAGAGTGTTCTATAGCTTGGTGCAGATTACAAGGAACGTAATCACTACACATCATGACTATGCCATTGTTGTTGCTTTCGTCTACCAAATCAGCTGTTTTAATTTCAGAATGGTACCCGTGTTGGTTTTGCTTCAAACAGGATAGCGCATTCGTCGTCGACATATTTGTTTCTGTTGAAATGTTACTCTGTAATGCATACCACGATGCAGTTTCGTTCCAAGCATTTAATGAAAGTATGTTCTGCATATTGCAATCTGTGTTTTGTTCAGGGTTTGTTGCTTGTTTATTGAGAGTTAGAGTACCTAAGTTTCGTTTATCATCATCATATGGAATGCCATTATTTATTCCATCATGAGGCACATAACCAGTATTTTGAGTACCAAGTTCTGGAGATGCTATATAATCCGAAATATCCGCATTCTCTAAAAACAAAATGAAAAATAAGCACATTAATATATTCGAGATTTATAGTTACTATAGTTGTTAAAAATAAAAGGAATGATCTACTGTCAGCTACTTCAACACACCTCAATTACTTTCGGACTCTAAAATGTGCTTTGCCCTCAAAAAAGTCAAAAGAAATTTGAGAACAATATTAACATGTGTATGCTAATGCTGTTTGTACTTCATGCGGCAGTGGTAATGTTTAAAGAAAGACAGTACATGCATAGACGAACAGTTTCAAAACCTTTACCGGACCTTACCATTTAGGCATTGATCCACAGTAACCGCTTGCGTGTAATCTGGGGGCAATTCTTTCTTCTGTTTAGGTTTGTCGTTTCGTTGTTTCTCAATAAATCCGCTTGCAGGTTCGTCGGTTTTTATACTGTTTCTAGCTACTTTAATTTGGTCATGACTCAACGTCTCATTAACTGAATTTGACATTGTTTTCATCTGAATAAGAACGCCATTTGGTTGTGGTACTGCATTTGCAAAGCTCTGTGTTGTAACGGCTATAGATTCTGTCTCTCCAGAAATGCATACAGTTTTTTCCACTTGTTCATATTGGTGTGATTTCCCTTGTTCATCGCTGAAAATCTGAAAAGGTTAACAACATTTGTTGACCATCATTGACCATCATATTTATCTTTGATCAACTCATTGTTCTTTTGTCAGACCTAGACAAAATTTAGATAACGATATTCTTGAATCCATAACTTTTGGTAAGTTCTGAATTGTCAAAGATACGATCAATAAAAAAATAAAAATAAAAGTTTACAAAACAGAACCACATTTTTCAAATCGTCATATTATTGCCACTTTAAGTGGGCTGGATGATTATGGCCATTTAAAAACTTTATTAATCTTATCAAGAAGAGCTCTGTATAAAGATACTGAGAACATCACAAACAGTAAAGCAGAAAAGTCTGGAATTTTCATAATAAATAATATTTTATAGTTGAACAATATTGGCATTTCTTTTGGGCACTTGAATGTATGTGGTTGATTTAGCAAATTAGATCAAATTAAAATTATATTACGGAAGGGTTCATTTTATGTGTTTGCATTTACTGAGAGTAAAATTGACAATAGTATATCTGATTCTGAATAAACAATCAATGGATATAGGCTGGTAAGGCGTGACCGTGACAGACGCAGTGGAGGAATTGCTGTATTCATCAAAAATAAATTACAGATTACCGATGTCCGACAGCATCATGATATCGAAGTTTTAAATTTTTATTTAAAAATCGGCAACTCTCCAAAATTTACTTGTGTAGTTGTGTAACGTCCACCATGCTCTAAATGTGAATGGTTTGAACATTTTGAAAAACATGTTGAGTCATTAACTACTACTTATAACAAAGTAATAATTATGGGTGATTTTAATGTTGATGAAAATAAAAACTCAAATCTAAAAAAGTTATGGAAACGCATGGACTATCTCAAATAATAAAAGAGGCCACAAGAGTAACAAAAGATTCCAGCACCCTCATTGACCATATCCATGTGTCCGAACCTGGGGATATGTGCAAATCCGGCGTAATACATATGGGTATAAGTGACCATCATTTAGTTTATGCAGTACGAGGGAAAATAAAATATGGTATCAATTGTCATGTTAAAATAAAATTTCGCAGTTTCCGGAATTTAGATGAAGACCAATTCCATAAAGATCTCCGCGCAGTAGAGTTGAATGAAATTAAAAAATTGAGTGACGTAAATCAAATGTGGGACGATTTTATGACAAAATTTTTCAAAGTAATAGACAAACATCTACCTTTTAAAGAACGGAGAATAAATGTCAATTCAGAGGAGTGGATAAATGATGAAATTTTAAATGAAATTCACAATCGCGAATATCTACACAAAAGAGCATTACGATCCAAATCAGCGGAAGACTGGAAACTTTACAAAGCCAGCAGAAATTGTGTCACCCTCAAGATCAGAGAAGCGAAAGGGACTTTGTGGAAGAAGCAATCGACCAGTGTACTAATCGTCCAAAAGACATGTGGTCGCGTATAAAACAGTTTTTACCATCGAAAAGAAATTCGTCATTTTGTTCACAATAACAAACTGAAAACGGTACTATTACATCTTTTGAATCTATGCCTAACTATTTTAATGATTTCTTCTGTAGCATAGGACATGAAATTGGTAAACAGTTTGATTCCTCTTTAACAGAGGTTGAACAACTTAAACCACCAGGTTCATATAAAATTCCAGAAATTACAATTGATTTTATTGCAAATGAAATTATCAAAATGGCAACATCAAAGGCCACAGGTATTGATGGATTGTCTGTAAAACTTTTGAAGTTGTCATTTAATCATATAGGCGATATTCTACATTTTATTTTTAATGAGTCTATATCTTCATGTAAATTTGTTGATGCATGGAAAAGAGCTAAAGTAGTCCCATTGTACAAAGCGGGTGATGAACATTTGGTAAACAATTACAGACCTGTGTCTATTCTGCCAGTTATTAGCAAAATTATTGAACGTCATGTTTTTAATTCTTTTTATGAATATTTATCCATAAACAATTTAATTAACAAAAGTCAATCTGGTTTTCGGCCAAGTCATTCATGTGAAACTGCGCTAAATTGTCTTACAGATAAATGGTTCAAAAATATGGATGATGTAAAACTTACTGGAGTTTTGTTCATTGACCTGCGCAAGGCTTTTGATACAGTCAATCTTAATGTGTTTCTATCCAAGCTTGCTTCTTTTGGAATTTGTCAAAATACTTTTATCTGGTTTCAATCTTATCTTGCAAATCGAAAGCAGTGTGTTAGTTGGAGAGGTGTGTTATCTCATAAAAAAGACATATCTTTAGGAGTCCCTCGATCAGGTGTCAATTTTAGGACCATTATTTTTTTATTCTATATATAAATGAATACTCAAAATGTCTTAAACACTCTTCGGTTACAATGTATGCAGACGACACATCACAGGATGTAAGTGACAAATCTGTAGATGTTATAGAAAAAAAACTTCAAGAAGACCTCAAGCTAGGTACGGAATGGATGATTAAAAATAAACTCAGTATAAATCTTCAAAAGACTCAATGTATGCTTATTGGCACATCTAAAAGGTTCCACAAATGTAGAAATCTGAATATAAATTTTAGTGGTGTGCAAATTGAATTTGTGAAACAGGCTAAGTTATTGGTGGTGTATATAAATAATATCTTATCCTGGAATGCTCACATCGATTTTATTTCAAAGAAAATTTTAGGAAAACTTGCTGTGTTAAGGAGAATGAGCTATTTTATGCCACCAAATGCATTACAGAAGGTTTATAATAGCATTGTGTTTCCACATTTCACTTATTGTTGTACTGTCTGGTGTAATGTAAACAACCAATTGTATTTAGATAAGTTGTTCAAACTGCAGAAAAAAGCCGCCAGAATACTGTTAAATGTACGAGATATTTTAACTCCTACCAGTTTTTTATTTTCTTGTTTATCATGGATGCCAATTAAGGATTATTCTATGTTGAGACAATGATCTTTTTGTACAAGGTTTTACACAATCAAATGCCTGATTATCTTAGTGTGTTACACAATCAAATGCCTGATTATCTTAGTGTGTTTTGATATACAAGAGATGTTAATTTTCGCCAAACCCGATCAAATGATTTTATGTCAAACCTTTATTATTTACCACGTCCCAAAACAGAAAATTATAGTTACTCATCGGCATTTCTTTGGAACAGACTTTCACTAAATGTTCGAAATTCTACTTCAGTGAATAATTTTAAATCTGTGTATCTTATTAGGGAGTATTTGAACAGAGCTAATATTTAGCTATTATTGTCCTTTTTCTACTCACTTTTTAAGATAGTTTAACAGTTACATGTATATTATCATGTACTAAGATAGTAATGTGCTTGTACGTTTTATATATATATGTGTGTTTATATTTAGATGCTAATGTTATTGTTATAATATGTATGATTGTAAATATGTTTCAATGCAGGACCACGATGAAAACTAGCTACAGCTAATCGTGTAATCCTGGATAAATAAAAGATATTATTATTATTTATTTATTATTTTAACAAATCAATTTCTATAATTTTGGTAGATCTAATGGTTAATTTTGTTGACCACCCACCTAACAGTCCATACACATCAATGCACCTTGGCACATAGTAGCATAGATTAATATTAATATCTACATATTCGCATGGATCTTAAACATTTCACTTCACCTTAACTTACACGGCCTTTTTTCAAAAAATAGTTAACTTTAGAGCCACGGGTTGAACAACAACACGTTCCAATACTTTTCACGTGGCATGCCATTTGTGCACAGCAATTATGACGAAACACAGTAAAGTAAAGTGACCTTTATTTCTAGGCGTTTTACTGGTTTGTATATTCTTTTAAAAAACATTAGGCATTTTAGGGGACAGTATTTATGCAATATAATGTTGAAATGACAAAGCATGTTCGTTGTGTGGAATGTCAGCACTCACTTTATAGAAGATCTGATTAAACAGGTTTTACAGAATCCCTTTATGCTTTATTTGTCTGTGTGTATGTTGGATGCCAAAAAAATAATGAATTATATAATTGCAATAAAAAAGGAAATATTTATAACCAACCTTGTTATCCATCTCTGGAATGTGTATGGGAAATGCTTCATCAAAACCAAGTTTATGTTTAACATTTCTGAAATCAACAATAACACAACAATTTTTCACGTAAATTGACTCAAATATTTAATTAAAGTTTTTAAATGCACTGCTAATGAATGTTATTTCATTTCATTCTTGTACCACCTGATATGCAACTATTTCATTATTTTTGAATTTCTTTTCTGTTGTCTTACAACTGATAAAATCTTATACTAAATCTGTATTAGTGGTTAAATCTATATATTATTGTAATCTGGGCCTTTTAACACTTTTAAAATATTTAACTTAATAATTAGAGCTAGATATTATATAGTTACAAAAAAACATACATATGTCACTGTGTATTTTTGATAAACTTTATTCGTTTTTTAAAGATCATTGCGTTTAAATATTACCATGTGTACCTTACAATGAACATAACTCCAGCCAAAACAAGGGAAAAAACAAAAAGAGAAGCAACTACTATTCCTGCAGTGGCTCCAGATGGTAAATCTGCAAGTAAGACTTAAATTCATTCATCCCGAATAACGATTTTTTCTTCTTCATTCTTTAACAAGAGGCCAATAGGCCTTAACGGTCACCTGAGTAGCATATAACCCATACACAAACTTGTCGAGAAGTCTCATATGCATTTAATTAAGTTTCAATCTGAAGTAGAAAAATTATAAATTAGTATACATATGTTTTATCTAAAACAACCTCCTATCTCACATCCCAAGGGGCAAACAGAAACTCTCCCTGAGGGCATTTAAACAAACAAACAAAAACAGCTTTAAAAGCCATCATGAGTTACTCACTTCTCCTGTTCCAGCTTTTTAATAAACAATAAATTACCATCTGGCATTTATTCCCAAATCATTTTACATGTATCAGTGACTTTAGTTAGCCAATTATTACTTTACTATTAACAAGTCTATTTGTCTATTTAGAAAGTTCACAAACTGTTTTTGTTTCAAATGAAAAAATACTTGCATAACTCTTTGGATCGTACAACTTTCTTAAAATTACATTACATTCAATGATTAATATGAACAAGCAAAGGAAGATAACTCCATTATGAAGAAGAAATGGAAGATAAATCCATTAACTGTTACCACCCCCCCCCCCCTGAACTATTTCCAAATGCTTTCACAATCTCTTAACTTTGATAGACAGCTCCATTCTTACTCTTTTCTATATTTGTGAATTTACTCATTTCTTTCATTGAAATTCCTGAGCAGAATAAAATAATAAGACAAATATATAACCCACTCCGAGCTATAACCCTTGCCTTACATGTAGGTGACATGAAATATTACTAAAGATGACAGCTCAATGTTTTTTTCTAAATATACAGTCAGTTTTTATTCTGTGTCAGTAGATGTTTTTTTAATATTATAAATATATATTAACACAAAATTATCATTTTGGCCACACCCTGCATTAAGAACCCCTACCCTATACACTCTATGAGTGTTTTGGCCCTGCCCTAGAGTCAGAACCTGTATCTCGGGGGACATGACATTTAAAATTTTGGTACAGGGATTCCTGGTCAACAAAATCATGAATTCAGTTTTCCTTACAGGTGTGTGGGAGTTGATAAGAAAAGTTTTAAACAATTTATGCATTTAACACTATACATCCATTTTGGCCCTGTCCTAGAGTAAAAACTCATACTCCAGGGGACATGAAATTAAAATTTTCGTAAAGGTCTTTCTGGTAAACATAATTATAAAGTCAGTTTTTCTTACAGATGTTTGAGAGTAGAGAAGAAATATTTAAACATTATATGCATTATCACTATATGGTTTTATTTACGCCCCCCCCCCCACTTCCTAGATCCTGAACCCCTGACCCAGGGGCCATGCATTTTACAATTGAGGTAGAGGAGTTAGTGGGCATCATAACCATGCATTCAGTTTTTTCCCCACATGTGTGAGAGTAAAGAAGAAGATTTTCTTAGATTTCATACATTTTTACTATATGGCCATATTAACCCCGCCCTAGGGCCTAAACCCCTGTCCCATGATTTTCACAATTTAGGTAGAAGACTTCATGGACACCATTACCATGTATTCAGTTTTTAACAAATATATATGGGAGTAGAGAAGAAGATTTAGTTTTTAACAAATACATGAATATATGGAAGTAGAAAATAAGATTTTCTAAGATTTAATACATTTTACTATATGGTCATATTGGCCCCACCCTAGAGGCTGAACCCCTGACCCAGGGGCCATGAATTTCACAATTTTGGTAGAGGGCTTCATGTACATCATAACCATGTATTTAGTTTTTAACAAATATGTATGGGAGTAGAGAAGAAGATTTTCTAAGATTTAATACATTTTTACTATATAGCCATATTAGCCCCACCCTAGAGCTTAAACCCCTGACCCAGGGGCCATGAATTTTACAATTTTGGTAGAGGGCTTCATGGACATCATAACCATGCATTCAGTTTTTTTCCTCACATGTGTGGGAGTAGAGAAGAAGATTTTTGAAAATTTGGCTATTTTTAGCATAGTTGGCCCCGCCTATGGCGGCCCGTGGGTGGTAGAGCCACGAATTTCACAAGTTAGATTCCTCTTACCATGGAGATGCTTCACACTAAAAATGGTAACAATTGGCCTTGTAGTTTTCAAGAAGCAGTTAAAAATGTAAATTTGTTAACGCACGACGCACGACGACGGACAAAAACAGATAGCAATAGGTCACCTGAGTTTACTCAGGTGACCTAAAAAATCGGGATTTTTTAATGTAAAGGACATTTCAATAAATCCTTATATTTGAATCTGAAACAATGATTAAAAAATTAAATTTCAATGAGAAATTTATCATAATTAAAGTAATTATTTTAATGAACAATGCGGACATAAAATGAATGACAAAAGAGAATAGATGTTCATCTTTCCCGGTCAATAAAATTAAAAATAAAGATTTTACGATTAAAGTTGCTTTTGAATCTTTTCCAATTACCGTTGTCTGTGGGTCGGCCAGTCACAATTTCACTCCTTGGCCCCTCTCTTGTTAGAGACAACGCCTTTACCCATATTCCGTACTCTTTTTCGGGCTCAAGGTTTTGAATTATGTACTGTGTATTAGCAGATGCTAAAACCGAAACCGAACTTTCAATCCCTATTAAAGAAATGAAATGGATAATACAATCATTTCTTATTCTTAAGTAATATTTTTTTCTATTAAATACCAAAAAATCAAAGATTAAATATACGTGCCTATGATGAAAGGCTCCTATTTTATTTATAATCTGTTATAATACACGGAGAAAATTACCATCCTTCTGTTAAAAATGTTTAACTTTTACCTTTACAGTCACTTGACGATATCAGCTGGCAGTAGATGATTTTATAGAAATGGACGTAAGCATTGCTATCTGTACTGGTATCACAGAGATGTGGACTCCAGGAGACGACCAAACTGTTTTCTGGTGGCTCAGGTTGTAAAGACACATCCCGGATTTCTCTTGGCTCTGAATTAAAAAAAAAACCTTTCAATGCGTTCTAATACTACACTTCAGAGAAAATCAATAATCACGGGATAATTATTAAAGTGAAGTTTTCTGTGCATACATTAGATCTTGTTTCTTAAACAGTGTTTGTAAATCTAACTAAAGCCAATTCTCAGAGATCTTCATAAAAACCGCAAGACATTCGGTTCAGCTGAGTTGAAAAAGGCTTGAATAATTGCAATTACATGTGAATATATTTTTTTTTACAATACAGTATTTTCTGATACCAGAGTCCTTTTTGTAAAGACAAGGATCCTGCCATCTTATTCCACTGCTGACTTTTTTCTCATCTAAAATGGCAACACCAAAGATGACATCTTGAATAGAACTATTTATATCATACTGGTGAAGGACTTTGTGGGTAACATTTCCTTTGAATAACAGTTTGTTTATTTCGTTCTGAAAAAAAGAAGACTTTATACATTCTGCATGTAGTATAGTATTTGCGCTTGCTTTGATTTTGAAGACATTGGATGCTTTTTTCATCTAAGTGTTGCTGAACATTAAAGTAACTCTATCGACATAATGCAAGCTTTATATCAATATTTACACAGCACCATTGTCAATAAAATCTAATTAGAAAAACGTACATTTGAATGCCAGGTAAGACGTATATGTTGCATATTGATAATATGAGATATGAGACTAATAAATACTACCTAAACTTTCGCAGAAATCCATTAGTTGTGCTTAATAAAATAAACTGCTGTAAATGTATTTTACGTTCAGTTCATATAACTTTTTTTTGCAAAAGCTCAAAACGTCTGAGAGAGTACAGCTGTAACACAATTTCAGAACAAAAAGTACAAATAAAAAATCTTCGTTACAGAGGAGCGATCTTTTTGTATACCTGACATTGGAAGGGAGCTGGCTTTGCAGAACACCATACAATATCAGCCTCGACTTGACCTTCTCCTCCAAACCAGGTCAGTTCTACCTCAGATGTGTTCAGATGTTCAACTATCAATTTCGTTGGAGCAAAACTGTCTGTTAAAGTATGAGAATTTATGTAACCATTCAAATAGAATAAAAGTTCATATTTGTGTCTTCTTGAATTTAGATAAAATATTGAACAACATTCCCACAAGCTTATTCGAAACTTCAATAACGTTATCTTATAACTGTTAATTTATCAGTAGAAGCATACGGTAGCGTATTGCTGCCAAATTAATTTTAACAAGATACTAGGTCGTTCGTACATTCATGTATTACTCATAATGTTAAATTGAACGGACCTTTGAATTGTGGTATTGTTATCGTTGAATTTGGTGAACAGCCAATTTCATTGCACCCATATACTCTGATAGAAGAGTTTCGTGCACACGGGATTTGTATTTGTCCATGCGAGCTCTCTGCCGACACCGCCACTGAAGCACCATCATGTGCAAGGGTGTAATTCGTCAAATTTCCATTTTGATTTATTCTTGGAATTTTCTAGTTGGTCATAAAGCAGACAAATATATAACCAAAAATCCCCCAAAAACTTTTACAAACAAAACATGATTTTTTTAAATTAAATACGTACATCTGCTAAACAATATATAATATATGGTGGCGTAATTCTGCCACCACTTGCCATATAGATATGTCTACTTGTCAGATCTTTATACTATGACACGTGAATAAGAAACAAGTCGGCATAAAAATCTGACAAGTAACTATCCGACAAGTGGTTGCAGAACGAAGCCAACTTAAGTATCAGTTTATCTGACAAGTCGATATTCATTTGTCTAACATCTGACAAGTCGATCTATCGATAATTAATGTTGATTTGTCAGATCTTTATGTTTTTGTGTCCAATCCTTAAGTCAACTTGTCAGAAAAAAATGGTATGATAATTAAATGGCAACTATTGGGCATTACCACATTTTTGTTTTAAATTAGACACGTGAATAACGAACAAGTCAACATAAAGTTCTGAAAAAGCAGGATAATGATCTGACAAGTCGAAATGAATATACGACAAGCGGTAGCACAACTATGCCACCATATAACAAGAGGCCCATGGGTCACATTGCTCACCTGAGCAACAATAGACATGATAAAATCAGATTAATGGAGTCATTATATAAAATATCTGGACAATGTGGTATAATGCATGTCGATCCTGTATAAATAAAAATCTATTCTTCCCCCTGGATATTCTTTTGTTTATAATTAAGTCCCTTTTCTAACAGGATCATTTTAAAAGTCATATCACATGTTGAGCATTGCAGTTCTCAAAAAGATTCTAAACAATTGTTTATATATGGGATATAAACCTACATCAAACTCTGAACCCCTTGTGAGGTTGATAAATCGTCCAAGGGCCAAAGTCTAAACAATCTTAAAAAATCAGCAATATGTCAAAATGCTTGCATATAAGTTACACCATATATTATAACATTTCAATTTTTGTGAATAATTAAAATGTTTTTCTTTGTAAAATTGGATCCCCAATGTGGCCCAACCCTACTCAAGATTTTGATTTTAACGAATTTGAATCTACACTATCTGAGGTTGCTTTTACTAAAGTAACAGCTTTTCTAGGCAAATGGTTTTTAGAGAAAGATTTTTGAAGATTTTTCTCTATATATTCCTATGTAAAAATATTTCCCCTCCCCGCTTGTGACCCCACCCTTACCCTGGGGATCATGATTTGAACAAACTTGAATCTACCCTACCCGAGGAAGCTTCCACACAAGTTTCAGCTTTTCTGGCCTATCAGTTTTTGAGAAGAAGATTTTTAAAGATTTTAGTTCTCTATATATTCCTATGTAAAAATTTGACCTCCCATCGCGCCCCCACCCTACCCCGGGGGATCATGATTTGAACAAATTTGAATCAATCCAACCTGAGGATACTTCCACACAAGTTTCAGCTTTCCTGGCTGATTAGATTCTGAGAAGAAGATTTTTAAAGATTTTTCTCTATATATTCCTATGTAAAAATTCGACCCCCCATTGTGACCCCACCCTAATCCTGGGGATCATGATTTGAACAAACTTGAATCTACCTTACCTGAAGATGCTTCTCCACAAGTTTAAGCTTTTCTGACTGATTAGTTTCTGAGAAGAAGATTTTTAAAGATTTACTCTATATATTCCTATGTAAAAATTTGACCTCCCATTGTGGCCCCACCCTACCCCCAAGGGGTCATGATTTGATCAAACTTGAATCTACCTTACCTGAGGATGCTCCCACACAAGTTTCAGCTTTCCTGGCTGATTAGTTTCTGAGAAGAAGATTTTTAAAGATTTACCCTATATATTCTTATGTAAAAATTCGACCCTCTATTGTGGCCTCACCCAAACCACGGGGATCGTGGTTTGAACAAACTTAAATCTACCTTACCTGAGGATGCTTTCACACAAGTTTTAGCTTTTCTGGGCAATCAGTTTTTGAGAAGAAGATTTTTGAAAAATACCAACAAATTTTCAATAATTCTAAATAATCTCCCCTTTAAAGAGGGCGTGGCCCTTCATTTGAACAAATTTGAATCCCCTTCAACCAAGTATGGTTGAAATTGGCCCAGTGGTTCTGGAGAAGAAGATGAAAATGTGAAAAGTTTACAATGACAACAACGCCAAAGCCAACGCCGCCAGACAACGGACAAATTTTGATCAGAAAAGCTCACTTGAGCCTTCGGCTCAGGTAAGCTAAAAAGTAAAAAATTGGTTATGTGGCTTTGAATACCTTCCAGTAAACTGTGACGTTGCGATAGAGCGTATTGTAGCACGTGCCCGAGAAGAAGCCGCTCCGGAATACAAAGGGCTCTCTCGATGGTGCTGCCAACCGTAAACAACAAAACATCAAATACGATCATCTATATTGCATGCACAGCATGGCATGCCAAGTTGCTATATTTCTTTGATAAGTTACCATATGCTTCAAACCTTTATTAATAGCATCAATTGCATGGATAATTTTGGCCTATTGTTATATGTTATATGACATGTTTTTTTTTAAAACTTAAGCTTCATACATGTATACATGTAGATTCATTACCTTCAGAACACGTGGAAAAACTCGATTTTTTTATATCACTGTAGTAGAGTCCATTTGGGTGTTTTACCTGAACCGTTATGATGTATTTAGAGGCCGGTATGAGATCACGTACCAATTTACTTGGCGGTTCGTATTTGGTTGTCTGAAATATACATAATTTTTTTTTATTTCACCACTTAAATACCAAAAATTGACTTGACAATGATTTTTTTCAGTTTTACAAGTTGTAGAAAATTTATTTTAAAAAATTCAAATAAAACTAAGTCAACAACATTAAAATAAATATATTTTTGACCCTTTTTGAATATACATTTATAACCATCATGCAATCTTTGACCAGGTGTTCAAACACGGAAATAACTAGGGGCTTTCTAAAAGTGGTCGATGTGCTGCAAATAATTTGGTCTAGAACGATTTTGGTTTATTGTGGAAACTTGTAAAAAATAAATTCGAAATGATTATTAATGGTGTTTAAATACACACATATTCTTTGTATTCTTTGTATTCTTTATTCATGGTGTTTAAATACACACATTTTCTTTGTATTCTTTGAATGTGTCCCATTCAGAGTGAATTGTTATCTTTGATGAGGTCCATAAAAGTCCAGGTATTTTTCCCCAAGTGATATTGGCGCATGTGCAATCTGTCATGTTCTGAATCGTCACAATTATGAAACTTGTAGGTCCATACTTTGCTATCAGAAAAGAAATGAAAGAAAATAAATTGAAATCAAGATTAAAACTAGATAAACATTTATCACTGGAAGTAAAATAATAGAATTTTACGTTTCAAAACAACATCAACACTTTTATATATATATATATATATATTACTAAACATTTATAATTAACGCATTTCCATTGAGCTACATATTTTACTTGTATTCAAATACTTGTGCAAATGTTGAGATTCGAATTCAAACTTTTAGATTTAATTTTATTCTTTTACCAATACAAATCCTTGAAATTTACAGTGCACAAACACTGAAGTTAGTTTAAGACTTGTTACCTTATTTAGTGCATTGTTTAGAGATACATGTATTTGATACCAAAAACATTTTTAGATAGATTAGTACCGACGATGTTTCATGTACTTGCCTTAGATTTTTTTCTTTTATTTTAAAGTCGATACTCACTTATGTGTTGTCTGACATAAGTTCTTTGAAATAATTTTGATGAAACGTCATATTTGCTGTTCCAAATGTCCAGATTAATTCCGTAATATGTGGCACCCATGACAGCATCATTTGATGTCCAGGTACAGCTTATCTGGGACATTTTACTGCAGTGATCGTTTTTTATTATCGTTGGACAGGTAATTAAACTCTCACTATTCACAGACCTAGAACAAAGGATATTTACTTTTATGGAATTAAGATATCAGCGTATAAACGTTTAAAATACGTTGGAAAGTTAATATATGTTTATTTTTGTATTATTTCAGCAATAATAAACTTGCATCCTTTGCATGAGTAAAAAATCCCAACAAAAAACCTTTTCCTTTTTCTTTAAAATAATATAAACGTAAATGCATTGAATAGTGGTTATAAGGAAATAATCTCGTTGCTGAAACGATGAAATTGTGAATTTTATATTTTCATGCGTAAAACCACTTCTGTTTGCCTACATCGGTGCAGAAAAAAACTTTATTTTATCTATACAGTAGATACAGGTAACTGTTCGAATAAATGCTTCTAAGTGTTTCCATCTGCGTTGACTTACAAGGTAACGTTGAACCGAAGATCACAAGGGTGATGATACAATCCGAGTTCCCAGATACATGTCAACTCATTCTTCTGTTGATATATCACACAAGTGAAATTTGCAACATCACGGACAGCTTCATCTGCAGAGTGAAAATTGTAGCGCGGTATAAAATAATCAAAGCAATCATCATTCATCTAAATAATGCTTTTTTGAAAACCAAACAGTAAAAACATTCAATTTTGTGATTTAAAATGCATGTGTTTGTATGACAAATTGTTTTCATCCATATTTGATGAATTACTTTTATATTGTACACTGTTCAGTGCTCCTAGTAAACACTCACTTATATCACCTCAAAATCTATTCTAGCATTTGGCTGCAGGTTAAAAGACCTATGCTAACCGCTCAATCACTTTTAAAATAAATTGCTCTCTCAGCAATTAAATTATCAGAGCTCGACTGGATATTTTAAAGAAGTAGTCTTGAAAGAAATATCGCACAAACTTCAATTTTCTTCATAGGGAAGGGGGAGGGGGCTATATAAATACAGTTGTTAAAAGTAAAAATTGTTTTGCCACTCCTTGTTCATTGATCAGGAAGTGTGTTCAACTCAATTAAACCACACGTCGACCTAACTCCTAATCTCGAGAGAAAATTATCAACGCCTGTCATGTATCGGGACCTACAAGGTCTAGAATCAGGGGTTCGAATCTCATCCACAAAATGTTAGCCACCTTAGATAGGTAACCGTTTGACCAATTTCGGCACCCATTGGATACGTTAGTGATTTGTTTGTACAAACTCATCTGTTTCAATCTCGTGAACTTGATTTTCCTGTCACGGTGCCACAAATAAAAAAAATCCAGATTCCTGTCATGCTCTTTTTCATAAATATTAGATTTACACATCTTTTAACTTTATAGCTCATTAAAAGCGTACTCAAATAAGAATAATAATGGAAAGATAAAATTAATTCCCACGAGCAATATGATTTATTGGTAAAATATATCTTCTTAACTCCCAAACGTTTATGCAATAAATTATTTAATATCATGAAACGACATATGACTATGCATTCTAACATTTTTTATACTCCAGGGAAGAAAAATTGCATCATTTACCTGGCTTTATAAATTACCTTTTCACGTTGTCTTTGAGCGAGTTAAAACCGCATATTTTATTGATCAAATGACCGATATATAAATATTTAGTATTACGTAAAATGGGGTCTACATGGGAGACGGTGGGGATGCAGTCACACAATTAAAGGGGCATGGTCAATATTTTGGTCAAAAATTATTTTTCCGTTTTAATGTTTACAAATGCTTCAGTAAGGCATTTTTAAAAGGCAACCAAAATGTAGGGGTCATTCGTTAACTTATAAGCGAGTTACAGAGCTTACAATTATTTGCTATGTAAACAAAGCTTTTGTTTACATTTTGAATGTTGAAGTGAAAATTCCAGTTTTCGACCAAAAATAATGTGTAAAACGTTATGAACTGCTTATTTATGCTTTAAAAAATGAATAAGAAGATAGACAAATCAGTTTGAAAAGATTTTTTACTAGTATATTGAACCTATGTAAGCAAAATCGACACGAACCTTGTTTACATGCCAAAGAGTTGTAGGCCCTGTATCCTGTTTAAAACTCTTCGACTGACTCTCAAAATTCATTTGATCATTAGACATGCATTCCTAAACCATTGTAAATAATAAAAACAGAAAATTAAAATTTGACCAAAATCGTGACCATGGCCCTTTAGCATTACTATAGCGTTAAAACGCCAATATTGTCTATTATACAAAAAAGCAAGGTGTTTAAAGTGCAAAACAAATGTTAGCTTTGAATTGGTATAGCATCATGTGGCGATTTTAAACAAACGGTCTCTTAGAAAATACCGATTGTTACAATAAATTTATGAATATAATTTACCCAATTGCAAAAAGCTAGATTAATATTCCCTTTTAATGTAATCTCTTTTTTTGTAATGTTTGTTCGTCGTCTGATATTCCGCGGGAATTTTTTTATCATTTGAAGCAAAAATTCACAATGGTCGGGATACATTAAAAGACGACGTTTTAATTACATGTATCCTTAATGTTACGCGAGTGTCATAACCAACCAAATCACATAGTTTATTGAAATATTATAATTAAGTATAATATTAATTAAAAGTGTACTGTTTCCATGTTTCCAAAATTCCTTTATAGATATGAAAACTTACATTCGACGAGAAGATGTTCTGAACCAATAGTTATTTCTTTCCCATCCGAGCCATTCTTTTTACATGTGTACGTTCCCTCTTCTTCGACACTGGTGATTTTTTTTCTAAACAACACTGTCCTTCCTCCAACGGGGATTACGTGGTCATCAGGCACTCGCTTTTCAAACTTGTCCTCCCAGTACAGCATGGAGACGTTTACTCCGGAGTCCTCGAACACCGTACAGTTGAGCTCCAAAGTTTCGTTAACGACGACTTTTGGGTTTTTAGGTGTTATTTCTGTAATGAAATAATTTTTTTATTTTAAAATATTTTTTCTTAAAATTCAGAATATCAATATTTTAATACAAATATAATTCTAATTCTTTCTGGTTAATGTGCGTGAAATTTACTGCGTCTCAATGGCCATAACTTATGGGAATCCGTTTTTGAACGATATAGACATGCTTATAAAATATACACAGTCGTTGTAAGGCTTTGTATCAGACCAATTTCACAAACTTTGTGCCACCAATATAGCAATAAGTTTACCAAAGTGATGAAAAAAGTTTATTTTGTGTTTAAATTTCATTGGTTCTTTTGTCATGTTGTAAATTTTGAATTTACCGGGTTTTAAAATTAAAATTCCATCCATATTTAATAGTTAAAGTAATATTTTGAGAAGGAAAAACTGGTTGGTTTTAACATAAGTTAAAATATCTAAGGAATAAGCAAATTCAATAACACACTCAGATTTATATTATCGGGATATTGTCATGATCTGCAGTACTTGACGCTTTGTAATCTTTTTGGAAATTTTACAAAATATTCATAACTGAAGCTTCAATATGGAAAGGTACAAACCCCCGAATTCATCGGAGAAGAACCATCCAGCTGCTGCTGAGTGTATCAAAAATGCGATGACAAACGCGTTGCTCTCTTGCATCATTTTCTGAAGTTTGATCCGTCACGATTGCACTGCAATATCAATGATAACAAATCTCAAAGAGTCTGAAAATTTTAACTTTGATAAATGGCGTCGCGTTTCACGATGAACATAAAGCTAGAGGGAAAATGCTAAATTTTGATGAATTAAGAGAGTATTTTGTGCAGCTTCTTTGATTCTGATGCTGTAATTTAACACCGATGTTTGCATGTGGGATTATTCCTGTCTTTAAGAAATTAAAACTGCAGCATCTAATTATTATTTGACAGGTTACTATAAACTAGTAATTGACATACAATAGGATCTCTCGTGATTTGCGAAGATATATAATTTTTATCCAACGAGTTGCATGTGTGTTTCCTATCTCCGAGCCTATCTTTTTATCACTTGTTTTCTACGTCTCTTGTTAAACTTTTAAGACGTGAGCCGCACACCACATTTACCACAAGATGTTATTAACAACTTTCGCATGAATTTTAAAATACCAAGCTTTACAAACAAATATACATGTATCATTTTCAAACGTAATCTTATCAATCTATGAAAAAAAAATAAAACAGCATTAAATGCTTCACAATTATAACTCTAGAATTTCTCAGTTCTATTAGTTGTTATTTTTTCGATCTGCGTTAATATACTCAATCATAGTCATCCGACTTAAAGAGGTTCGTTCATCTGTTTTTGAGCAGTCATTTTGCGTCATCTGTAGTCTAAAATTCTGCATCATATGCTAATTCTATCCCCTCGCCAAGGCTTGGAAAATACACAACTTGTTATATAAAAATCATATACCATCACAAGTTAATCTTTTGAAGTTTTAAGATGTTATGTCATGTCAAATTGTTTAAATTTTCACGGATATAATTACCAATTCTTAAATTCTACATGATGTGCTGGTTTTGATTGTCGTCTGTTTGCAGTTGTATGACAATTCTTTCTTAAATTGTACGACAAACATTTTCCAAATCAACAGAAAAAATGGCTCAAATATGACAGCAATAGTTATACTAGAACATGTAAATTGGTATTGAATTAGCCGCCTTAAATGGTCCCCATGTGCCTTTATATTTCGAAAATTTACTAACTCGAAATAAATCATAGTATAAATCTGTCACAGATAATGAAATAATGGAAATAAATAAATAAATGATTAAAATTGTAAACAAATCTTGACAAAAATCACAGAGGTCCAAGTTTCATTATAATGATTTGTTGAAGAGTTGTATAAATAAAAGTGCTCTAATTTAACCCCTTTATTATAACAAGGCAGTGGATGTAGGGGAAAATGATGTTATAACTGGTTGTTAATGTCGTTATAGCATTTATTTTGAAATACATGTACCTCAAATGTAAACTTATACTTTTAAATGATACCTTGTGAATTAACCAAGCCTAGAAAGATTCACTGGACAGTGGCATCGGAAGAAAATTGAAAGAGAGGGGGGGGGGGGTAGACCTTATCAGAAAAAGAAAAGGATTATAAGAATGAATATGTTTAACTTTGCAAATAAAATCCCCCCCCCCCGGTTCCGACGCCTATGCTGGAATATAAAGTTAGATTATTAGTTCGAATCTAATTAGACGTCCGTTGACTTTATTTCTATATTATTCTAGACTTTTGAAAATAAATCCCAGTTTCAATTTGACCTATAAAAGGTAAAACTGTATTTTTCATTTCTGTACAACCTATTCCATTTTTAACACACAGTAAAACACAATATCAAATTATTCACCCTTTTTGTTTGCACCCCCATCTGTCTGCCTTTTGAGCGCAACATGAGATGAAACTTTAAATCGCTACCAGGCAGTGTGACTTGTTTATATATTTAAATGCACTTTGGACTTGAATTCCTGTATTAATTCTATTTATGAACATGGCATATTTATACAACACAGAGGATACAAAAATTACAAGCAAACTAATATAATTGCAAGATTATTTTCTTTCTATGTAATGCAACATTTTTATGAATGAAACCAGATTGACTATTTCTTAAGTTTCCTTACCTTTGTGCAGTTTGCCTTGCAGGTGCATTAAAATTAACGTGGTTAACCGATCCTCCATATCGTTATTTACGATAATATTTCCCGGAAAGTACTCATTCACACACAACCAAAAAGAAAGTGCTCCAAAACACAGTCAACTCTCTCAGAGAGAAACCATCTCAATACGCAACCGGTCGGTGCTGTCCTAAATAATAAAAGGACTTACCCAGCAATGTGTATCAAGTGATGTATAATCAAAATATAAGCGTTCAGCCCCTCCGTATTATATCGCGTAAACTTCTTCCTTCGAAATGTTAACAACCGTGCAGATAACGTCATAAATTGTAACAGATAAGAGACGTTTCAAGTGAATTCCGGGCGTGTTACACAAAATGAAATATAGAGGTATTTCTAAGAACAAAATCGATAGTGTGATACTACATTTATCAGTTCGAAATTAAACGTATATCTGACATGTTTAAGTTCTCAATGGAGGCCTTTTAACGTTGATAAATAAGTTGTTATATTACATGTAATATAAACCCACGCAAAAGACACATCTGAAATTCCCAGTATGATTTGAGTTAGCGATAAATAAGACGTTTGTAACTGCTCTCTCTCTCTCTCTCTCTCTCTCTCTCTCTCAAAAAAAAAGAAGAGACACTCACTGATAAAATTATATTAGCATACACCATACAATTTAGGGGTATATACGCCCCATAAAAGTAAAATCATCGCAGACGATAATTACAAATCCCGCGTGAACGGGTTACATATTTTTTTCTGCAATTCTCATTTCCTTTGTACCCAAACAACTTAAAATTATTTTATTGTTTGAAAAGACAAAATCAAACATGTACACCGTCGCTACGTGGTTATTTTGCCAAACGACATGTTCTACAATAAAATCAAAATCTAATCGAAATCAAGTACTTCAGCATTCACCTCTTTTTTGTTCTAATACGTTAGTGATTTAAAATTGGTAGTGAGGTTCTCGGTCTCTTAACTCATAATAAAAAAAAAATATAAAACCTTTTGTTTCGAAAAAAAAAAACCCATAATTTTAAAACTTTTTAATCATCAGCTCAACATCGATATAATGTGTAATGAAATCGACCAGCAATTGATAGATAGATATAAAGCTATGTATATATGTATAAAGTATCGATCTAATTATAAATATCACATGACAATTGTCTTTATGTAAAAAAGTAACTCTTATGTGATTTATTCAAGATATAGTTTGTTCATTTCTTTTTGGGGGTTTTTTGTGGTATCTTTTTACCAACACCACCCCTCTTCTTTTTATAAACAATACTCCTGTATTTAAAGCATGCAATCTTTGTATCCTCTGTGTAAGAATAGTAATGTGTGAAAAAATTACATTCTTTCAAGTTGAAAACACAAATGCTTCATACTATAGGGCACAGTTTTTTTTATTGTGTGATATCAATGAAAAAAAGTCTGTTCGTGTTTATTTTAATGACAGCTGCTCTATGTGGAAAAGGGCGAGTTACGCTTTGAACATAACCTTATGAAAGTCTGCACATAAACAAAGGAACCTCTGAAGGATGTCTTAAACAAACTAGGACTAGGGTAGCTTTATATTTTTTCTTTAATCGTTCTCACGTTGTTTAATATATATATAAATATATATATATATATATATATATATATATATATATATATATATATATATATATAACACCCTCTGCAACCACAGCTGGAAAATAACAATAACTGGGACATATCTTTGGCAACTTTCTATTAATATATGGCTTATATTATGTTCGTATAAATTACAAAAGACAGAGTGAATTCTCTACATAACCTAAATACCTTTAGCTATTGTTTAATTTAAACAATATTACTTATTGTTTGGTGATAAAGGGGCCAATGAGAAGTATATAAATCGGAAACAATTTGACTACTGATAGCCATAGAATTCCATAAGTGGGACATAATGACCTACTTGAGGATTCTGATAAAACTTCCGTTCAAGATTTTATGGATCAAGGACTCTCAGTGTGGAAAATATGATATCTTCATAGTATCTGTATAAAAAATAAAACCACTGCGCGAAGGATTGCACCCCCCTCCCCTTTCTTAAAAAAAGGATATGGATTGTGCTCAAGGTATTCGTGCATTGTTTTAGTATGTATTACCATAAGTTACAATAATTACATAAAGAAATGTAAAGTGATCTAATTCTTGAACGAGACAAACCATCTCTATTCAGAGCTGTACCCGCTGAATGCAAGTGTTAGGAAGCAAACAGACGTACGCACTGACGACTGGACATAAAAGCTCAGACCATTATACGACCCGATTAGACAAGCTCATTTAAAGAACAATCGGAAACGTCATTGAAATTAAAGAACTACTGATGGGCAATCCACGGGCACCCGAAAGTCTGATTTTGTTATGTTTTTTTTTTTACGGAGGGCACAGTTTTTCGATTTGGTGATTTATATGCTAGTTACTGATAAAATATCAAGTTCCTGTAGTGATAACAAGGAAATGATGTGAACCAATCTTCCCATGGCATCAAGAGATCATTTTTATAGCTAACACATTAAATATGTACATGGATTTATTGTGTAACTTCTGTCAAAAGAAGAAATGACTCTTCCTATGAATGAAAGATATAGTCACTGCAGATTGAGGTTTTTAAAAGTCACTTGTTCATTGTACATTGAAAAAGTACTAATTAAGGACAGTTTGGATGTAGTCAGATTAGTTTGCCAGTTTTTTTATTTTTTTTTAAATTTAATTGATATTAATGAAATACAACAGATTTTCTTGTTATTTTGTTTTTGTTCTGTTCGTTTGGTGTTTTTTTTTCTTTTTTACACATTTCAACATCGAAATAAATAAACCCCACAAGCTCCCATTTTAAAGATAAACATGTACATATATTCCTCGAGTTCTGAGAATAGAGCGTCATTATGACCCGTTATCAAACGGAACATACGCTATCTATAAGAAAAAAACTCACAAAAATATAAAGCCGGAACAGTTGGGCCTTGTTTTTGTCTGGTTTTTCACGACCTAGACACCGGAATCCATACTCGATTAAAGCGCCTTTCTGCTAGGAGTACAGCAGGCCTTTGAGATTGAAAGTTACATTGCAATAAAGCGCTTTTTGTCTCAAATCATTTTGAAACTGTTTAGTAGAAATAAATAACAAATTGTATGTTGATAAAAAATCATTTAAAAGGTAGATGGCAGATAAAATCAATATTGGTGAATACACCCAATAGTCAAAAAGATGTATATAAAATTTATGGCATTTAATTGTATACAATTAATGTATTGGGTAACTATTTGAAACTCTGCCTCTTCCAAATCATAATACATCTCAGTTTTAAAATATCTTATATAACATTGACCTTTATTAAATAAGTTTTCTACACCAATAGTTTCAATGCCTAAACTCTTTAGTAATAACTATATGTAAATGTTGCGGAAGAGAGGGTAAAACACGGTAATGCAAAACAAACTAGTTTTCAAATTATAATGAAACCCAAAATAAACTAGAATTGCACCAAACGACTCAGTTATTTTGTATTTCAGTATTTTATTATAAAAAATCGATAGTTTGTTTTGTATAAAAACCTTTTACCCTTCCTGGTAGTCACATTAATCATTCTAATAGAATATGCAGTCAGTGACTTGCTCAAGTCTCTATGTTTCTGTATTTTTATATTCATTGCAAGTTTTACTGTGTTTCAAAAATTATATTATCAAACTTTCGATTCGATATATTATCAAACTTTCGATTCGATAGTACACAGAGCATCAGAATTATTAAACATGGAGACTTTAGCAAATCTATCACTTTTCAATTTTCTTAAGTTTTTGTTTAAATATATAGGGTCAATGATCACAATACAATTGTTTGACGAAATTACAGTGCAAAGAATTAAAGTATTGTTCTAAGTTTACGTAAAATTGGGACAGCCTTAGCATTCATATTATCGCTACGATATAGACCAGAAAGATGATTTAACGCAAAGAACAAATGATCAAACACTGCTAAAATTCAGTATTTATATACAAAAACTTTTTTAAAGAACTGACTTACAATTTATGAAGGTGTTGTAACTCTCACAAACTGAGATGTAAGAGGAAATCCATTTGATGAAGATTTTCTTTTCTTTCTTTGAGTTTGTGCAGATTAGAATAAAAAAAAGGATTTCTAAAACAGACTTGATAAAAACAAAATTCCAAAACAACCTAATGCCCTATACGTTATATCATTATAATTCTTATTAACGAGGCCGAGTACAGTTCGAGTATGGATTTCCTGTTATATCTCAGTTTGTGAGAGATACAACATCTTCATAAATAGCAAACACATTTACTACATGTACAGTGTAAAATCTTTGACATTTAGGATTTTAGCTATAAAAGGAAACAGTTGGGAATTTAAAAAAAAACCCACGGTATGTCCCTTAGTTTAAGAACAACTTTTTAATGGAGCTTATTTATCTATAGATTACGTCAACATAAAAGATAATCATGTCAATATGCAGAATTCATGCTCAACAGTCAACAGCCTTCAACAAATTCATGTTGACATGCACGCAAAACTACGTTTGAAATCAATATTTGAGATTAAATGTCAATAGCATACGGCAGCGTATAGGGGCCTACACTTGATTTGATATCAACAATTCAGAATCATATTTTTCTATTATCTCATCAACATATTATTTATTAAAATATTATAGCTTTTTATCATTTTTATTGTATCTAGTAATTAACCACGATTCAGTTTATCTTCATGCTTATAATCAGTTCGGTTTTATTGTAAGTCATATCGACTTAACATAATACAGTGTGTATATATTTTGAAATATTGAAAATGAGATATTTTTCATATCGATAAAGCAACTCAGACAAACGATATAAATTTAATTATTCATTACAGTTATATCAGTTTAATATAATTCTTAGATTTATGAAAAAAAAAGAAGAAGAAATTATGATGTCATAGAACTGTTCAACTCTTTCTCGGGAAACGGACTTCTAATGGCACGGCACAGACTTCGCTCCATACAGCACATGAACACTATTTAGATGTAACTTTGGATGACAAAGGGATTTAAATGCCAATATTGTTGTTGATTCAACTAACAACTCAGCACTAACTTTCCAGAACCAAATAAAATATTAATGTACAAAAAGTTGCAATAATTTTTTTCAGAGCAATCAAAATATTTGTATTAGCTATGAAAGTGGGCATCTAGATGTGAGCAGTTTATTTATGGTACTATATCAAAACTAATTAATAATAATAATTAATAATATTAATAATAAATAATAGGAACTTCTAACTTAAAAATTTGAGGAAAACGGCGACTTTGCGTTTCAAACGAAGTTTAATATTTTCAGAGAATCAAAATTTAATATCTAACATTGAAATTTGAGGGTAAATCGGTAGTGGTATATGTATCCACCGAAGTATAGTATTTTCAAGGAAACACAATTTTTGTATGTAATTCAAGTTTCGTCCTAATACTGTTGCTGGTATTAATAATGACGTTGCAAGCTCTTTAAATATTTAACATACTTTGCTTTGAATGTTGCAGGAAGCTATCATTATAACCCATCATATGTCCCTGATCATAAACTTTCAACATTAAAAGAAATAATGGGATAATCCAAGGCTGATACTCAACTTTCAGTATTTTTGCGATTTTGTGTTCTAAACATAACATAATAATATGATTATATTTACAGGATCTTTAATTTGATTTCAAGAAAAAGGGACTGACTATAATTCAAATTAGGGGTCCAGAAGGTTATACAGTTTCTGTAATTTTAACTCTCAACTGAATTTCAAATTTTGAGATTAAAACATTATGTCTTAAGAATTATCTTAGTTTGGTTTATTACCATTAAAGTTTTGTAAACAATCTAAAGTGCATCGATTGTATTTGAAATATTCTCAAACGTGTAATGAGCAAGTAGAGACGAACACTCTGAAAATAAATTAATTACAAGATGATTAACATGATATATCCGATATTATTATAATATCGTATTTTTCCCAAACAGATGATTGGTCGATTGCTGTCACGTGACCGTGCTATAAATTCTGTTATAGACCTTACTATACTAAAAATAGAAAATTTATTGACCCCACTATACTAAAAATAGATTTTCATGTCAAAATACTGGTTTTGGCACGTGCGACATTGTGACGTCATAATAGCGAAATCAACACCTATACATTATGAACAAAATATTTTACTATTATACGCTTGAAGAGAATGAAGAGAATTGGTTTTTGATTTATTATAATAAAACAGTTATAGCCTTTTGGTATCGGTCAATACATGGACTTCGTCCTCGGTCGATATACTCTCATCAGGTCTATAAAACCATGTATTGACCTCATCAAAAGGCTATAATTGTATAAAATTCAGCAAAATGGAAATAAAGTGAGTCCATCATCTTACCATAAAGGGAGTCCATAATCTTACCATAAGCAATTAAACAGTATCAATCTGATGATACTATCCCAAACAGTACTTTTTGTATTTGAAGCCATTGATTTTGCCTATTTATTCTATCGACACCTTGATGTGTGGCCTTCAGAGTTGACAGGTTTGTTTTTTTTAATCTTACCGTTACCATCTTGTCAATCATGTATGATTATCTAAACACAAAATGTATATTCAACATTTTGATCAAGTTGAGGGTAGACATACATGTACCCTAGTATTTCCATGTAAATATGGACAAATTATACCATGATAATCGGAACAAAATATACATATCACCCTGTGGTTTATTGTACAAATGGATAAAATAATAGTATTATAATGAAACAATTGTGACTTTTGACTGAAATAACATTGTAAACCCAGTTCAAATACTATTTATGGCACACATTATATGAAATATATGTACAACATAGTCATGTCGTGAACATGACGTTCAAAAAAAAAAAGACATGTACAACAAAATCATGTCATGAACATTACGTTCATAAAAAACATTAATAATAGTTAATATACGTAGAACTTCAAAGAATGGAATAGTTGGATAACCCTGCTTGTGTCATTATTCATCACAAAAGTATTCACTTCAGGAATTTTCAATACATTAACGTCATTTTTTTCTATTAAGTGACAACCCCAAAATCGGTATGCACTTTTTATCAACCTTAATATGCATTCTCGACTTTTATAAATCATAATTAATTCAAAGGCGTACAATGATGCAGATCATGAGACATATTAAAAAATCTCGAGAATCTCACGTACATATACATATCTATAAAATAGCACCAAAATCTCTAAAGAGGAACCAACCAAAATAAAAAGGTGTTCTAATAAGTGTTCTAGATATATGTTTTTGACTTCATTTTGCATTTTACATATGGCTTTAGAGACCGTGCCCGACATGAGTTTAGCAAATGAACAATTTTAACACAAACTATGTCGATTGAATTTCTAATATAAATATAGTTGAACATCTGTTGTCTGGTTAAAAAAATAAGTTTAAAAAAAAATAAAAGGTTGAATGTTAAATGTCATAAAAAATTATATGCATTATTTATACAGGATAATTTGTACCATAGCGAGTGTGCTCTTGGTGCCGATAAATGATTTGTACCATCCGATAAAAAAGTAAGTGAATTATTTATCACATGACAGCTGTTGACAATGATAGAAATTAAGCTGCTCTTTTATTTTTATAACTTTTAACAGGTAATGCATACCAATAAGGGGTACCTTAACAATAGTAAAATATTCTTTGAAGCAATTAAAGGAGCAACGTACTCAAAGGACATTTGGAATTTGACAAATAACATATAGTCGGTTTATTTTTTCTTCAATTAAGAAAGAAACATTTTTAATAAATTTGAATCACGTTCATCGTCTCGATGTAATTGTACTTGCATATTTACATTTCCAATTGTCTTCGTCTGTGATAACATTACGAATCAATTTTGAACCCAAAAATCCAATAACTTCATAAAACATGAGTGACACAAAATGGGCGTGTCTTACAGCTTTACCAAAAACGGTATTGGCTGCGCCGCGCAGTAAAACATAGCATGTGCTACATGAAAAAATAGTGGTTTTAAAATAATGTTGTTTTAAAGTGTACAAATTGGAAATAATATAAATATAAGTAATAAGGAATCATTCTGTGAATAATATGAGGTGATAATTTCGGTCGGAGCGTGGTCAAATCTATCATAAAGCCCTTCGGGCTTTATTGGATTTGACCACGCCCCGACCGAAATTATCACCTCATAATACTCAAACAATGATTCCTTATTCCTTAAAAATTTAAATTGCAAATTTTCTCAATTTAAAATCAATCCTACATGTGTAATGATATATGATAATTTACAAGATAATCAGGAGGTAATTGTTCACTTTTTGAGACTATGTACATGAAAATTAACTTATATTGTAAATTGTAATTTATAAAATCATGAAACGTCATAATGTACCAATACAATAGTAAATTAATACTTCAGGACTAAATGACGATTCAAATGTAATAAAAACTCGACTAAATACACACATTATATATAAAAAAATCTTATGATACCGGTAGTATACGATGTGAAAAATAATAACATGAAAAAAGGAGGACTCAGAAAATGTTGTAAATTTAATAACAACAATTATCTGAGTTTTTGATGTACAGGAATGTGGTAGTTGGGATAAAGCCCGATAGGCTGAATACATGTACGTACAATAGAAACAAGAACTTAAACTTCCAAACCTGATAGATTGACTTTTTAAACTTAAAAGTTGTAATCACAGGTTGTCTTTTTTGACTAGAGTCAAATAAAGTGAGGTTCCGTGGTCCATAGACAAGCTTATACTTTTGAAAGGGCGTACATTACACAAAAGTAAAAGAGGGAGAAAAAAAAGTG
Source organism: Magallana ariakensis (assembly GCA_020458035.1). Classification (NCBI taxonomy): domain Eukaryota; kingdom Metazoa; phylum Mollusca; class Bivalvia; order Ostreida; family Ostreidae; genus Magallana; species Magallana ariakensis. The sequence continues at coordinate 11,674,874 of CM035817.1, read as the reverse complement.
AGTACGTCTAGGTTTTATTGGATAGACATCTTTTATCAAACCATTTTGTACCAGCAGTAAGCAATTACTTTTAAAGTGATCTTTCATGCCTATAACTTGGAAACTAAAAGAAACTTGTTTTATTCAGACATATAAGGTATGAAAAGATTATTTATTATAGCGCATTTCTTATAACAGACAGAGGCATTGTCTGGCACAGTGTCAGCCAATTTAGAGAACAATATTAACTTGGCCATAGCTTTTGAAGAAAAATTAGCACAAGGCTAAATTGTTCAAATTCAAACCGGAAAGTAACCAGCAAAAAGAAATATAACAATTATTTCAAGTCTACAATTCAATAAAAAACAAAGAAAGAAGAAATGAGGTAGAAATTAAAGGGAAAAGATATTTTTAGCTTGAAATAGCACATTTATTAATAATATTGTATTGTGTGATAGTAAAACATATGTGAGATATAAATCATACTTTAAAAAAACATAACTTTAATTGCATTTAATTGCTCCAATTTGCAATCACACGAATTATTTAAGCAGTTTTTTTTATTGGAATTTTAGTTTTTAAACAGATAATCAATTTCTATGAAATTAATATGAATATTAATAACTATGTGTTTATAGATGTTTAAAATTTCATCTGAAATCAAAGACAAATAACATCATTCAGAATAATAATTTGAGCACATTAGAGCATGAAAATGATTCAGTTCAATACTTGCATTGCTATAATAAAAACTTAATATAACATTCCCTTTAATGATGTAAATTCATTTCATTTGACAAAAAAGTAAAAAAAGAATTAAGCATTAATTCACTATCATACATTATATTTTCTGGTAAAATTGCTCCATATGTCATTTCAGCAACTCCGAGAATTATCAGAACGGTTCCAGACTTATAGAAATAATTATACTTACTTTTAAAAGTAATTAAAAAAAACCTTAAATGTAGATTTCAAAAAATAAATATTCCAACAGATAATTTTTTTATAACAAATCAATATAAAATCATTAAAAAGCTTTAACGTGGTGTAGGTGGTTGTTGGGATTTTTGAAATGTTTATAAAAAGTAAACAAAAAATTGTTAAAATGAATTGTAATTAAACACTGTACTCTCTGCAATTCGTTCAGCTTTAATAGAGGGTGTACTCACAAAAGTGCAATGCGAAAGCTAGTGTTCACATCTGAATATCAATTAACTCGCAGCTGTTATAACGCATATTTAGTAAATTATCAAATTAAAATAGGTGCTATCATGCATTGGAACTATACAACAATTTAACCATAGAAATGAATTTACATCAGTAATACATTGTAGAAATAAAAAAAATAACAAAAGAGTTGTAAAATTCGATTCATTCAAAAAATGTCAAGAATGATAATTGGCCCCACCAAAATTTTCAAATCACGCAACTCAGTCCTCAACTCAAATCCTGAATAGAAAAATGCATAAATGAGGAAAAAACTCAGACTCAAGGCCGAGTATTGACTTGAGGAAAGTTGGTGACAGTGGGGCCAGATACCACATTTAAACTTTGCACATGCATCTAAAATACTGGTCCTTTGAATGACCCCATCTATAATGCATGCAATGACATTGATGCAAAATTTATGAAATTAAAGAAATAGGTTTCTTTTCATGTAATGTAAATCACTGCAAACTAGCAGATTCTCCATAAGCAAAAATTAACAATCGGGTACATTTGTGATATCTATTAACAAAACCTTATTTTTAAAAAAAATTCTTTACGGATATTGTGCAAACACTTAATTTGGTAATTTAAACAATAAATCACTCCTCCAAACAAAAAATTCAGATGGCCAGAACTGCTTCAACAGACACATACCCACTGTTGAAGACCACTTCCTCCCTCTCTCCTTCTTCTCCTGAGCTCTCCTGCTCACCAGCTTCAGTAGACACAAAGCCTGCTGAATTTATCATATCAGCACTAACATAGCCACTGTTATGGATGCATGACTTGCTTGCAGAACTTCCAGCACTTGTGTCTGACTCAGTTCCAAATTCTGGATTACATTTTCTGCCAACTTCACTGTCAAAAAGTGAGGTTGTATTTATATCTTTAGTGCAATTTGAGAAATTTTCAAGTTTTTCCGACTCTACCTCTGTTTCTGCGATACCATTCTGAACATATCCCGGAAAAGACATTTCCATGGGTTTATTTAAAACGGAATTAACATTAGAGGAATCCACTGAATCATTTGGTACCTGGTGGGAACGAGATTGATCAATATTTCCATTAGGACATTTTATATTACTCATTGTCATTTCATCCATTCCTTCATTTGGAACATGATATCTATAAAGCTGATTCGCATTTTTGTCTGAATCTGTATCCTTAATAAATTGTTCAATTGTTCCACATTTTTCCACTGTTCCATTTGGAACATAACCCATAATAAATTTATCTTCAAAATCATTGGGAACATAATTCTGATCAATTTGATTTACTGGTCTATTTAAAACATGACCTGAGACTGAATTCTCCATTGTTCCATTTTGAAAATATTTTGCTTCATTTGGAACGTGATCCATTTCAATTTGATCCCCTGATTTGTTAGGCAAGTAGTCTGGGATAGAGGGATCATTTCGTATATAATCAGGGAAATTAGAATCATCGTTTGGCTGCTTTAAACAGGAACTTGTTGGGACTGAAGACATATTGGTTCCTATCATCGATTGTTTATTGAATTGATTTCTTACAACTTGTGCATTCATTGTCTGGTCATCATACAAAGGCCGAGATGGATTCACATGATGGTCAACAGCAAACAATTCTGTTTCTTTAAACTGGTTTCCACCACTCGGTGGTTGGTGAAAGGAATTTTGGGTTTTGTCTGCTTGGTAAAATACATAACCTAAGGTAAGTTCAACTGTTCCTTGCTTGGGATGTTGAGAGTGAACTTGATGGATTTCTTTGGATGTCTCTGTAGATTGTTGGCTAGTTTTGTTTGCTACAATAAAATGTGGATTCAATTAAGAATCTTGGATGCTCCGATTTAAAATCTTCACATTGTGAAAGTGGTTGTATTGTGTAAAATATAGAGTAATTCAAATCTAAAAAAAATTACTATTGAAAATATGACATAATTGGATTTGACTAATTGCAAACACCAAAACTGTCAGGTATTATAAGTTTAATTTTCAGCAGTAAGTTTAATAATACATGTATTTATTCAACTTACAATAAAAAATGTATCTTGCAATGTAAAAGCAAAAATATTAATGTTTTAAATAAATTTGGCAACGAGGAATCGGGTGGTAATTTATATAGAGAGGTAGTCACACACACAACTCAATTTCATTGAATGCTGTTTTGATGTCCAATGATTTTTTTGTGATCTATGTGATATAACTTTCTTTATCCATGTAAAATGTACATATAGTATATAAAATTGCAAACTGTTCAACCTTATAATTAACTACATGTAGCTAATGAGTGGTATTCAATAAACGATAACAGCTTGGTCACAAGCTGACCTTGCAACTGCATTCAAGTAAATCGACCAATCTTGCTTACAAACGTTATCATATGCAGTACATTTACCTTCTTCTAAGTAAAACATATTTTTAAATTTTCCAAAAAGAATATCTTGGCCATTTTAATATTTTAGCAACTATTTCCAGGATTTGTTGAAATAAAGAGCAAATATCTAGTAACACCTGATATGAATAAATTGAATTTTCAGAACAGCAAGTGCCATGTTTGATGTGCTCAGGGGAGTGAAGGACAAGAACATACATTTCAGCATCAAAGTTTATAGACATATGTACATATGGCAGATAACCATGGATATGCAGGTGCTCTACATCATGTGTGACAACACAACACTTCAGGATTAGGGTTATATATCACTGAGAGGACAATTATCATAAAGGATGGACATATACCATATTAGATTTTAGATCTATTCCCCCCAAAATACTGATCCACCACTTCTCTCATTGTTTTCCTACAACTACACAAATGCACGATCCAAAGTAAAACCAACAATTGCCAATTGGCATGCACAGTCAAGTTTAAGATATTATGGAAAATAATACTACTGTCATGTATTTATGTTGAAATAAAGAATCAATATAAAATAATAAAAAAAAAAGATTTTAGATTTTTTTTAAAGCGTTTTTGGCGGTTATGTGGGTTTACAGTGTCTATAACTTACGTAATAAACAGTTGCCACTTCCTGAGAGGTCATTGCACTGACATGACGATTCTTTCGATTCTGTTGGAGAGTTTTCTTCTCCAATATCAAAGGATCCATTTTCTATTATAGTGAGAAAAATAACCCAAAAATAATATGTATTATTCTGGTATATATTTGTTAAAATTGTTTCATCTTTTGCTTTTTTAACAGACCAACATGTAATTAATTATATGAGCTATATATGTACATGTATATCTAGTAAAACTCACTACGAATAAATACATGTTCATACTTTCACAAATAATCATTAAATATCATATTGTTTTTCATGCACTTATGTAGGCTTATAATTTTAATATAAAACTAATATCATTCATAAATATACATATAAATTTGTGATAATAGAGGTCAATGTAAGACATATTTTGAGGCAAGACAGTAAAGATATTTTCCAGATACACCTGAATAGTTAAAGGGGCATGGTCACAATTTTGGTCAAACTCTATTTTTCTGTTTTTATTGTTTATAATTCTTTAGGAATGCATTACTAATGATTAATGGAAATTTGAGAGTAAGTCCTTGGGGTATAAGCAAGATACAGGTCTCGCAATTCTTTGTCATGCAAACAAGGCCCGTGCCCTGTTTTTGTCTACATATATTCAATTTACCAGTAAAAATCTTTTTCAAGCTGATTTGTTTATCTTCTTATTCGTTTTAAGCATAAGTAAGCAGTTCCTAACGTTTAACACATTCATTTTAGGTCTAAAACTGGAATTTTCACTTCAACATTCGAAATGTAAACAAAGGCTTTGTTTACATAGCAAAGAACTGTAAGCTCTGTAACTCGCTTATAACTCAACGAATGACACTCAAAATTTGGTTGCCTATTCAAAATGCCTCACTGAAGCATTGTAAACATTAAAATCATAAAAATAATTTTTGACCAAAATCGTGACCATGCCCCTTTAAATGTTGTATAATTCTCTGAGAGTTACCTCTCTTATTAATGTCTAAGTTCAGGCAATAGTTTGTTTTAATGTGTATGAGCAATAATACTACGGTATTAAATGATGGAAGTTTACATTTCAAAAATCATTTATTATACTGTCTTGTCTTATCTAAACTTTTCTTTTGAATTTGACTTTTGACTTCACCCTGATTTCTATACAGTTTCAATACACACTTCCAAGAATATAACTACATGTTAATTGACAATGACTTCAAAATCTACATAATGTTCTCATATTTTTACATTGGCATGTAATCTAATTTAAATTTTAGGACTTGTAACGTGATCATTACCATGAAAACAGCGTGTATTAATGGCTGATGCCTTGGCATATCCATGTGGAATAACTTCAGCTTTCGGAATACATTCCTTCAGAACCTGACCGTTTTCCTGCACTGACTTCTCTGGAGTAGTGGGCTGGTTTACGGAGGTGGGGGACATACTTCCATGGCCGCTATCTTTGCTGATTTGTCGTGGAATATCGCCCTGGGTCAATGTACCTCCATTTAACTTTGAAGTGCTGCTTACAACACAGCGCCCTTCTCCTTCGTGCTCTATGGCTTTTATCTCTGAATAACTGTTGTCATCAGAACTGCTGTGTCTTGCAGCTCCATTACATGTAGCTCCATTCTACATAGGGGGCAAAATTGGAAATCTTGCAAAGCAGTTTATACATTCGTGTACATCAGTTTAAATCTAATCGCGCTAATATTTAATTATTTATTTCTCTTAATGTTGAAAAAATGAACCAAACACCTGAACTACGTATATATATATATAAGCTGGATAACTTACTGCTGTGATCAGAGGGGTGCTGGACCTATCCGAGGGTAATGCAAGACTATGGTAACGTGGAAAGACACCATTGTGCTGTAATAGACAATCAAGGTATTAAATGCATTGTCTTTACTATTTAAAAGATCAAGTCAATTCATAATTAAAAAGAGAAACAATGTCTTTACTGATCAAAAGATAAATTCAATTCAGAACTTGTTACTTATACATATTGAAGAATACACAAGATTTATTTTTTTCTTTTTCTTTTCAACAGAATAATTGTGTTTGGTAATAGGAAATTTTTAAATAGGATTGCATAGATGTATGTCTACACAATGCAAACTTTTAATAAGAAAATCACAACTGCCCAAATTTACCGTATTCATGTATGGAACAACTGCAGGAGTTTCAATTTCAAAATTTTCATTAAGGTGTAAGGTTTTTTTCACTTGTCTGAAAAAAGAGAGTCTAAATTATGTATACGTTGTTGTGAATAAATACTAGCTATCTATTTATATATTTACAATAATTATTTTGAATTGAAGCGATTTGATTCATGTCATCTAATAATTAAATCAAGTTTAATGGTTAGAATATCAAGTCAACAAGTAGTTGCTTAATCCAAAATACAGAATGTTGATTTTATACTCAGATTATTAACAAATATTTGTACAACAAATTCGACATAATTTTTTTTCTTCTGATCATTTAATGGTATAATTATATCTGTGTCGGTGTAAAAAGAATATGTACCCTAACGTGTATTCTAATACTTTCTCAATCAAGATATTGGAGTTCATTTTATCATATGCATGTGAGCTATGCAGAGACATTTCAACAAAAATCGGAATTCTTTGCAACAAGTGCCTTGAATGGACACAGCATGCTTTGATTTATTCAGTAAACTATATATTCATATTTACCTGACCACACAAAAACACCCAGCAACAACAAACATGGCAACAAATATGGATCCTATTACAATCCCTGCGACTTGTCCCTCAGATAAACCTAAAACATAATCCATTCTTTCAATAAATTTGCACCTCATAAAGACTACTTCTTTAACAATTCAGACTTCATCAATCATCTATTCAATTTACAGCACGTGTTTATCAGCCTGCATATTTATTTTTTTTCTCTTTGACATACATATGATTTTTCGGTCTTATATTCCCGTCGTATTTTTATACTTCAGTAAAGATATTGGATCTGAAGATATGACAACGTGAGATCACTCACTGCTGGTGGAACTCATTGCCAGATTCGCATACACTTAAAGATTATGAGCAAACTGATAAACTTTAATTTTTATTCATGCCAGATTCCAAATTGCCCCATCCAACCTTCACATGGTAAATCTCACCATCTGATCAGCAGCATGATTCCACGAAATGATTCTTGTTTTTATATGTGTGTGTTTATATTAAGCATCTGTATATTGACAATGTAGAGTTATTTCTGCGAATTCTTATTTTTAGACTATAAATCACAGAACATACCATCATAAGTTAACCTACAGTTAGTAAATGTATGCAAGACTGGAAATTAATATAAATGTTAATCTTCATTTGACGTTTCACATGTGTACAAATATAAAAGCCTTGCAGAAAAAAATATCATAGCCCCTAAAGTGTATGTTATAAAACTTGCTAATTACGGTACATGCATGACTTCTACTGTATAGCTTCTCCAACAATAATTATAAGCATGTGCTTAACTGTAATTGCAATTTTCTGACCCAATATTAAGTTTCCTAGATGTACAGTAAGTAAGTTTTCGACTAATAACGATGAAATCATCTCTTACATTTTACCCGGTTGGAGAGATTATCAACTTGCAAGGTGTTAAGGAGCCGATGTAGATTTAAATTTTAAGTATGTTACGAAAGAATTAATAACATTTTCATATCGAATCCAAGTATGACAGATGGGCATTAGATGTCAGTCAAGCGCTGCCAACTTGATTATTAAAGGATGAATCTAACGACCAAGTAATGACCCCTATAAACCACTTGTTTTGTATGTATTTTTTTTTAGAAATGTGAACATTGTGAAAAGTTGTTGGTATAAATAATGAATAAGGGAAGAACGTTTTTCTTTTTTATTGATATATATTGACTTCTATATCACTATATACGGTATATCTGGTCATAGTGTTTTTATTTTTTCCTCATCTACGGTGTGTCTTTGTTGTTTATTATGGATGTTTACATCAATTGATTACAAATTACGAGTAATAAAATAAAAGTATATTCAAAACACTTATTTTTTTTCTTATGTCCCAATCTGAGCCGACAGTTTTTCACTCTTATTTTTCAGTTTTTCTCAATGTTTTCAATGCTACAAAATTTCTTTTTTTTCAAACGTTCAACAAAAATTTGGATGTCATTTGTCGAGTTACATGTATGAGTGAGCAACGAGGGTCACAGTTTTTGTCACGTAAACAGCAGTCATTTGTAAACAAAACACATGGGAAGAAAAGAGTTGAGAGCGCTGTATCTCCGAGTGGATGAAAACAGACAAATTTTTGTTGACTACTTGATAAACCGTAATGAAGCATTGAAAACATGAAAAAAAAAATCGTAATATATTCTGCATTAATTTTAACTATAATCCTTTAAAAAGGCAGACTCTTTTTAACCGAAAAAAAATCAAATTCTGTTTCGTAATTTTCAATCGTTAACTTGGTCTTTTTTTATGCTTATCCCACTTATTTAGTGAATTTAAGTTAAAAGCGAGATTTATCTAGTTTGGATATTTTTTTATATAAACTTTGCTGATCTTTGTTTTTGCTTACAACGGACTGGTGTTTTTAGTTGGGTTTTTTAAAATCCAATTGGGTTTTTTTTTTAAATCCATTTCGTCAAATCTTATGATTTTTGTTTTATAGTTTTTTCTGAACAAGGTGAATCGGTCTATTCTGAATAAATAAAATACATGTTCATTTGTTTACAATACATTCTAAACAAATGCATGGACTATATGTTTATCATTTGTACACTGGCTTTAAAGTTAAATATTCGTTAAGTTTTAGAAATATCTTGGTTCTATGCAACTGAAAAATAAAATTTCTAGCTCAAATCGTGTCCTTGATTGTCCCTTTCAAATTCAGTAACTCTCTACATATTTCTCCTTCTCATATTGATTTCCAAATCTTAATTTTTGAACACCCCCCAAAAAAAAAAAAAATAAAAAATATATATATATATATATATATATATATATATATATATATATATATATATATATATATATATCACTTATAGAAAACCGGTTTGGACACCAAGCACATATATTGTTATATGGTCACAAATCAGTCATTTTTTCATGATATAGAAATATCAGGTATTGTTATTTATTAGTACATGTATATATGAAATAGTAAGAAGAACAAGAGGCCCATGGGGCCACATCGCTCACCTGAGCAACAATGGGCGTTCAAAAGATATTGTGCCATATGGCCCCTCAGTAGAATAACAAAAAATAAATATTGTAAAGTATTCGAATTTTACACTTATTTTTGCATACACGTTATCTTTGACATTGTATCTTTATGGAATACTATTTTTACCCAGAATAAGAAAATCCTACGCAAGATATAAAACTAAACATTTGGTAGGGGTACACCTCCCTCCAATTCCCTATATTTTCGTTCTCCCCCCCCCCACTTTATAAAGCGATCAAAATATATGAGAGCATATAGGTACATTTTCTTCCTCAACTATTTACTAGTTATTGTATTTTTTTAAAATATCATATAATAGTTATTGCATTTTATTAAAAAAAATCCTATAGATGTGAAGAAGAAAATTGTTCCCCAATCCGCTCAATTCCTCAAATTAAAAACATTCAAACATTTATTTGTCTTCTCCATTATAATTAAATTACTGTTGTTTACCTGGCGTAAACTCGTATGACTTTTATAACTTTACTCACATTTGATTGATGAATACACTGGAATGAAAATTGTTGTCACGTGACATGTTAAAGAGCTATAAAAATCAATGTTACATTATTGACAGGCACATCACTCTATTTTACTAAGGCCCACCCATTACTTTCATCTTTATTCAAAATATAAAAAATGGCTACAGACCAGGATAATTTTCCGCTGTAATATTTTCTTAGGAATAGCGATAATTCCTTTATCCCCGCAACAGAAATGTGTCAGAACTATGGAAATTGTTTAACGGTGTCGTTTTTATTTACTCGTGTCTGAAAAACTATCACAATTGATGTAGATTTCACATTATCCATTGTATAAAGAGGGGCCAGAGAGTAGTTATATACAGCATATCATCTTTTAATTTTTTTGTACAAGTATTTAATATTTAGCGAGACATTTCTAATGATCAACCAAAATTTCAGCGTCAATCGTAGAATTATAAGCAAGATACAGAGCTCACAATTCTGCTAGGTTTGAGTCATATATTTTGTTCACATGAGTTTATTACATTCAGCTTAAGCATTTTAACTTTGTATTTCCTATTCAGCATTTAAAGTGGAAAAAAAAGAATGGCCTCAGATCTGTGTACATAGAATTGTGAGCAAATCTCTGTATCTTGCTTATAATTCGAAGCTTAACACTCAAATATGGTTAGTAAATAGAAATTGAAAACAATTAAACACAAGAAACAAATGCACTATAACAAATAAAGTGCACAATTTATTTTTCAAAATATATACCTACACATTTCCGTCAGCGATATTAAACTCCATTTAAACTTATGAATAAATTCGAGAAAATGCTAAGCATCTCAACAAAACACATTGCATTAATCTAATAGGCCTATTACGCAAAAGATCATACCGAATTACCGATAGAATGAATAGTATTTTAGTACTCTTTTAATACATCAGATTTTGCTTAATTTCCGCAGGTTAACAGTTAACTGTCTGATTTACCGAAGTATCTGTTTGATTTGATACGTAAAAATTACAAAATACAGGCGATAGTTACAAAGCATAGATAATGAAAACGAAACGAAAATCAAAACAAGCTAACACCACCGTCATATGTGAAAACTGTCAACGCATTGAAATATTTAACCTCAATTTACTTCACAAAATCGGCACCAATGTATTCTGCATGTTTCAAAGATCCCCCTCGTACGCAAACTGTTGCACAACAAACTAATTCATCAATGTCAGTTCGACCCTTTTCCCTCGTTTTAGAAGTATGAATACGAGTCTTGGTAAAACGGGTGGGCAATCCCGGGCCGGGGCAAAATAAAAGCCGGGGCAGATCGGCAATCGTCAATTCCAAAATACGCATTGTTTTGCAGCAATATTTACAGCGAATACAAATATACTGGTCCGTGACATATCCTCAAAATTTTAATGAGATCGGCATATTAATAACTACCAATCTTTTGTTTTGCCCCGGCACGGGTTTGCCTACCCATTTTACCATGACTCTTGGAATATCGAACCCGAAGCTATAAACTAATTGAAATACGCATTTCTTTTATTATTATTTTCGTAATAACTCATATTTGAAACAGAATTAGCCCATAATTTTTGCAATTTATATTTTCCTTTCCATAAGGATTATTTATGCTAAATTACATAGAATTTGACTCAGAAGTTCTTGAGAAGAAGATTTTTAAAAATGCACCCCCTTTTTCTACAGTTTCGAGGTTTTCTCCGCTTTGAATAAAGATCGGTTTTTTTTATTTTTGCAATTTATATTAACCTTCCCATAAGAATGCTTTGTGCCAAATTTGGTTGAAATTGGTCGAGCGGTTTTAGAGAAGATCAAAATGTACAAAAGTTTACAGACGGACAGACGGACGACGGACAAAATGTGATCAGAATAGCTCACTTGAGCTTTCAGCTCAGGTGAGCTAAAAAAACGAGAGAAAAAATGAGCAAAACAAAACTACAAGCTGCAAAACTACCCACCATACTAGCTATGTTATGATCTTTACTACTGATTATAGATGAATTGATGCAAACGACTTGCGCATGCCTTGCAGGACTATGACAGAAATAATCTTCTAATTTGCAATTTAAAAATTCGAACACCGTGGAATCGTTTAATATTGATAGTGGCTTTACTTTTAAATTAGTGGATTTTGTGGGTACCCCTCTTCAGACATTTTATATCTCAAGAAATCAAAAAGAAATAAAGCTATGAAATGATTGATGATTGTTCCCATGAACCTGTCAAAATATGGTAATTCACAAAGTTTGGCCACCGTCAATTTTTTAAAATATTCAACAGTAATCTTTTTTATCCAGGAATGATTTATCTATATAATAGAAGGACTAATTAACCTTAATTAATTCCAAACTACAAAAAAAATACAGGATTTAGAGTTGAATAAATTAAAAGGAAAACAAAGAAATTGATGACAAAAGAATCTTTATTTTCTCTTCAAAAAATCAACCTAAAACAGTTTTTTCTTTCTCTGAAAAAGAAAGAAATGTTTTGATTAGCATGCATTAGCTTCTAACTTATTGGGGACTATTAGGGTTGCTTTTTTAAATAATAGGCCCACAGGCCACAACACAAATCCGATACTGACGATTCCTAATTTTACGTGAGAATTTAATTCCTAAATTCTTCCGTTTTTGTGTTAAATTGCCAGAATATAAAATCAACAGCACAAAACCTTTTAATTTTATTTAGTTCATGATTGTCAGAAAAATGAAAAATAAAAGCAAGATTTTAAAATCTGCTAAGGTGCTTCTCGTGACTAACGCTGAATTTATTCCTCACGTTGAATAAGGAATCTACAGTATTTTAATTACATGGAGGTTTAAAAATGGTAAATTAAAGAACACTATCTGAGATGTTTAAGATCTGAACAAAATATAATTATTTAATACAGATGTTACATGTAATCACTGCTAAATTATTTAATTAGGAATTTGATTATATACCCATCAATTTTCTTTTCTTCATACTGTTAATTTAACAGAGTGTGATCCGATTTTCCAGATCACCACAGTGAGGTTAACTGATTCTCTGAAACTTATGACGTAGTACACAACAAATAATTTTTAATGGAGTTGGCTTAAAGATGGTTTTAAATGTTCTACAGGTTTAGTAAACCAAGATAATTTAGTTATATTTACCTTTTAATGGAAGGGCATAAAATATAGTTATCGTCATAACAGTGACTTTATCCAAAGAGTCTCTGACCCTTTGGATTAGGTTTCTGTTATGAAAAAATATATTCACCAATTTCTAATTTGTTCAAAAGAATATTTCAATCAAATGCTGTTTTAGCAAAAAGGTTTACATAAAGACTGGGTTTTCTTGGGTAGTAAATTTCACAAGATCTAAACGTTACTGCTTTTATTATGGTCTTTGCAATTACGCCTGCACTTCTAACAAATATGTACGTCAACCAACAATTAAAAGCATACTCAGCAGTGTTTTACTATGATTTTAAACCCTTCTTTTGTTGCAAACTTTGTAGCAAATGGCAAGGGAATCTTTCTCTTACTGCAGTGCAAGAATAATGTATCATAAAAACCACAAAGCGTGCATGTACGAAAAAGTGGCAAGAAACACAACTATATAAGGACAGTAGTACAGTGAAGGGTCTGTAGTTCTATGTAGTTTTAGTTGGTTAGCCTGGCTAAAACATTGTCCCCTCTGACATATTTTATTTCTTAAATAAAATATGCATTGTAATTACTTTTAGTAGTCATACTGCAGATCATATTTAAGAAATAAAATATAAAGTAGTCATGTTGCAAATTATATTTAAGAAATAAAATAGGTCAGAAAGGACAGAATGTTATAACCAATGACAAGATATTTTTTATGAGGTTTTGAAGAATTTAACAATACTAAAGCAAACAAAAGGAAAGGGAATATATGGTAATGATCATGAGTAAGTTGTTAGTAAAGATTAAACATGTTTAATGAGTTAATTTTATATGAAAAAAAAATCTGAATAAAACCGTTAAAAATCAGAGTACGGCCACAGTTCTGTTTTATTATACATCGTAATTTTTTTCTGGTTTTAATACTATGTACCAATTTTCAAATTTCAATACAACATTTATCCCATCATCAAATTCATGATGTCAAAAAAACAGTTGAAAATGATTGAGGCCACAAAAAAAGTTATATGTATTTAATTCTCACGCCAATTTAGTGAAATACAGATGCTAGAGGGTGGGGGAATTTCTTTTTATTTCATAAAAATGTTTCCACCTCTGATTTTATAATCCAAACTAAGTTTTATTGACAAATCTTCATTCTCTTCTGGAAACTTCAAAGCTCAGAGGTTGAGAGTTGTTCAAAATGGCATTGTGAAATCGGACAAGAGTTGGCCTGGGAACCAAGCTATTAATTCTTAATGCCTAAACATGTCTAAAAGTTGTCTTCCCACACAAACAAACAAAAATCACCAACTTGGTTCAATTATCAGTTAAAAATCTGCTTTTAAAATCATCGTCCACAATATGTTAGGCAGTGAACACATACATGTATTTGATATAATGAAACTTGATTTACCATTACTATTGGGCCGTCCGGTAATCATTTTACTCTGTGGTCCCTCCATTGTCAGAGACATGGCCCTGACCATAATTCCATACTCCACATTAGGCTTCAGGTCTCCGAGAGTGTACTGTGTCATACCCCAAGCAGAAACATTTACCACAGAGACCTCCGAGTCTGAAACAAATGAGTTATAAAATAAAATGCAGCATATGTGAATTGTTCAATGCAAACCTTTAAGTTAGCATATAAAACATTCTAAGTAAATAGATGGTCAGAATGCATTTACAATACATCAACATTTGAGAGTACAGAAATATTTTTCAAATCATGCAATTTAAAATGTAAAATGTAAGGTGTGAAAGCTTCAATTAAAATATAGATGCATTTGTTAAGCTTTCAAAAGTCAAACAAGAGATTTTTGTGAAACACTTATGCCCCCTTCCTCGGAAACATCTGCGAAGAAAATAAACAGAAACTGCAAATAGTTGGAAATTTTCTATGTTCAAGGGGCATACAGTGTAGATCTGTCGATAATTGCTCGATTGTACCCAAAATCAAACTTGACCTAGATATTATTATAATAAATCTGTATACCAAATTTCATTTCAATATGTGAAACCTCTATGAAGAAAATGAACGGACACTCTTGGTGGAGCGACCAACCAACTGACCGACAGAGAGACAGAGAGACAGACAGATAGTAGAAAAGCGATATGCCCTCCCTTCTTTGAAGGGGCATATTAATAGTGCAAATAGTATTAAGAAATGTTTTTGTACTATCACAGGTGTCCGCTGTAGGCTGCTGGCAGTAGATGATCTGGTATTGGTTGATATAAGCGTTGTTAGTTCCCAAGTCACAGTCGATTGGAGCCCAGCTTACGGTCAGGCTGTTCTTTGGGAGAGAGGGGAGCAGGGACACATGCTGAACAGCTGGGGGCACTGCAAACAAAACATTGCTTAATTATTTTCTAGTGATTGATATACTAAGAAAAGGGTGAAAATATATGTCAACTACTCAGTTGGAAATCAATCAACTTTGGTTCCTTAAAAATAATCATTGTCTGCTAAATACTTAAAATGCAATTTTGTGGCACTTGAATGCTTATTGTGAATAAGAACTTCCTGTGTATCAGAAAATAAATAATGTACATGTGTATATTGTTTACGTGATGAATCATGCACAGGAAGAATATCCAAGTATTCAGAACCTTGATATTACAGCATTGAATTTCCTGTTTAATTCAACAAATGAGACCTTGGTGATGAAGTCACTGACATACCTGCATTCTTTACATATCTGCATTTATCCTGCCATGTAACTCCACTGCTGATGTTTCTATCATTGATGGCAGCTACACCAAAGAGGTAATCATCAATATTTTGACCGATTATGTCTTGGGGCAGAACAATGCTGTTGACATTTTCCCTTTTCCTAAGAAACTGAATTTCCTCCTGCAAGACAGAAACTAGAATAAAATCATCAAAATATGTAGAACTAATCCAAAATTTACACCATTGTCCATCCCCTCTAGATCCTGGATTGACAAAAAATACCCTTTATATCATCAGTTTGTGTCAAAACTCAGTCAATCTGAAACTTCAAATTACATATGCATGTAAATGTATGTATCTTAAAGTTTAAAAAAATTATCAGATCAAAAAGATTTGTTAATATCCTTTATATGGCAGCCCAGTTCTGCATGTATTGAGTTCTTACCTTACATTTGGAACCTGCAGGTCTCATTTTACACCAGGCAATGTCTACAGCTGTTATAGCCTCATTTTCAGTTCCAAACCAGGTCAGATGAACTTCACTCTCCGATTGTTCCATTACAACTCTCTGCGGATCCACTATTTCTACAGAAGGGAAAACTTTCATGTCATAAATGAATAAATGAATTTCTTCTGATAACTTCCATCTTGGACAATAGATGAGTGATCCTTTTTGGATCAGGACTGCTGGGGTTGCCATAGTAAGTCTGGGATGCAGCCAAATTTTATTAAAAATGTAATTTCAACATGTACTTTTCCCCATGCATTATTCTATAGAGATGTGGTGCTAGCTGACACTTCACATCAGAAATATTGCTTTAATAAATATGCATACCACAATACCATCTACTTGAGTCAGTGACAAGTTATTTGTAACATGTAAATATTGGGATGACCCAGAAAGAGCATCTGTTCATTATTTTTCACCATCTACCATATTGTACATAATTATGTTAATTGTAGCAGACCAAACAATTACAGAACTGTAAATACTTGGATGACCATTTGTTCATTATTTGTCACCATCTATCATATTGTATGGTTGGTACAGTACTTGATTACCAGGTACTTATTTTTTTTATATTAATATTTATTTAAGCGATTCAATATACCCATACAAAACGACAGCATTTGTTTGAAAATACACTGAATGGGAGAAAAAAAAATGAGAAATTTGATCAATAATAAAAAAGATTTCTATCATTTTTGGTGGTTGATTTGAATCAACTCTCACTCTGGCAAACTGGATATATGAAACAATGTTTGGACCTAAGCACAAATCATCACTGCTGACAAGACTTCTTGAAAATAATCCATAAATTCGATGTAATGTAAACTATTCTGATGCATTGTTTTTCAAGGAATCTTTTAAGTTATTTATAAATAACTTTAAAATAGTCAGATTTTAAATGGTATTAACAATTTAGATATTTTTTGTAGTTGCATGTATCCCTACACCAGAGTTAAAAATAGTCTCGTTCAACCAGACACTCGACTCTCTCCATAAATCTACGAAAAGCAGAGAGTCTCTCTTGGGAGTTCAATATTGCTTTCATCCATACATGTACAATTTTCTAGAAATATTTTGATTACTAATACAAAGTTTGATGGAATTAATTCTATCTTAAAATATTACACATGATTCATATGGGGTTTCTCGGAATTCTTGTCGGAAAAGCCCGAGAATTTATATTATAAAAATGTGCATAATTCAAATACAGATAAAAAACTATTATTGATTTTGAAATGAATAATAGTCCATAAAATCAACTCCCGTCAGTACTTTAGTACTTTGATTTTCAGTTTTACCTCCGTAGCTTGGAATCAGAATGGAGGCCTTTGGAGAGCACCCTTGTTGATTACAGCCTCTGACCGACACATTATGCTGCCCCTTGCACTGTACAGATAGAGAGGAGGACACTTCCTGAGGATCCCTTGCTCCCACTTCTGCATCATCCAAAAACACTTTGTATTCTAACAAATGTCCGTTCTGATACTTTGGGTTAATTTTCTGGGTGGAAAAAAAAAAATAGATAAAAATAGCAACATAGAGGGAATGTTGCAGCTGATACTTTGTAAAATCAAATCTTATACGTACTGTATTTCATTGCATGTACAGTAATGAGCAGTTTTCATAAGACACAGCTGCTTTGAAATATACCTAGATTATGAACATATCTTACTAGTACTTTCACCAGAATAACATTCTTTATCAATAAATTAATTATAATATCGTATTTTTCCCCAAGCACATGATTGGTCGATAGCAGTCACATGACTGTGCTATAAATTCTGTTATAGACCTTACTATACTAAAATAAGAAAATTTATAGACCTCCACAGGATGAATGACCATCTTTAAGTTCTCCTTAAAGGTGGCTTAAAGATGCTTAAAGGTAGCTTAAAGACGGTCTTTAAGCCACCTTTAAGCTACCTTTAAGTTTCAATTTGGCTTAAAGGTGGCTTAAAGATGGCCTAAAGGTGGGTTAAAGATGGCTGCTAGGTCCTTAAAGGCAGCTTAAAGACTGTCTTTAAGCCACCTTTAAGCCACCTTTAAGGAGAACTTATAGGTCCTTAATGTCCAAACTTCTTTAAGCCACCTTTAAGCCATTTAAAAAAATCTTTATTCAATATTTTGCTTAATTTACCGACAAAATTTATTAACTTTTTAATTATGACAATTTAATCAGCTGTAATCAATGGAAAAATATATATTCAACCTATATGCGAAGTATTTATTTTAAAAAAACATAGCCGTGCGTCTGGACAAAAAACACACCTGTTGTGTATATCCTGTATATTCTGTGTTAGTTCTAGGGGTTTTCTGAGGTTTATCAAACAATAGATTTTAATTATACACAAAGAAATAAAAGCATGTCTAGACACACAACGCAGCGATTTAAACAAGTGAATTTGATTATACATTAACATGTACAATAGATAACTAAATAATGTATATTCTAGCTGTCACAAGTTTCAATGATTCCAAGACAGAAAAGGTATTAAAACGGTTTTTGCTCTAAAAAAAAAATTTCAAAACGCCCAAGACGAGGATTGAACCCGAGACCCTTCAATTATTAGCATCACCTCACTCCCTATGCGCCACGGCAACTTATATCTTTCAGGTAGTTTTTACATCCTATAAATCGGTGGCTATTGAATCAATGTTATGAGTGTATTTTTTACTTGAAAAGATTTTGACTTTCATTCAGTTTGTAACAATCAGTTATATCTACTTTATAAATTACATGCATGCATGTATTTAGAATGAAAGCATGTATTTAGAATGAAATACAGTACTTATTCTTCAGGAAAAAAATATATATTATACCTGAATGGAAACTGTTAGGCTTACTACCGTAGTACTTTAATTGTTAATAAATTTAAACTGGGTAGATATACGTTCACCTAATTCATAACTAATTGAAATGCAAGAAAGATGATGAAACTATTTTTTAAATGCATTGAAACTATTAGGGTATTAGTTCTACACATTTTCCCTGTTTTCATGATCAGGGCGCCGTCCCAGCAAGTATAATTTTAATAATATCGATTATTATACATTTACAACAGATCTAGAATAACAAATAAAAAGATATATGTTTAAATATTTAATTGTATACATGATTTTTAAACTATCAATTCTATAACAAACAATATTACCAATTACCGGTGACGTATTTACTGCATGTGACAATTGCAAATGATGTATACATATAAATGTACATACAATTGTATGATGTACACTGCCGGGTATGTGACATATTTACCCTTATAAATATATTAAAATAATTGACCCCCATTTATGATCACCGGTACAGTAATTAATTAGCCTCTAGATTTTACTCTTACATACATGTATCTTTAATTTGTAGACGTAACTTTTTTTAAACCCAGAGTTAGGAAATAATACTTTGAGAATGAATTACAAATGTAAATAGACTTTGAATTCATTCACTGGACTTATCGTATACACGTACATACTAAGATTTCAACGCCTTTAGAAACCCTGACGTGCACCTGGGCACACGACACACCTGTTGTGTATATCTTGTATATTCTGTGTTAGTTCCAGGGGTTTTCTTAAGTTGGACAAACAATAGACTTAAATTAGATATACAGCTCGATACTAAAACTAGATTTTCATGACAAAAAAATTGCTTAGGCACGTGCAACATTGTGATGTCATAACAGCAAAATCAACACCTATACATTATGAACAAAATGTTTTACTATTATAAACTTAAAGAGAATGAAGAGAATTAGCTTTTGATCTAATATTATAATAAAACAATTATAGCCTTTTGATATCGGTCAATACATGGTTTTATAGACCTGATGAGAGTATATCAACCTCGGGCTACGTCCTCGGTCGATATACTCTCATCAGGTCTATAAAACCATGTATTTAACGATATCAAAAGGCTATAATTGTATGATACCAGTACTGGTAATGTATATTGTAAATTGAAGTCTGCAACGTACTTTTATGCATAATTATTTTAACATTAAATATGATACAATTGTTGCCGTTTTGGGGTTAATACGTGTACTATGATTTAGCTATTCAAGATGTACAATATTTGTCAAGCCAGGTAGAATGAGAATGGTAGATTTTAGCCAATCAGAGGGCTTCATATTAGGATAACAAATTATGGACATTTATGTGACTGTATTATATAGGTCCACAGCACTTTGCTATAACTGTAAATCCTGTCTATGTTATCATCACAAAACCGTGAGTATTACTGATTCAAAAGAAATCAGAATACTTACTGTATGTACTTTACATGCTGAAACAGAAACACCTAATGTTTGGTAATCAAATCACTGTCTAAATTCTGGAATCCAATCCTTTTATAAGTAGAACAGCTGATGAATGGAGTTTAACATTAATTTGTTCTTACCTCCCAATACACCCACACGGGGCGATACCCATAGGCACAATCTTCACTGGAATAACCACTTGCTTCCATATAAGGTGCCAAAGATGGGGCTATAATAAAAAATCTAGTGCTGTTGTAACCATTAACATTACTTTAGTAAATGAGTTCAGAGTTGGTTTAGGTCATTCAATATAATTTTTCAACATAATTCAGATAAAGAAACTAGGTTTGACGATTTTGACAGTCGATCACTATACATGTATCTGTATAAGCTGACATATCAAAAAATTCAATTGAAAACTGAACAATATGGCAATATATAGCCTAAATATAGGAATCATTTTTACTGTGAAAAGATGTCAATTAAAATTAATCAAGTAAATTTATTTGGGAGAAGATTTTTTGTATTATTATTGATTACCATCTAGCCTCCAAAATTCTCCTGTACGTACAGTTTATTTCATGATTGCTTGAAAGTACCTGGTGCAATAATTTTTGAATCTTGAAAAAAGCTAGTTCCACCAGGTAATATTTGAAGTTTTTAGAATTACAAGTGATAAAATTTTTAAAAAAGACATGTGCGTGCATATAAATTGACACCCTGAGAAAACCATTGTATACAAATGCAAAGAGGAGGTTGACAATGGTTTTCGAGGGGTGTCAATTTCAACTGTTACCCTCCCAAACAGGCACTATTTATTTTATTATACTGAATTATTTACTTATATATTATTTTTAGAGAAAATTTTACTGCTTTTATATAGAAATAACATGAATTATACGGCGAACCGTACGCGCATGTAACAATTCGTTTAATTATACTTTCATGTTAAATACTGAAATCTGATTGGTTTAGACACAGTTGACAATCCGTTCTCATACCCTCAGCGTTAGCAACACACTTGGCAACGGGCCGATAGAACGAATTGTTACATGCGCGTAAATTATGCGCGTACGGTTCGTCGTAGAACTCACGTATTTTCTATATAAAAGCAGTAAGATTGCTATAAAGTTAAGACATTCAGTATAATAAAATAAATAGTGCCTGTTTGGGAGGGTACCAGTTGAAATTGACACCCCTCAAAAACCATTGTCAACCTCCGCTTCGCGTCGTTTGACAATGGTTTCTCGGGGTGTCAATTTCAACTGGTACCCTCCCAAACAGGCACTATTTATATAGTGTTACCGTTGCCAAGTGTGTTGCCAACATTAAGGGTAATAGAACGGATTATCAACTGCATCTAAACCAATCAGATTTCAGTATTTAACATGAAAGTATAATAATATATAAATAGTGCCTGTTTGGGAGGGTACCAGTTGATTTTGACACCCCGAGAAAACCATTGTCAACCGACGCGGAGCGGAGGTTGACAATGGTTTTCGAGGGGTGTCAATTTCAACTGGTACCCTCCCAAACAGGCACTATTTATATATTATTATACTGAATGTCTTAATTTCTATAGCAAATTTTACTGGTTTTATATAGAAAAGACATTCTACGGCGAACCGTACGCGCATAATTACGCACATGTAACAATTTGTTCTATCGGCCGTTGCCAAGTGTGTTGCTAACGCTAAGGCTATGAGAACGGATTGTCAACTTCGTCTAAACCAATCAGATTTCAGTATTTAACATGAAAGTATAATAAAACAAATTGTTACATGCGTGTAAATTATGCACGTAGAGTTCACCCATAGAATTCACGTTATTTCTATATAAAAGCGGTAAAATTTTCTCTAAAATTATAACATTCAGTATAATAAAATAAATAGTGCCTGTTTGGGACAGTAACAGTTGAAATTGACACCCCTCGAAAACAATTGTCAACCTCCGCTTCGCGTCAGTTGACAATGGTTTTCTCGGGTGTCAACTTCAACTGTTACCATCCTAAACAGGCACTATTTATATAGTGTTACCCTTTGCCAAGTGTGTTGCTAATGTTGAGGGTAATAGAACAGATTATCAACTGTGTCAAAACCAATCAAATTTCAGTATTTAACATGAAAGTACAGTTAATAAACATGTATATCACAGTTTCAAAATGTCACAATCTCAGTAAACCAACAATATCTTTACTGAAACACCCACCTGTGTGACAAGTTTCAAAGTCTATCTGTGCAGGTTCACTGTAGTACATTCCCCCTACAGGTTTGATCTTGATGTCCACTGTGTAATTGGTGGCTGGTACCAGGTTACAGACCTCCAGGCTGCTGTCTGTATTCACAATGTGAGTCTGAAAACCATATGCCAAACGGATAATTCAACAATAACATACAGTTGAACTTCGATATCTCGAACACTGATATCTCGAATACAATGGATATGTCGAAGTGATTTGTAAGTCCCAACCACTTATTTTTTACGTATTTTACCCTTGATATCTCGAAATTTTCAAACAGTCCCATCTAGTTCGAAAGTTTGACTGTACATGTATTTTTAAGTTGGCTATAGCAGTTATTGGTACATAAAAAAATGAAATTAATTCTTGTTTGTAATATGTAATATATCCCAGGTGAAACAAAAAACCAAAGCATTAAATCATTTAACTACTGGGTCTATCAAAATAGTAATTATATTCATTTATGCATGTATATATTTAACTTTCTTAAAATTATATTAAATATATACTTGACAATTTGATAGACTTTGGTAAGTTAAAAAGCCTAACACTATTTATTTGCTGCTATGTGCCACATAGTATGTGGTCCCATTGCCATGGTAACCGAGGGTAAAGATGTAAAAATGGCATTTTAATGCTTATTTGAGAATATATTGTGAGTAATGTGCACAACTTGGGGTTTCCAGGGTAGAATATATTGTATAAAATAGTTGTCATTTTTCTAAAGAAAGAAAAACATTCATGAAGAAACGCATATTTTTATAGCTTTTCCATGGTTACTAAACAGAAATTTTAAAATCTGTTTTCTTCATTTTATTTGAATAAAAAGAGCAAATCTTGGATTTTTTGGTAAACATTATTATGATTGTGCAATTAAGAATTTAAATATGAAAATTCAGAACCGTTGCTATGGAAACAAGCTTAAAAATAAGGAAAATAATAACATTTTTAGGCATCTTTGAATGGATATTATTCATAAATAATGAATAAATATATAAAATTAATTGGTGAGAAAAAGTAAAGTATGTCCTTAACTTTAATGACACTTGAAAAAAATCTGACATTTTCTAAAAATAACTGCTGTTGCTATGGAGTTTTCAAAAAGTAAGAATTTCTGTGTGATTTATTACGCAACTTAATTTCCCATAGCAACAACACTTCTCTGTTGCATAACAAAGCTTTTTGTGGTATAAAATAAAAATTTAGATATATTTTTACAAGTTCCAACCAAAACAATTGCAAAAAATTTCTAAAATCAGGAATTAAAGCATATGCATATCAAAATCATCATCAATTTCTCAGTTTTTCCTATTTTTTGGTCTTGTTGTCATAGCAATGGATGTCAATTTTCATAATATATATATTGCATGGACATTGATAAGGATGTCAAAATTTGACAGTTTCCCAGTTTGGTTAATTAATAACCCACAAAATCTGATTTCAAAAATTTGTAATGGTTTCCATGGTAACATTTTAAAAGTATTGGTTTCTCCATCAATTTTCTGATATAATTAAAGAATTCAAAATAGGACAAAGGCTTTTTTTTTGTCTTTGATAGTTTACATTAGTGGGCAAAACCTTCTAATATGGCTTCAAAGTAGGTAAGTTTTTCTATTTTTTCATCTTTAGCCTCAGTTACCATGGCAACGGTTACTCCCAGTAACCAACTTTTAGTGGTTCTTTGCGTTTTAGACCAAGGTGTGTCCATGTGTGAAATATAAGAAAAATTGGTGACCATGCGTGGCCAGACCCTTTTATAAATCTTTGATTCTTACATGTGAATTATATGGACCCTTTTACAATACAAATACATGTATATACCTCTATGTAAACTAAATAACATAATATTATATAAACAAGGAAGGAAATAAACTATTTTCGAATCTCATTTTGTGTATATACATGTATAATACTGGTACATATAACGCAGCACAGTTAAGGCTGTCAATAAATTCCGTTCAGACAAAAAGTACGGGA
The DNA here is from genome assembly GCA_020458035.1 of Magallana ariakensis. Taxonomy (NCBI): domain Eukaryota; kingdom Metazoa; phylum Mollusca; class Bivalvia; order Ostreida; family Ostreidae; genus Magallana; species Magallana ariakensis. The sequence goes on along the minus strand of CM035817.1, from coordinate 11,650,205 downwards.
AATGTGCATTATGACATCACAGAATATTACAAACCTCGAAAGTACTAATTAATTCATTTATTAGCAAAATTAATTTATACTATTCTTTTAATTAAGAACAACGAATGATATTACTTACAATTTCGATGTCTGTTATATCGTACACACTGAAAAATAAGCGAGAAGTCGTTCTCGCTGTACTACAAAATATGACGTCATATGCTTCAAAATGACGCATTAGGTTAAGATATTGAAGGCTATTATGCGGTTTTTTAGCGATGAAAAATAAATTCCATAGATTAACGGAAAATTATAAATGAATATTTTGTTTAACATTATTATTAGTAGAATGCTACCTATATAGTCTTATTTTCAATTTGTTATAATTATGCATCGTATTAAGAGGCAACCTCGGTTTTGTATAAATCATCGTATATTTTAAAGCTGGGTGCCTAAATAAATCCCTTTATTGCAAGGGCATACACTTATCTGATCATGACAAACTTTTACATGTTAATTTGAAATATGCTATGTAATTTAAAAACTTCTAAGATCCTTGTGAAATCTCACAAATGAATTATTTTTTAATGAAATTAACACTGACCTTCAAAATTATTCAACATAAGCATTATAAATTATGTTTTTTTTCTAACAAATAATATTATCTTACAAAGTTCACAGCATTTTTTAAAATCTACTATATAACATCAAGTTATTTTATAATTCAGTTGTGAATTTTGACATGATTATGCCCTTGCAATATTCACATTTTTAAATGACCTCAAAACCACAAATACATCTGCTTGTACCATGCGACTGCCATATCACGTGACCACTATGAACATAAAATATTGTACTATTATATATATATTTCAGAAATATATTGCATTTGAACGACTGTTATTGCTTTTAAAAAGGACATGCCCGATGAACTAAAGTATACGTGTTTTCATTACAAAAATTTGCCGATATTTTTATTGGCCGCCTTAACTGTACTGCGAAAGGAAAATATTTAACATAGCTAGAGAATTTATGTGAGTATAAACTGGGTTGAACATTTCAGTAGACTAGTGCACACACTTTAAAAACTATGAAGCAGTTCTACATGTTCTACATATATATAAAACTGTGCAGTGTTATTTGTCCCAACTCCATTCATACGAGTGTAGATATTGTAAATATTGAATCTTTTCCATGTAATACAATTCTTAATCATTAAGTATAATAGAAATTAAGAAAAATTGTCCTCATGAATTTACTACAATAAACTAAAATATGAAAAAAATAATTGAAACCTAAAATCGTGCAAATAGCTTTTCTGTGACATCAAAAAAAGTGTATACGAGTAAAAACTTTTTTATTTATCAATAAAAGAGCACTTGACAATCAGAAATTCAATCTAAGGCATGTATTCCTGTAGTCTTAGAGTAATAAACATCCAATATAGAGAAATTGCTCTGTGGATTGAGGTTTTTACTTACCAGGGGGACAGTGTTCCACCGTGACATTAGAGTGACAGAAGAGGTTGTGTTCACTCCTCCAGGTATGGTTGCCCAGGTAATGGAGGCACAACCACATTGCTCCGAGGAGGAGGAGGAAGCGTTGATGAAGCTTGGGCGTGCAGGTTTACCTATAAAGTTATCATATAATCAGCATGTCAAACGATTTGTCTGAAAGTAAACCTTAAACATAGAAACAGCACATTCTACTATATACTGTCATACTGTGGTGGCTGAGGATGCGATGAAAGGATGAAAAAATTTAAAAATTAAGCAGCTAATACTAGAAATTATTATCACCTGTATTTCTGTTGTTTTTACTCAGACACTATTTCAGTTACACTACCATGGTATTTCAAATTAAAAATTGAGCAATATATCACACATTTAATAATTTATTTTTGACTAGTGGGTTTTTTTTTTTTTTGCCAGCTTCTATACAACAGGCATGCGAACGGTTTGGCCCCACCTTGAATTCTCCCAGACAAAGTTGTGTTAAAATTTAAGAAAAATAATTTGAAACATTTAAATTTCCCCACTGACAGTGGTGGCAAAAGGGGCGAAAATGAAACAGGGGTGAACAAATACTTTCCTGCATAAAGTATCATAGTTAAAGTATCATAGTTAACTATACTTACTAATGTTTTCTGTCCAGAATTCCTTTCTAAAGGTTTTGGAGGAATTGAATTCTTTGTTTGTGAGGGTAAGTATGACTATTTTAGACATGGAGTTAATGTTTGGTTCATCATGTTCTGTCCAGATACACTGCTCTTTAATTTTCTCCTGTGGACAATTGACAATATTCTGTCCATTGTCTACTGACCTGTTAAAAAAAAACAAAGGAGGAGCATCTTAAACTGGTACTTTATAATTTAATGATAACCATGCTGGTAAGGTTTATCTTTTCTTAAAAACTCGATTTTTTTTTTTTTGATTTTTTTTTTTTTTTTTTGATTTACATTTTTCAAAATTCAAACATACAAAATTTTTATGAACATAATGTCAATTTTTTGAATATTTTAAATCACTTTCTTTTCATACCACTTTCATTCACACACTCATTCAAAAACAAAGTAAAAAAACATCGCTTAAAAACTAGATTTGATTTCAAGTAGGCAGGTTAAGTTTTAACACAATAATGTTGTATGTAAAATGTAGCACACTTATTTAAACAGCTATAAATATGTAATGAAAATTTCTTATGAATTACAGTGGTGTCGGAATGGATCGACTTATAGACTTATCAAAAAAAAAAAAAAGCTTTTTCGGTTATGGTTATGTAAAACTTTGCAAACTTTTGCAAACTGTGCTGATCTCATAAAATTAAGAGCCAATATGGTATTCATGCACAGCCAGTAAATAGTATGTATGTGTAATAATAAATCAATAAAAGTTAACATTATTTATCTGCACATTTATAAGAAAATATGAGTAGTTAATGGGTTTTTTTTATATGCATACATGATGTTCTAATGTTTTCAAGCCAACTTTTGTTTGCAAACATTTGAACAACAAATGTAACATTGCATGCAGTTAAGTTAGTAAGCCTTAAAGTGGTACATATACCAGGTTATGTTTTGTAAAATACTCACAAAATTATGTTAATATCTAGGTATGCAAGATGATTGTACACTCCTAACTTCCAGTAACAGCGGAACTCTTGTGGATTACTTGAATTGTCCAAAATACATTGAAAGTCTGTGACATCCCTAACATCTTCATCTGAGAAATGTAAAAAAAAAACTGTTTATAAACACTGAAAAAATAAGACTGAATAATTACCTGTAATGAATATGGTAATGTCTGCCACTTTCAAAAAGATCTAATGTACATTAGTGTAACATCAAAAGAAGTACATTAGTTATTACCAACATTCGTTTAAGGTGACTACAGTGGCTTTCGTATCCGGTTCTTTTTTTACACAGTGTGATAATTTTCCAGTTATAGTTTTGCATGAGCACATCAATAATCATTTAAGATGACATCCATTAATTTAAAGTATTGTAAAAGTATAGTTATTAAGGCTTCAGTACAAATACATGTATATAGCTCATAATTTTTTCAAAAGGAGAGGAAACCCATAAATATGTGAAAACCTTGGTTGAAAATTACTTGTCGGAAAGGGGGGGGGGGGGACTTACTAGTACTTGTTTCTATGGTTTTGCCAGCTAGAACCAAAATTTTGATATTTATATTTTGAATGAGTATACGCTTTTTTAAGTGACTGATTGATTATATCTATTTGGTACATTTCAATTCTTTCCAATGTTTGCAAAAAACACTTGTAAAACTTTATCAAACAATATGTGGTATGTTCAAGAGACAATCAAACAAAAACTAGCTGGTCAATTTAGATAAACTATTTTTTTTGTTAACAAAATATATACCGTACCTCTAAATTAATATTAAAAAAATAGCATGTAAACTGTTAAATTTTTGAAAAAGTAATTAAGTTAAAAAAATATTTTATATTTTGCAAATTTTTTAAAAAGTTGTGTGAAGAATAAATGTTGAATAATTATTTTTTTGGTATATATTCTGTAGAAAATCAGCAAGACTTTTTCATTTAATGACTATCATTAGATTTTCCTAAATCATAACCTAGCATAATGTACTTTGGTGCATAATTTAATAAATTATGAGATGATGCTTCATTGTGTTAAAATTTGGCTGTTGAATTTTTGGACTTCGTGGGCTGAAGCTCACTGTAGGAATCAAAATAAACGTGCAAAGGTATGAATATTATAGCTCCTTAAAGCTGAACACCGCTCGTAAAAAGGCACTGTCTGCCTTATTTCTCTCTGACCACCGTTATCCTTACAACCCCTATATAAGCTGCAGACCTCTTAGCAGTTTAAAGTATTTTGCTGTAGAGGTCTCACCTGTGTGGACATACATCATGCCTTGCCGTGTTACTTGGTCGCAATGAAATTATCAAGTTTTACAAACTTTTTTCAAGCCAGGAGAATACTAACATCAAATAAACTGGTCAACATATAATGTACAAACAGAATTTGCACATAAAATAAGAATTAAATGCATAAAATCCAAAAACCACGAAAGAAATACTACACGTCAGCCACGAGTTTTAGGTGTGCAATCGGGTGTAACGAAATCAAAGGGTTTATATACCAGGTACCTGTGTGACGGTGCCTATTTTCGAGCGGTGTTCAGCTTTATAAGTAGGTTTATAAGCTGTTTTAATTGTTCAAATTAAAAAAAGTTTGGTTTGACTGAGATTTCTATAAGGCTGGGTCTACCTTAAATTTTGATCTCTGTAAAGAATAATCTTATGATACATGTATATTAATCTATCAATAATCAAGATAGGTTACATGAACACATTCAATAAATGCAGGGCCGTTATCCCCATTATAAATCTTATTTGTTTGATATATCTCTTCAAAATGATACCAATCTTTTTTCAAAAAAGTCACATTGAAGTACCATTAATAAAACAATCTATTTATTACATAAGAAAAATGGGAATTTACGATACATTTATATATATATATATATATATATATATATATATATATATATATATATATATATATATATATATATATATATATATATATTTGTTGTTATTTGTGTTGTTACAATTCATTTATAATTTAAAACATTATCAACCTTCAATTCATTAGCATCTGGCCCCAGGACCATAAAAATTACATGAGCCCACGTTTGATCTCAGTCTGAGTTTCACAAAAGGAGGACATAGTGTAAAAAAAAGATTGAGATTATATTGAGTGAGCTTGTTTATTAAGTTTTATGGCCCCCGCGGGCCTGGACTCAATTATTTATACTTACATTCTACAATAAGATAGACCGAGCCGACCATACGAAGATCTGTCTCATTATGCCAACATATGTAGCTCCCTTCATCATCGATGCTTCTGATAGTTTTTTTTAACAACAGTGTCCTGTCTCCTACTACTGTTAGCATATCAGGGCTAGCCTGTTTGTTAAATGGAAGTTCAAATGTCAAAAGACTAGTATTCAAGCCAGAATCAGGGAATACTGTACAGTTGAGCTCCAAGGTCTGATTTATTAAAATCAATGGATTTTTTGGAGTCACCTCTGTAAAAATGAAAAAGATAAACGAAAATCATCTTGGTATATTTCATATGACTGAAAACAAATGCATGTGTAAATAATTTGTTCTTTAAAACAACTTCATGCAGTATGGCTGAATTCATAATCAACATTCACAGTGGTTTGAATTAAGAGAAATTAATTGTGATAATAAACCATGACTGACACTATACGGATGTACTGACAGTTTGAATGAGGAGTATCTCTGAAACAATTAATTTGGCAAATGTCATCTTTAACAGTAATTTATAATGAATGCCCCCACTCAACGAGTTGCAGTCGGAATAATGATTTTAAAGGGGCATGGTCACGATTTTGGGCAAAAATTAATTTCCCTATTTTAATGTTTACAATGCTTCAGTAAGGCATTTTTTAAAGGCAACCAAAATTTAAGTGATATTTATTGAGTTATAAACGAGTTACAGAGCTTACAATTCTTTGCTATGTAAACAAAGCTTTTGTTTACATTTTGAACGTTGATGTGAAAACTCCAGTTTTAGACCGAATATGAATGTGGTAAACGTTAAGATCTGTTTATTTATGCTTACAATGAATAAGAAGATGGAAAAATCAGCTTGAAAAAGAATTTTTACCGGTATATTGAACTAATGTAAACAAAAACAGGGCACGAGCCTTGTTTACATGACAAAGACTCGTGAGCCCTGTATCTTGGTTATAACTTCACTACTGACTCTCCAATTTCATTTGATCATTGGAAATGCATTCCTAAAGCATTGTAAATAATAAAAACAGAAAAATAGAATTTGACAAAAATCGTGACCATGCCCCTTTAACCCTCGGCATTCAAATACTTTCATACACACCAGGAATAGCAAACCTAACAATGACTTTGACAAAATTGCCGAAAAATATTTATCAACCAGGCCCAACCGTCACCAACTTTCCTTAAGTCAATACTTAGCCTAAAGTCCGAGATTTGACCTCAAATTTTTATGTGCTTTTCTTTAAAGGATTTGAGTTGAGGAATGAGTTGAGTGACTTGAAAATTTGGGTGGAGCCTAGCTACATGATTTCAAAACCTGTATATTCAATAAACAACATTTAATACATCAGAAACTCCGTCAACAAATCTAAATTAAAGCACTAATACTTACCTCCCAATCGAGGCTGCTCAAAAAAAAATGCTTGGAATCTTGGGATCAAACTGAGGAGAAATCCCACCACAAACCAATGTGAAAGCAGAGGCATTGTTTTCGCTCCTTAACACAGCAATTATAGTTGTTTACTTCCTCCAATGTTGAGCATCTAGATCAATTTGTATATACAGCTGACCTAGAATATGAAAAGGAAATGAACTTCCTATATAATAATAACATAGGGGAATTATTTTTTTCCAAGAATTGTGAATTTCGAATTGTTCAGTTAATTGGGCTGGTTCTATATACGCATGGGCAGCTCTAATGTGAAATATCCAACTCTTTTTTGTTTCAATTCATAGAAGAAAAAACTTGTACAATGCAATATAATTAAAAAAAAAATGCATTGATTTAAAAAGATTTCACTATTGTATCCAGGTCAGGAACAAATTTTAGTGAATGGAATATCATTGACAAACATTTAACAAATATCTTGGACATAAGTAATTAAAAGAATCACAGGAACTTAACCATTTTTTTAAATTATAATTGTCATTGTTCATGTTGTTAAATCTTTTCGAACAAATGTGAGTGCCATTTTTCTAATGAATGTTGATTAGAAGCGAGAACTAGATGTGTCATAACGCCATGAATGCCCCCCGCATCTGGCAGCAAAAATTTTAAATGCCATATCTAGTTTTACATTTGTTCGCACCTAAGATTTCTTTATTATTTTTCTAACTTCAAAGGGCATTACTCTGTAAAATCAAAGTACTGAAGTACTGAAAGCTGGGCTCTTTTGATGTGTTAAATGAATGCACATTGTGCAGTAAAGACTGACAATCTCTCTCTCTCTCTCTCTTATTCTCTCTCTCTCTCTCATATGCTTTTAATGTTGGCAAAGCATCAGATAGTGTCTAAATATGTCTGTCTAGTATAGTAGAAAAAAGTCAACGGTGCATAGCACTTTGAAACAAGCATTATAAACTCAATTCCCTATTCTTCGATATGCAGCTGAATTCCAATGCTTTGTAAGGTAGTTCATTGGAAATTCATGCGCATTGTATGAGTCAAAAATGCATCCTATAAGTCTTCTTTTTAAAACACGTACATACGTAATAAATAAGAAAACAACCACTCTTCACTAAATTTATAACACAATACATTTCACAAAACATGGCTCTCTGTGTATACTATTTGGTATAGCGGAAGCTTTTATTTTGACGCTGTTCGGTTTTTTGTTTACTTTTGAAGCTGTGCTATTTATAGTAACTTTGGCGATTTGCCTGCCTACAGCCAAAGGCGTGTTCAACAGAGCGAGCGCTCGCCAAAATTCCCTATACCCGCAACACAAATTTTGGTGAGCGATCGCGAGCGCTAGCTCTGTTGAACTCGCCTCAGGACTCTCCTTTCAGCAGAGCCCGGCTAAAAAATCATCCCGGCCTTCAAAATTTAGAGTACAGAAACTGGAAATTTCTTATTTTTTTCTAGTACTGAGTTCAAGAAGCATGACTTTGTCAAAAATCATTGGATTATCGGCCAAATTTGAACTTGACCTGCCTATTCCTATGAAAATTAAATCCGATTATCAATTGAATTCAATGAGTGCAACTGTTGCCAAGATAATGAAGTTAATTAATGATGACGGAGCAGGGTAACAATGTGTGACTGCATGGGGCATAAAAATTATTGTCTTCAAGTTGATTACTTCCAAAGAGCACTCATCGATGAAGTAAAAACTGTTTCTCCACCTATCTTATGTAACATACCTTCTTTTTTTTTTAAAGTTGTCTCGATCTTTAGAATTATATGATTTTATTTAAATTTAATAAACAATAAAATAAAATTTTATAAAATAGGATTTTTTGGATTAAACACTATACCGGTAATCAATTTATTAATACAGTGTAATTTGTACAGAAAATTTAAAATCAACATACTTTACCAATTAAGAGTTAGTCTGCGTAGAATTTAAATTTTTTCTGTCAAAAAAGTCACTTAAAGGGTCAACTTAAGTGTGAAATATATGTATTTAATATATAATCATTATTTCAAGACAAACAATCTGTAAAAAGGCTACAATGGTAATTATTCACCTCTGCTTGGAAGAGAACAAGGATGGAGTTAACTCCCTTAATTGCTCTCAAAGTAAAACCAAAAAAAATTTTTTTTATATATATTCGAACAGTGAAAATTATAAAAGTTATAATATAATAATTGTATGGTGATTAGTTGCATCTGTACATTTCTTAAAAATGTCAAATTATCTCCAGATATTAAAATTAATCTACATGGTCTGAGGCCACTGACAATTAATTAAGAACAACAAAAAACACTTCACAATTTCTAGGTCGAATAAATATTATCTTTATATCTATATAATATGCAAGTTTCCTGTAGTTTTATAATAATTCAGATCAGTTACATATTAATTACATATATAATAACATTTGTATTTCAGAAAAGTTCACAAAGTTAACATTTTTTTTTTTCTGTGAAATTTGATATCTAATTATGGATTGAAACTTTTTATCTTAAAGCACTGAATGGAACTGACGTCACAATTTTAAGTACTAATACTTCATAGATCATGAGAGAATTACCAATTAATCATTCAATGTAAACAACCTCCTTCCTCTTCTAAATATCAGGAGAGAGGAAGAGAGAGCTCCATTATGTCACTTTCTTTCTTGAAAATAATTAAGTCTATATGATCTGATTTTCCTTTTTATAATCCAGAATTCAAAGAATAAAAAGATATTTAGAATGGGTGAGTTCATAAACATCCTGTAAATACTCTTTTTTTAAAAACGTCCTTTACATTTTGGAAAAAGAGTGAAACTGGGACTCTGTACATTAATAATAGTACATGATATAAGAGCCACACTCTTGAGAGGATCACTTACTTATAAAGCTGACATAAATTTATAAAAACATTTGGTTGCCTCATTAGTTTCAATCACCCTTAACTGCTTCAAGTGTATATATATGGGTCAGGAAAGTTATAATTACAGTCAGTTGCTTTCCAATCAAGGTATTCAGGTTGCACGGACTTCTAAATGAATGAAGTACACATTTTAGTAATATGTTTGTAAAAAAGACTGAAATACAGGAAAATACATGCTATAGATAAATAAGAGTGTATATTTCTGACAGAATTTCTAAGGTATCCGTATTTATCATTTCAGATGTAAATGTTATGCTGCCTTAAAATGCCTAGGTCACATTTAAGTTGATGGCCGGGCGACCATATTTTTCATGTAAAGTTGGCTGAAGAAACATGATCGCCCAACACTGGTATCAGATAACACAGATCGGTCAAATTAATTTCTAGGAACACCGGTATCTTCAACAGTTTGAATATGTATTAGTTGATGAATCGTCGCTCGATCATCGAACGTTGAGCCACAGTTTGATTTTAACGGTTGGCCAATTACACAAACAATTTAACAATTGCTGAATATTCACCTGTAAGCACGTGACATTGCTTCAATTTACTGACCAAAAAAGTCTATAGCATGGCGTCGTCGGCCTGGCCATTGCTTATTGACTGATAGAAAGTAGATGTTTAACATAATCCGTATACAAATGCTGTGTAGTGTAACGAAGGTTTGTCAAAACTGCCTGATAGACCAGTCGACCCACAGTCAATTTTTGGTCGTCAAATCGGGGTATGCCGGCTGAAATATAAGAAAATTCCAAATGCCTAAATGTCGAAAAACCAACTGTCACCGATGGTTGGACAACGATTGAGGATTGCTTGATGGACTATTCAATGAATGTTACAACTGATAAAATTGGCCATTGTCATGCAGAAAAAATTATAACTAATAGCCAGACAGACATAAAATTGATTCGCTGACGAAAAGAGTTCAATATCCGACAAAAAAACGGGGTCTGCCCAGTAGTCTGAAGGTTCATTAGTCCGAAGGCCCAGTAGTCCGAAAGTTCATTAGTCCGAAGTCCCACTAGTCCGAAGGTTCATTAGTACGAAACTCGATGTGGTAAATGTTGTGAAGGTTAAAGTTACTAAAAGGGCCAGGTTTGATTAATAGATTTTCACCATAACAAGTTCTTGGAAGTTTAGAACAGAAAATACTATGAAAAGAGACTACTATATATGATATGAATTGTTATCTCTTTATAGATCTGTAGGATTTTTATCGTAATTTTTGTATACCTGTATGTATAATAACTTTTTTCTGATATTCAGATTTCTGCCTCTTCAATTTGACTTTTTTTATCATGAACATTATTTCCAGAATAGGAATGATATTTTTTCGAAGAGGAGTTTTTCGGAATAACAAGTTACATAATTGCTAATAAATCATATGATTAAAAGAATAAGAGTAATGCAATTTGCGGATAACAAAGATGGAGTCATCGAAAAGGCACATCCTATTTTGAAATAAGGTTAAAAAATTATCTTAACATTTTATACATAAAAGATCAACTTATCAAATAGAAATCATGTTTTATCGAATAAAAAGTTAGGAATAAGAATAACAAAGATTTTGAATAGAAATAACAAAAAAGTTAAATGATAGAACGTTTTACACGCCAAAGTACCTATTTAGTGTGAAACAAAATCATATTGAAACAAAACCTAATGGACTTATTGAATGAGTTTGTGTCTGCCATTGGTGTGAACATTTATTTATTTCCTGCAAAAGAAGAAAAAAAGTAAGGGGTGTAGTGCTTTGTCAATCGGATAAAATAAAATTAAGTAAGGGTCAGGATTTTTTTTTTTAAAAGTTCGTTGTAAAATTTATTATAATTTATGATCGGAAATTCACAAACAGAATGACACATAGACGAACGAACAGACAAAGCAAAATTTATATCCCCCATTTAGAGTAAAACGGGGACAATATATACAAAATGGAAACAAAAGGAATTCTTAAGAATCTGCATGAACTCAAGTCAAATAAATAAATAACTAAAAAAAATGTACAAATGTGAAGAAGGGGAAAATACATAGTAACATGGGACTCATTTATTAATTTAATATTAATTTTAACTGGTTAACATTGAATCATTTTAGCTACTTTTTGTTTTGCATTTGCTTAGGACGAATTTTTACGTGAAAAACTGCTGCATTAAAATAATTCCGAAAAGAGTTTTCAAACTAATCACATGTAATCCATTCAAACTAATAAACCTTCGGACTAGTGGGCCTTAATTCGGACTTATGAACCTTCGGACTACTGGGCCTTCGGACTAATGAACCTTCGGACTACAAGGCCTTGGGACTAATGAACCTTCGGACTACTAGGTCTTCGGACTAATGAACCTTTGAACTACTGGACCGAGATTAAAAAAACAGGAGATAACTGCCGACTGTCACTCGAATAATCTCATTTTTGCATCAGAAAAGATGGCCTGTTTTCATAAACTATGACTCGGGTTACATTATCAACAGCCAACACTTCTTATTCATTCTGCTGGAAGCAGAAACTTGGGACAGGGTATATAGTGAAAAGAGTAAAATGATGAATTACCAATATATTATTGTTGTAGTTCGCTTAGTCCATAACTTAATATAGATATAAACATTTTTTGGTTTCTAACTTCTTGATTTTGTTGTCATTATTTATTTATTATTATCATCATCATCATTATCACTTTTTTTCTGCCAAGTCTCTACAAGTCAAAAAACCTCAACAAGAAATCCTACTTTCGGTTTGAAAAGAAACATGTACTAGTGAAGTGTCGACTTATATTTTCATTTTCTTACCATGATTGATGTACTATATGAATCCTTCATTATGACTTAATTTGACAAACCACTTCTCATCTTAACGGCACATCGAATATTACTTCCCTAATCGTATCTGATAAACAAACATAATGGCTCTTCTAGTGATAAGTCTAATATCAGGAAAAAGAACAGTAACTGTTATTAGATGCGGTGTTATTCATTAATAATGAAACCGAAAAAAACCCAAATAAACTGTTTGGAAACCAACATTAACATAATTAAGAAAACAAAATGTCTTCTGTGTCATTTTTAAAAAATCAAATCCTATCAGACACATTCAAGTAATCAGAGCGGTAACGAGATCATTCCGCGTACAATGCGTTTGAACCTGAGGCGCTTCGATCCGAGATTTATTCATAAATTCATAAAAACATTTACATGTAGTTGCCACATAAGTTTCACTCACCCCTTAACTGCTTCAAGGGTATATACATGTACTAACTAGTATGTCAGGTCGAGAACGTTACGGTCAGTTGCTTTCCGATCAAGGTATTAAGGTTGCACGGACTTCTAAATGCATGATGTACACACTATACGTACTACTGGCACTGTACCAGTTATCGACTATATAAAATTTAACGTTTTCTTTTTGTATTTCCTTATTTCTTGATATTTTTGAATAAAACTTGACATACTTTAAATGGTAAACTCCTTGTTTATGCACCTGTTAGGTTAAATCATTATTTAGAACCCAAAACATCTCTTTGTGTGCTTTTTAGCACGCCCAGAATTTGCCGAGTTTTTACGATTTACTGTACCAGTTATCGGCTTCGCGATAATAACATAGTAAAATCCCTGTACATGTTGATTTGATACTCTGCAAAATGTAATTTGAATTATGCCCCTTTTGGGGTCAGAGTAAAGTTCGTAGGGGTTATGATGCATAAACAAATCTCATAAAATTATTCGTTTGTTATCATACGGTAATACACAAAATCGTAGACTATTCAATGCATAATATTGTGCAATCAGGCGTTCAACTGCGCTATGAATCTCTCAGAATATAGTGAATTCCTTTTGTTTCTACATGTTATATGTATAGATATTATATGTCAAATCAAAGAAGGGAAATAATAATGTGTCACAAAGGGGCTATATTCTATTTTTAACATATAACGTCACTTCCCCCATTGCTGAAAGTGCAAAGATGTACATCAGCGGTAAACAATGATCGTTTAAGCTCATGTTTAAAACATATTCAAGTAAGTTTTCAAGCAAACTTACTTTTCTTTATTCAAAACAGAGGACTGAATTTAAAAAATCTCAGATAGTCGCGTACTATTAACCCGAACTCTCAGTTTAGCCGATAACTGGTCTTAGCCGATAACTGGTACAGTACCAGTAGTATAGAATCAAAGTACTGAAAGTACTGTTAGACGGTGGCGTCGTTTGTATGTGGCATATTACATGTACGATAATTATTGTCGTCGAAAACCCGCGGCCAGTATCGCATACATGTACTAATGCTTAACGCTTACATGCACAACTGGTCGTGAGTATCCTAAATCTTAATTCACACTTTACAAAAGCTATGTCTCTTGGCCGTCGTCTTCGGGGGAAAACCCGTAGATTTATTACAGTAGCCTTTGTAGCATAGAAGTTTGCATATATATATTTGTATTTATATCGTTTGACATTAAAATCCGTTTTTGGTATTTATTTTGTTTGCCCCAGAATGCCTCATTCAATATGTGGGTTGCCACCACATAGTGAATGAATAAATAAAATTCAAAGCGATTTCATCACAATACGCCCAAATATTTGATTGTATAAAGAAGGGACATTTGTGGGTTTTTTTCCTTTCGACCTTTGGGTTGACCCCGCAAAGGGGAACAACTTTTGAAAAGTGAGGATTGGACTATTGTGCTTTAAAGATATTGTAGATTTTTCAAAGTAACGAGAACAAATAAGGCTTTGGTATGATAAAATACTTGTCAGGTTTTTACTAACTATTTTGGCATACATGTAGTATGTTTAATTTCCCTCTCGACTGCATTTTCCCTCAATTTCTTCACAGGGAAAAAGTTGCAGTCTCGTGGGCCAACACACTTACTTTAATTTGTCTTCATAGCCAGTTAATACATGTAGGTGTATAGAAAACGGAATGAGTTTACAAGAACATGTTTGATAAAACTGGAAAATGCTTTTGGAATGCACGTCATCATGAAACCGCAGAGTCAATCAATATTTTATCTTCGACTTCGAGTGGTTTATTTCCATTAGCTCTCAACATAAGTGAATGAAAATTTGAAAAGAAAAATCATACAATATTCAGTCGCGGCAGTTTCATTAATCAACGTTTTAAAGTACATTTGTTCTATTGTATTTAGCTGTAGATTAATTCAAATCATTTGAATGAATTCGGGATAGTCACATGTATCATTATTTTATTGCTTCTCAGTACACTTTAAAACGCATAATTTACTTGCTACATTTAACTTTTCTAGTATAAATATAACAAATATTTATTGATTATTCACCAAAACATTTGCTTTACATAAGGTCATAATCAGTTCTTTTGTTTGGAAATCACATATTTGCTTAATCTTGCATTTAATATGCGAGATTTTGAAGAATCTTTTTTATATTTTCATTTTTAAAAACTCTGTGTAATGTCAGGAGTTTTGCACTAATATGTATAATTTTTACAAGGTCTTCAAATTTGCATCCGATTTGATTTTTTGCAGTAAAATAATACTGTTAATGGGACATGTTGGGACATGTCCATAATATAATAAGAGCGTACAAGTAGAGGAGTTTTCATCATAAAGTTTGACCTATGACCTCTAGATTATTTGTGTACAAAGGTATGTCTTCTTTATCAAAAAAGGACTCAAAAGATATGGACTCTGAATAAAACTGTTTATAATTATACATGTTTATTTCCAAAGCCGTGTGATTCTTGATCTTTTCCCCATCCCATAAAACTAATGGCAGTATGGGTAAACTATTCCGCACCAGATTTAAGCAACATGAGTAAAGAAATAAATAATGTTTTCAGGGATCTTTTCAATTTCTCCAGGTCACGAATAAAACAGTAGTGGTAAAATGAAATCTAATGTTTTAACAGGATAAATCAGTTTTTAAAACGCAAAACAAACAAAATTCAAGTTGAACGCACGTTTTTCTGAGCCGTACATCTATAAATTTCATTTTATTCGTTGCATGTACTAGACAATAGATCTAGGGTTCGCAAATCTCGGCAATATTTCCGAAAAGCTACAGTTTAGTAGCTCAGTAGACTACTACAGTCATCTATGAAGCACATTCTAGCATTGCGTTGAGTTTCAACTGCGATTCGCAACAAGATTCCGATTGACGCATTTATATAGACCCGCCCATTTAAAAATGCATGTTGAGAACATGATGCTAACACACGGAAACAAATGCTGAAGAAAGCGCATAATAAAGATGTACTCGCGAGTTAAAAATTACAGAGTTTATTTGAGAACAAACGGGGCGATGTTTACGTACATGTTACAGTTAAAAAAAAAAAAGGGGGAAAAAAAGCAAGGACGGGCGCATATGGAGAAAAGTCACAGATTGTACCTCGCTCATCGTATTACGTTATTCAGTTTACTGTGAAGAAAATCGTCAGAAACTGTTTAGGGAACAAATATATTTTACATTACCTTTCACAATGTACCATACATGTATATGGAATATCGCATGAGTTGAACCGATTGTTTTTCCTGACAAAAAGCTAGCGCTTAATTGCTGCAAAATGGAGATTCACGGGTTTACACGCCGTGAAATCCATAAGACGTTTTACAGCATACATCTTCGATTCCTTATTTCCTTACAAATCTGTACTGAAAATTTTTGAAACATCGTCACCAGGTCCGTAAAATGACGAAGTGTGGTGTGTTTATATACATATAAAACTGTGTGTGAAACGGCGACTCGATTTGCACGTGAGTTTTACAATCCGAGGTCGATTAGCGTGTTTGAGAGAAAGTCGTTGTAGAGCGTCAACATCAGTAGTAATTATTGTCTGATGAATATTGAGGTGCATGTAATAAAATTAATGATTCTACAGACTGAGAGGGTTATAAAATAAGGTTGATCACAGATCAGTCCAAAATTGAACATGTTTGTATAGTAAATTTCAAGTTTTTTGTTTGTTTGAAAACACATGCACACTTGTAGAAGAAAGTGTGCCATTGATCGGTTGAAGTTCAATAAAATGTAATTTATGTAATATTCTATGTAAGTATATGTTGTGAATTCTTTGGAATAAGCGACAACAAAATAAATACTGCCTCAACTTAAATTAGTGCGTTGAAAATGATTGATCATGAATTTATCGATGAAGCATAATTGCTGAAAAAAGAAATGGCAAACCCGTTTAAATAGTGTGTTTCTGACAATTGTTATAACCATAAAAAAAAGACACGATTATTGTGAGAACTCTTGGTCAATTATCGCAGTGATATAATTTTTGGAGTCCTGATACTGAGTTAAACTTCACGGCTGGCAGTTGGTGCATAAGTTATCAATACCGCGTAAGCAGACAGGGAAACTGCTCATTAAAAATAAAACACAATTTCATAAATTATTTAAATGTATGTACAAAATAATTAGCAGATATTATGCTTAAAATATCTGATAAGATGTAAATTAGTTCTCAAACTGAAATCGACAATCGGTAAAACATCGCCAGTAACTCTGCATACCTAACAGAGTTATCGTTCCTTATCCGCTAGGGTCCCCGTGAGAAATACCCTTCCGGCCAGGACGATAGCAATAGACAGTGGCTATTTATAGCCACCGTCTAAAAATAAGAGAGGGTACCGGTATATTTCTGATAGAATTTCTAGGGCATCCGTATTTATCTTCTCAGATGTAAATGTTATGCTGCCT
Source organism: Magallana ariakensis (assembly GCA_020458035.1). Classification (NCBI taxonomy): domain Eukaryota; kingdom Metazoa; phylum Mollusca; class Bivalvia; order Ostreida; family Ostreidae; genus Magallana; species Magallana ariakensis. Next base: position 11,632,908 of record CM035817.1, on the reverse strand, counting down.
AATGCCTAGGTCACATTTAAGCCGATGGTGGTGCGACCACATTTTTTACGAAAATGAAGAAACATGATCGCCAAACACTGGTTTCAGTAAACATGGATCGGTCAAATTAATTTCTAGGAACACCTATATCTTCAACAGTTTGAATATATCTGGTAAATTAGTTGATGAATCTTCACACGATCATCGAACGTTGAGACACAGTTTGATTTTTAGGTCAGTCGATTACATAAACAATATAGCAATTGCTGAACTTTCACCTGTAAGCATGCATCATTGTTTCAATTTACTGACGAAAAAAGTCTCCAGTATGGCGTCGTCGGCCTGACCGTTGCTTATTGACCGATAGACAGTAGATGTTTAACATAATCCATATATGGTTGGTCCTCCATCAGCCAATTTGTCAAAATTGCCTGATAGACCAATCGACCCTTGGTAAATTTTCAGTTGTCATTCAGTGTAAGCCAGCTGAAATATAAGAAAATTCCAAATGTCTAAATGTCAACCAACTAACAACAGATCGACATAACAAACTGTCCCCGATGGTTGGACCATGATCGAGAGTTGCTTGATAGACTATTCAACGACTGTTACAACTGATGAAATCTGCGGTGTTATTCATTAATAATGAAACCGAAAAAAAAACAAATAAACTGTTTGGAAACCAACATTAACATAATGAAGAAAACAAAATGTCTTCTGTGTCATTTTTAAAAAATCAAATCCTATCAGACACATTCAAGTAATCAGAGCATTAACGAGATCATTCCGCGTACAATGCGTTTGAACCTGAGGCGCTTCGATCCGAGATTTACACAAATTATGCATGCATATTTTATGGTTTTTATCGATAAAACAGAGGAGGAAACTGGATTCTTAAAGATCAGAAGCATGTGTTATAAATACATGTATATCAAGATCAAAAGCATGTTTAAATTCAAACAAGTCCGAAGAGGCCCTCGGACTTTAATGGTCAACTGAGTCCCATATCCCTCAGATTGACACGTCGGAGAGTCTCATGTTTGTATTTTAAGCTTCATTTTAAAGTCTAAACCATAATCTGAGACTCCTCTGCCTGTTACCTTGCTTTTATTGTTTAATATTTGAAAAATAATATTTATTCACGTCAAGCTGTCAATGTGACAGCAAACCGGGTTTTCTTTTATGTGAACTGTATCCATAATCCATGTCAACCCTGAATTGAAAAACATTACCTACCGTATCCAGAGAAATGGAGTACCCATATGCAATATTTTACCTAAAAAATTTTCAACAGCTGGTATTTTTTTTCATAAATTAACAGAAACCAAAATCCTAGCAATATGCATACATCTGATACATGTACAACTGATTTGCAAAACAACAACTTCCTATCTTGAAAACTGTAGTGGGAGTTATCCGTACAATAGGGGTACCCATATGCAATTTTTTGCCTAAAAAATGACTACATGTAAGTTCAAATGCTGGGGTTTTTTTCATAGAATATCAGAAATCAAAATCCTAGCAATATGCACACCTCTAATATATGTCCAATTGGTCTGAAAAACAACAACTTCCTATCTTGAAAACTGTAGTCCCTGAGGAGTTATCCGTACAATAGGGTACTCTATATGCAATATTTTGTCAAAAAATGACTAAGTTCATCAGCTAGCTGGTATTTTTTTCATCAATTATCAGAAACCAAAATCCTAGCAATATGCATACCTCTAATATATGTACAATTGATCTGAAAAACAACAACTTCCTATCGTGAAAACTGTAGTAGGAGTTATCCGTACAATAGGGTACCCTATATGCAATATTTTGCCAAAAAATGACTAAGTTCAACAGCTGGTATTTTTTTCATAAATTATCAGAAACCAAAATCCTAGCAATATGCATAGTTGAATACCTATGATATATGTACAATTTGTCTGCAAAACAACAACTTCCTATCTTGAAAACTGTAGGAGGAGTTATCCGTACAATAGGGTACCCTATATGCAATATTTTGCAAAAAAATTTCAACAGCTGGTATTTTTTTTATAAATTATCAGAAACCAAAATCCTAGCAATATGCATACCTCTGATATATGTACAATTGATCTGCAAAACAACAACTTCCTATCGTGAAAACTGTAGTCCCTGAGGAGTTATCCGTACAATAGGGTACCCTATATGCAATATTTTGCCAAAAAATGACTAAGTTCAACAGCTGGTATTTTTTTCATCAATTATCAGAAACCAAAATCCTAGCAATATGCATACCTCTAATATATGTACAATTGATCTGCAAAACAACAACTTCCTATCGTGAAAACTGTAGGAGGAGTTATCCGTACAATAGGGTACCCTATATGCAATATTTTGCCAAAAAATGACTAAGTTAAACAGTTAATTATATTTAAGAGTCGGAGGAATCTCGGATTATCTTTACATGTACCTTAGCTCCAGGGGCCAAACTTTTTGGTAATAAGAGACCTGCAGGCCTTTATTGGTCAATTTTTTATTATATTCACAGTTTCGTTCATAATGCACACAGAGTGCATATTGCTTATTTCTACAAGTATAAAATGTACGGGATATTTAAGTAGATTTCCTAAAACAGAACATATATTTAATCCAATACCCCCCCCCCCCCCCGATAAATAGCATCAACTTTTGCCCAAAGGCTGGTCAGTAAATTCACAATTTAACATCAGGACATTATGAACATAATAACAATGCACGATTTTATCTCCCATGACTGTGAGACATGTAGTACAGAAAAAAAATATTAAGGTATCCGATCCATATTAGACACAGATTCAATGAATCTGGATGCAAAACTGATGTATATGGGCTGAATAATCAGTATACTTGGACATAATTTTCATGTTTAAGTATCAATATGTAAGAGTGGAATGTGTCCTAATTAATGACCTTTTCCTTTTCTTGAAGAGTTGCTCCCCTTTGCTTTTATTCTATAAAATTTAATTCTAAAAAATATACGGTATAAAGGATGACTGCACTTAGCGCCGAGTTTTGGGCCCTTTTCGGTCGCTTCTGTTGCGTTTATTTCTTAACCTTATATCACTTTTTATAAATATTTTAAAGAGTCTAGTCAATTTCCAACATGAATTAAGATTTTAGACTGTGATACAATAAGCTCATTCTATGTTTTTCTCTTTACAACTTTCGAAAAAGGGAGAATTTTCGATTATCTGCCCTTGATCAAACATAAGATTGATATTAATATGCATGAGAGGTGGAGAATGGTACTAAAATTAGACTAGCATGAATAACAATGCCATGTATAAAAATTTATGTGATCACTCTTTCACCATAAACCTATCTATTCTATATGGTACAAGTATACTATTTACTATGGTTTCAACAATTAGACCACGTCCATGTACATGAAAGTACAGAAGACTTTAAATAAATCAATGATTGATAACCTTAACGTGTTCGAAAACATTGTCCTAGCTAGCACATAACATGCTACCTTACACGTCACGTGATAGAATTTGTATTCACAAAGTTACCTGGTGTGAGAAATCACGTGGTGAATTATAATATTCAACATTCATCAACCCTTGGTTAGAACGGGGAAAGCGAAAGTAAGAAGAAGCAGTTTTTTCTCATTTTAACCATGAGCGCATGTTTGTCTATTAATCTCCCTTTGACATAACTTTGATAATGCAAACATACAACTACTGTTAAACGGAGAACAATAGACAAACATGCGCTGACTATGTATGAAGTCAGTATAAAAGTGGGCGTCCTCATTATCGTATGGAGACTCAAGAAATCGCGATGACCCCAGCCTATGAAAACAAATTCGTACTTGGTAACAACATACTTTTATTTAACGCAATTACGTAAAGTTGCAGTTTAGATGTTGATCATTTCTGCAATTGAAAGAAAAATTCTTTTAAAAGTTTATTTTCTCGCAAATATCGCATGTCCTTAAGTGCAGTCATCCTTTATTTTCAATAGTTTTTGTATTCCTAATAATAAAATACATCTTTCCACCAAAGCATTTATTGATATTCCAAGTATATACTATTTTATTAAAAAAAAGATGTGCTTGTCCCCATAGACCTTAATGCAATCTTCATTAATTAGTTACTGCTTATATAGTTAAGGTCTTCCGTTTCCAACGGAAGACCTTATAGTGATTGTAATGTTTTTTATTATTATTATTAAGGTCTTCCGTTTCCAACGGAGAACCTTATAGTGATTGTAATGTTTTATTAGGGTCTTTCGTCTTCAGCGGAAGACCCTCTATTATTCTATTGTTTCTTTTTCACTTTTTTTTTCTTTACAATTTTTGTGCAGAAGATTTCTCGGAGATATGTAGTGCGATTTTCGTCAAATTTTCAGCATCGATCTCATTATCTGAAGTTTGTACCCTATTTTGGATTTTGTAAAATTCACTTCCGGTTTGGACTTATCCGCCATTTTGAATTTTTTTCTGAATTCTTGTCCACGCATCTTCTAAAAAAAAACCAGGAAAGATAGAAAGCTGAAATTTTCAGGAATGATAGAAGACATGAACGTCTAGCCTCACGAGGAAAATCATTGTCCGGAAATTCCGAGTACGGAAGCTAGCTGAGATCAAAATATAGGACACGTTTTTGACGAATTCTCCTTGTCCACACATCTTCTCAAAATCGAGCAAAGATAGAAAGCTGAAATTTTAAGGAATGATAGTAGACTAAATGGTGTAGCCACACGAGGAACATTAATGACCGGAAATTCCAGATACGGAAGCTGGCTGGGGTCAAAATGTAAGACAAATTTTTGATGAATTTTCTTTGTCCACGCATCTACTCAGAACGAGTAACGATAGAAAGCTGAAACTTTCAGGAATTATAGAGGACATGCCAGTGTAGCCTACCGAGGAAAACTCATTGTCTGGAAATTCCGAGTTCGGAAGCTATTCTTATTTTTCTTTTTTCTATTTTTTTCCAAGCCGCAATCTTTGAGGCTTCATATCTTGCTCATTTTTGAACGGTTTTCGCCCAATTTTTCAGGACTAATAGACTTTACAAAACACGAATTATAATATGTCATAAACTGTAAAATCTCACTTCCGTTAACGAGTTATTGCCCTTAGAATATTTTTAGGGTCTTTGGTTCCAGATACAAAGGCTCCGAGCTTATAATAGGAGGGAATGAGAATCCAACGAATTTAAATAGCAGGGAAATTGAAGTTATCCACACTTGTTTTTGTTTTTTGATTACGTTTTTTATTAGCTCACCTGAGCTGAAAGCTCAAGTGAGCTTTTCTGATCACATTTTGTCTGTCGTCCGTCTGTCTGTCCGTCCGTCTGTCTGTCTGTCCGTAAACTTTTCACATTTTCAACATCTTCTCCAGAACCACTAGGCCGATTTCAACCAAACTTGGCACAAAGCACCCTTAGGCAAAGGGGATTCAAAGTTGTGAAAATTAAGGACCACGCTGTTTTTAAAGGGGAGATAATTGGCAATTATTGGAAAATTTTGAGAAATTTTCAAAAATCTTCTTCTCAAGAACCATTTGGCCAGGAAAGCTGAAACTTATGTGGAAGCATCCTCAGATAGTGTAGAATCAAAATTGTGAAAATCATGATCCCCGGGGGTAGGGTGGTGCCACAATGGGGGGTCAAATTTTTACATAGGAATATAGAGTAAATCTTTAAAAATCTTCTTCTCAGAAATTAATCAGCCAGGAAAGCTGAAACTTATGTGGAAGCATGCTCAGCTAGTGTATATTCAAAATTGTGAAAATCATGATCCCCGGGGGTAGGGTGGTGCAACAATGTGGGGTCAAATTTTTACATAGGAATATATAGAGTAAATCTTTAAAAATCTTCTTCTCAGAAACTAATCAGCAAGGAAAGCTGAAACTTATGTGGAAGCATCCTCAGCTAGTGAAGAATCAAAGTTGTGAAAATCATGACCCCCGGGAGTAGGGTGGTGCCACAATGAGGGGTTGAATTTTTACATAGGAATATATAGAGTAAATCTTTAAAAATCTTCTTCTAAGAAACTAATCAGCAAGGAAAGCTGAAAGTTGTGTGGAAGCATCCTCAGCTAGCGTAGATTCAAAGTTGTGAAAATCATGACCCCCAGGGTAGGGTGGGGCCAAAATGGGGGGTTGAATTTTTACATAGGAATATATAGAGTAAATCTTTTAAAATCTTCTTCTCAGAAACTAATCAGCCAGGAAAGGTGAAACTTTTGTGGAAGCATCCTCAGATAGTGTAGAATCAAAGTTGTGAAAATCATGACCCCCGGGGGTTGGATGGGGCCACAATAGGGGTTGAATTTTGACATAGGAATATATAGAGTAAATCTTTAAAAAGCTTCTTCTTAGAAACTAAACTGCCAGGAAAGCTGAAACTTATGTGGAAGCATCCTCAGCTAGTGTAGATTCAAAGTTTTGAAAATCATGACCCCCGGGTGTAGGGTGTTGCCACAATGGGGGGGGGGGGGGGGGGGTCAAATTTTTACATAGGAATTCATAGAGTAAATCTTTAAAAATCTTCTTTTCAGAAACTAATCAGCCAGGAAAGCTGAAACTTATGTGGAAGCATTCTCAATAAGTGTAGATTCAAAGGTGTGAAAATCATGACCCCTGGGGGTAGTGTGGGGCCACAATGGGGATCGAATTTTTACATAGGAATATATAGAGTAAATCTCTAAAACTAAGTAGCTAGGAAAGGTGAAACTTATGTGGAAGTATCCTCAAGTAAGGACTAGGTAGATTTAAGTTTGTTCAAATCATGATCCCCGGGGGTAGGATGGGGTCACAACGGGGAGGGGGGAGGGAGACAAATTTTTGACATAGGAATATATGGAGAAAAATCTTCTACAAAACCATTTGTCTAGAAAATCTGTAACTTTAGTAAAAGCAACCTTGGGTAGTGTAGATTCAAATTCGTTAAAATAAAAATCTTGAGGAGTAGGGTTGGGCCACATTCAGGATCCAATTTTACGAAGGAAAACATTTTTAATTCACAAAAACTGAAATGTTATAATATATATGGTTTTACTTATATGCATACATTTTGTCAATTTGTGATTCTTTAAAATTGTTAAGACTTTTGCCCCTGGACGATTCTTGGGCCTCACAAGGGGTTCAGAGTTTGATGTAGGTTTATATCCCATGTATAAACAATTGTCTAGGATCTTGTTGAGAACTGCGATGCTCAACATGTGATATGAATATAAAATCATCCTGTTAAAAAAGGGACTTGATTATAAACATAAGAATATCTACATGTATTACTACATTGTCCAGATATTTTATATTATGTCGATCTCCATTAAGCTGATTTTATCATGCCTATTGTTGCTCAGGTGAGCGATGTGGCCGATGGGCCTCTTGTTTAGAAAAAGGTAGGGGGTCAAATTATAGGATTCCAAAAGGTGCAAAATTTTACACATGTTTTCCTTTTCATATTTTAAACAAAAAATATTTTGTTAAGACGTGTAGAATAAAAGTTGTGCAGAATATTATGGGCTTTCGTTTGACATCATTGAAAAGGGGCTGGCCCCTTCAATTTAGGGCCTAGATTCCTTGAAAGTATTTGCGAAATAACTCAAAAACGGTTAGGAATTTGATATGGCTGTCGCTGGAATAGTTGTTCATTGGGATCTTACCAATGTCACTAGAATGTTACTTTGTTAAAGTATTGTGTAATATGTATGTAAAACGCTTTACTTGTTAACATGTACCTGTTTTCATTTGGCAAGTTAACGAAAAGCCATTGTGTACAACTGACATTAATTCACCACAGAACATGTATTATTGTATTCAGGATGCTTTAATTCATTCGAAAAAGTTTCATAACAGTATGCATTATATTCTTCAAGTTTTTACGTGAGGATTATATGTCACTTTTGTTAAGTTCTGCAAGCATTAACCTGGTTTCTGATCTCTGTTTTATACCATTACGTAACTGATCCCTAGCTCGCGGCCGAGAAAATCGGTTTTATTCCCACGTAACTAAAATTCTGAAATTCTTATTCCCACCTAGCTAAAATTGTGATTTTCACATCTGAGTGAGCGCTGAGTATAGTCTGTTTTAGGTGTGAACTACCTGTATAAAAATCACCAGTGATATATATATTGTTGGATATTCTTGATAATTTGGATTTACAGTGTTATAAATTTAAGTACTATCAACTATTGGAAGGTTTAATATTTATAAATTAAGAAAATAAAATAAAATTAAAAAAAAACCAATAAATAATAATAATAATAAAAAAATCAATAAAATAAATTCAATAGGCTTGGCAATATTATTCCTAATTACTATTACTTCGTTCATCGTAGAGATCGGAATCTTCATACCAGACTTATACTTAATTAAATGCAACACTTTAAAACATCACCTTTTCTGTCGCAATATAGTAAATAACCCACTCTGCACATGCGGTAAACCCAAAACTAACGAACACTATCTTTTTTCGAATGGGGCCCTCTATACCAATGCAAGGTTCACCCAATGCAATAATGTTGCACTTGGATACTACACCTTTTACTACTGACTTTACTATATGGGGATACAAATCTTTCTTCAGCAAACAATGAAACAATTTTCAAAGCAGTTCACAAATTTATTTCAGCATCAAAACGTTTTCTAACAGATATTTTTCACACATCCTACATCCATTCTGTTATTTTACTCACCTGGCATATTATTTTTTCCCTTAACGCATTTTTTCAAACACACTGTTAGTTTAGCCTGTAATTTTTCATAAACATGTTTACAAAGACATTCCAACCTGGGCACATCAATGATTTAAAATTTGTAAATTATATCTAAGGAAACGGATTAATATAAGTGTTTACTTGTGTCCGAATCCCTGCTTAATCATTTATCATTGTATATTTGTTCCATGTTGTATTCATTGTAAATTATGGTTTAAACTAAGCAACTGCCTAAATAATCAACACTTGGCAGTAAATGTGTATGATATTCAAAATAAGTTATAAATGCTGAAAAAAACTTTTTACGGTATATTGAACCAATGTAAGCAAAAACATGACACGAGCCTTGTTTACATAACAAAGTATTGTGAGCTCTGTATCTTTCTTATAACTCTACCACTGATCTCAAAGTTTGGTTGATCATTAGAAATGCCTAGAATTTTTTTTCCAAAATCGAGACCATGCCCCGTTAATACAACGATGTGTGTGATTACTTTCTCATCGCTCAAAATTTACCTAAGATCAATCATAAAACAAACCTTTTTTTAACATAATCTTAAAAATTTGTTATTTTTTCTTTTTTATTATGTATTTACCTAAGGTCAATAATAGAACAGACTATAATTCACCTGTAATTAATTTCCTTTGATCTTTGACACCCTTATCTGTGCACCATTCCCACTTGGCTAAAATCAGTCACCCATAGAAAATTCAGAATTTTAGCTAAGTGGGAAGACACCGAAAATCGGTCGCCATGGTCGCGGCTGGTCTATCTAGCGGTCAGCGGTTATCTAATACACAATTTATGCGTTCACAAAGAATTGTTTAAAGTAAATGTTTATATTTCCTATCTTAAGCATCGTCAGACAAAAGATTAATGGTGGATAAGTATATCTAAATAGTTGTTACAAAAAATATCCACAAGACTCACAAAAATGATTAAATTTTTAAATGATTAATCTCCTTTAGCTTCATAATTAAAAACGGTAGATATTTCAGTATAACTGTCATTGAAAAGAGGGCTCTTTGTTTTGAAATAGTTATATATTGTTTAAATAAAATAAGTTATTAAACTGCAAACATTTTAAGCCGAACATGGCCACGGAGCTCTGATTACACAAGAATATAATTCATCCCCCGCATATGGCCGTGAATATCCCGGGCGAATGGGCATGCATGGATCCGCGAAAGCTTCGTGTGCTTTTACTTTATCGCACATGTTCATTGATCCTTTGTATGTTCACAATTCAATCTTGATAATAACTACAGTATTTATTTTGTTAACATATGTTGATTTGATAGCACATACCTTTATCTTATGTTATAGCGAATTTTGCTCTTTACTCGCTTCGCTGAGGTACCGGGGAATGATTGTTCTTGGGAAACTTCGAAATAAAACCAAATATTAAATAAAGCCAAAATATAAAGTTTATTAATTTGAAATAAACTTTGTCAAAGGTTAACAATCACAATAAAAACGGTTCCTAAAATTAACAAAGATAAAATAAGGAAATATATTTACCTTCGAAATAAAACCAAATATTAAATAAAGCCAAAATATAAAGTTTATTCTTTTGAAATAGCAAATGTCAAAGGTTACAATTTGCGTTTGGTTTTATTTCGTCGATAATTACAAAGTCACGCCCATAAAGATAATCTCTAAATACAAAATATAATTGGTTATTAAATTACTTATGGGCGTGGATAAAAATGAAACGAACAAGTAACAATTAATATAATTTATTTACCGTTAATAACCATTGTTCAAATTACGTAATTAAAACGTTCACAGGTGACAGGTAAGATGTCAAAACAGGTTGAATTAGGTAATTAAATACTTAGCTGTCCTGTGAGGCTTATTTAATAATTGACATTAATTTAAAACTCTATTAATTAAAGAAATTAGGTATTTAAAGATTTCGACATATAAAGTAATATTAATGAATTATTTAGTAAAAGTATTATTGCAACATATGAATATTTTACTTTTTTTCTTTCCTTTTTTTCATTTTAAAACGTATATACAGAACTATCTACAAATTATATGTTTACTTAAATAGAACATAACATTTTTATTATAGCATTTGATATAAATGAAATATACACAAAATATATACAGGAAAATAAATATATAAAAATATACACAAAATATGTACACGGAGCATAAAATGCTGTAACACTTACACGACAGATGTAATTTTAATTTATTTAGCATTGAATGAAATCATTGTTAGATTGTATATTCAAAATATTAAATACAATACAGAATTTAATAGAAAAAATTCGGTTAACAAAAATAGTATAAATACTCTTAAGGAGGTTGGATCCTGCGATCATAAGTCTCTAAGTTTTTTTCTGAAGTATTTTAAAAAAATCTACATACATGGCTTAACCAAAATTCAAAACAAAATTTTGGGGTCTATATGCTCCACTCGGTGCTACAGTGTAGTTAATATGACCTTTCTGCACTGTAAGTGCAAATTGCACATAAATCGCTTTTTCCTCAATAATTTTTAATCGGAATAAACCATAGCATCAAATACACATTTATATTATTTAAAATTAATAAAATTAAAATAATCATAAAGAAAACGTTTGCAATTTCTTCACCTAATTGATATTTTGACCTTTTTGCACTGATAAAAAGCTGTTTGTATCCATTAACGATTCAACATGCAATAAAATTATTTAAAAGTCTCAAACTTTTTCTCAAATTTTAATAGACTTGTCAAAAATATCTTACAAATTCAGAAAATAAAATCAAAAGTATGGGTCTATGATGTAAATTTTGAGATATAGCATGAAATAAGCTAATTTTAGGCAAAAATTGGAGTTCGTTTTTTCTTGACTTTTATGAAATATTGGTTAAATGTGCCAATATATGTCGATAGAAATATTGAAATATTGTTAAAATGTGTTTTTTGAAACAACACGAAGATAATCCAATGCATAAACTAGCTGGAAATTTGGTCTGCACTGAAAATAAGGAAGCTAAAATTACAGTACTCTAAAACAACTGAGTTATGAAAAATGTTCATTTTCTTCTTAAAAACCTTCCGCCACAAAATATAGTCCCTTACTTAAGTCTGTAAATATGTAAATTTCCCTTAACTATTTTATTCAAAAAAGTTTATTTGGCAAAGTAAAATAGGAATTTACAACTAGAATTAATATATGACACAGAATTTCCAGACTAGAGGTGACCCAAAATGGCTACCCCAAATCAGAGGATCGAACCTCTTTAATTTAAGCGTTCAAAGAAAATGCAGTTCAAAATAAAAATCCAGTGTTACAATACGTGTGGTACATGTAGGTACTTGCACGATGCGCAATAATTAAATGAAAACTCTCCCTGTGTGAAATTGAAGAGTCCACTGACTATTCAAATGAATTTTTGAACAACGTTTGTTATGATTTAGGCTGTAGAAGCGTAACGGTCATACGTAACAGGCAATACAGAGTCCACGTAGCTCATTCGTTAGAGTAATGGACTTTGAGTACCATAGATACATATTAATACTGATATAGTTTTAAAAAACAAGTTGCAATGCTTATACAGTGTTCTAATATATGCATTTAATTTTGCAATAATTTATAATGTAATATTTAGAATTTAATATAATAAAAATTAATATAAAATTCCCCCTCCGATTCCCAAAATCGTAAAGTTATCTTACCTGCGTTTCTTTGATCTTTGATCTTAGACCTTTAATTACAACCTTGTACCTTTTTTAAACACTGTACAAAACACCAGACCAATTCGTTCATTTTTAACAGAGTTATGAATTTTGGGGCATTTGCGTTTCAACTGGCGTGCTTGACATGTACTGTAGAAAAAAATTCTAACTTCCGAACCTTTCACTCAATCCTTATGAAAATTCGTGTAAATATACCTCGGACCCAATTCTTATTGTCTGCCCTATATGCACCGGATTAAGCGATTTAGAAAAAAATCCTGAGATCAAACGGCGAGTATTGCCAATTTACACAGTACACGCACCGACCCCCCTCCACCCCTTCCGATTCACAAAATCGTTTAGTTTTTCTGGCCTGATTTTACTTGATCTTTGATATTGGACCTTTACGTTCAGCCTATTACCATTCTAGATTACTGTACTAATGGCCAGACCAGTTCGTTTTATTTTAACAGAGTTATGAATTTTTGGGCATTTGAATATTTCGATTAGCGTGCTTCACATGTACTGTAGAAAAAAATTCTCCCGAACCCTTCACTCAATCCTAATGAAATTTCGTGTAAATGTACCTCGGACCCCATTCTAATTGTCTGCTAAATATGCAGCGGATTGAACAATTAAGAAGAAATTCCTGAGATCACAGTACACGGGATTTAAACAGCCGTGTAATATTTCTGGTGCATGTATATTTCTTGTTTTCCGTTTAGTCTGTATCTACGATAGCGTGTGAACTACTTATGAATGTTAGAACTGTGAAAATTACTGTTATCGATTTTTTACCAAATAAATTTACATGTTACTGATTTCGTTATTTCTACATTTATCAAGATTTTACCAATCCTGGCGTAATAAAACAGTCAAACATAAAAGTAAACGACACGAAAAAAAATTCTCAACGCTGAAATACATGTGTAAAATGCATCAATATTTCAAATGACTCGCATTGTTACAAAACTTGAATACTCAGACATCTTACACGTTGTTTTTCATCTCATACAAAAAATCAGCTCCTGTCTCGGGCGGAAACGCCCCAAACTCAAAGAGAAATTCGGGAATTATTTTGCGTCAGCCATGTTTTGTTTTTCTAACAAAAATATTATTTACAGAGGGGTTGTTGGAATAAAGTACAAGTTGAAAAACACTATTCCATTTAGATTAAGACAAAAACAGACCTTATTTATTAGGGTCTTTCGTCTTCAGCGGAAGACCCTTCTATTATTCTATTGTTTCTTTTTCACTTTTTTTTTTCTTTACAATTTTTGTGCAGAACATTTCTCGGAGATATGTAGTGCGATTTTCGTCAAATTTTCAGCATCGATCTCTTATTGCCTGACGTCATGACGTCAGGCATATCTAAGGTTTAAAGGGGCATGGTCACGATTTTGGTCAAATTCTATTTTTCTGTTTTTATTATTTACAATGCTTTAGGAATGCATTTCCAGTGACCAAATAAATTTGGAAAGTCAGTAGTGAAGTTATAAGCAAGATACAGGGCTCACAAGTCTTTGTCATGTAAACAAGGCTCGTGCCCTGTTTTTGTTTACATTAGTTCAATATACCGGTAAAAATTCTTTTTCAAGCTGATTTTTCTAACTTCATAATCATTGTAAGCATAAATAAACAGATCTTAACGTTTACAACTTTCATTTTCGGTCTAAAACTGGAGTTTTTACTTCAACGTTCGAAATGTAAACAAAAGCTTTGTTTACATAGCAAAGAATTGTAAGCTCTGTATCTCGCTTATAACTCAATAAATGACACTTAAATTTTGGTTGCTTATTAAAAATGCCTTACTGAAGCATTGTAAACATAAAATCCCTTTAAAAGTTACAACATCCGAAACAGTGCAGTCAACAATGGAAGCTAGCAATATCATTTTTTCATTGAAAATAGAATTACCAATGCATATTAATAATGTGAAGACCTTCAAATTCGCAATTAACGAAAACGTTGTAATGGATGTAACAATTAAGCAACAGTGAGCAAGTGTTTAAAGCAAAAAGGAAAATTCTGGGAAGAAATTCGACAATCCGTGTTAGAAAAATTCGAAGACGTTATAAAACCGGTCAGTTTCTAGGTCAAACTGCGCATCAATGTATTGGAAGACTGTCGACGGGAATCGTCTGCAGCCACACTCCGGAGTCCGCGTATATCTTCTCAACTCTCTTAGTGAGATTGAAAAGTAAATATATTGGAAGAAGTTTGCCACCAAACCATGAAAATCTGAGAGCTGTGTTAACAAAATTACAACTTGAAGTGAAGTATTAAGTAGGTGTGCAGTCATACATTGCATGTACACCGCTACACGCTTACCTACATGTACAGCCATAAAAATAAGGCTGAAAACTAAATCTGCACCCGCATATTATTATTGTTCTGGAAACTATTTACCTAGTATTTTAATAGATTGTGTATTCACTTTTGCCCTAAAATTAAAATTCCGCTGGCTGACTTTCTTAGCTTCCTTGTCGTGCTTAAAAATAAATAGCATTGTTTGAACGGTTGAAGGGGAGGGCAAGTTATTACCTAACGAAGCAATTAAAGGCCGGCACATTAAACATGCTTCGGTTGATATATATATATATATATTTTTTTTTGTTAAAAAGAAAAACAAAAATGTTGTATTGGATGTAAAAAGCAGCATTGAGCAAGTTTACTGTACACGTGTGCAATCCAATAGAAATTAAGGCCCCTACATTTGAACGGTGAATGATGAGGGGGGGGGGGGCATCGCAAAGGGTTGTACCTAATGATTATAATATTACACGGTAGAATGTAAACTATAATTGTGTTCGGTTATCATTTCAAAACAAAATTGCCAGTTTGTATTAAAGTAGTTACGTTAGCTTTATTATTCATTAGAGAAACGAAGCGGGCATGGTCGTTTACGCGATTTCATTCTCATTGTAAAAGGGGTGTAACTTTCGTGTTTTACTCAGTGTAAATAATAAGTGCATAGTTATCGATTGATTCTATCTAAACTAAAGTAAAATCAATATATAACAAGTAAAAGTTGTTACGAAACAAATGCCAAAAAAGAGTTTTATTGACTCCACAGATACGGGTATTATGGAATGCACCCCCTCTATGGAAGAGTTTTTTATGGTGTAAACTCGGTGGGCAATTCCAATCTGCATAAAAGGAGGCACATGATTAATTTTGTATTTTAACAATTGTATTGTGTTCGTAATTAAGTTTTAATTGCTATATTTTTATTTTGTTGGCAGCAAATAAAGTTTTAAGAGGAAATTACATGTACGCAAAATATTTTTGTGAAAAATTATGATCATATTAAGACACAGTATCGGCATCTAGTGAAGAAGTCTCGCCATGTAACGTTAAAGTATCAGCACGTAATGTGAAAGTGTCAACATGTAATGTTGAAGTATCACGTAATGTTGAAGCATCGTCATATAATGAAGATCATCCACATAAGAAGTTGAAGCGTTCCATACGCCACCATTTTAAATCATTTTGTCTAGATGTTGTATAATACATATAGACCCTAAACCTAAATATTTAAAATTTAAATTCATAACTTGCTAAAATTCATAGAACCAAGTTCTTGCAATGAAATAAATATGTTTAGTCAGGCAAGCTTTTTGGAAAGCTATTACTTGTTATCTGAAGTTTGTACCCTATTTTGGATTTTGTAAAATTCACTTCCGGTTGGGACTTATCCGCCATTTTGAATTTTTTTCTGAATTCTTGTCCAAGCATCTTCTGAAAAACGAGGAAAGATAGAAAGCTGAAATTTTCAGGAATGATAGAAGACATGAACGTCTACCCTCACGAGGAAAATCATTGTCCGAAAATTCCGAGTACGGATGCTAGCTGGGATCAAAATATAGGACACGTTTTTGACGAATTCTCCTTGTCCACACATCTTCTCAAAAACGAGCAAAGATAGAAAGCTGAAATTTTAAGGAATGATAGTAGACTAAATGGTGTAGCCACACGAGGAACATTAATGTCCGGGAATTCCAGATACGGAAGCTGGCTGGGGTCAAAATGTAAGACAAATTATTTTTGATGAATTTTCTTTGTCCACGCATCTACTCAGAACGAGTAACGATAGAAAGCTGAAACTTTCAGGAATTATAGAGGACATGCCAGTGTAGCCTACCGAGGGAAACTCATTGTCTGGAAATTCCGAGTTCGGAAGCTATTCTTATTTTCCGTTTTCTATTTTTTTCCAAGCCGCAATCTTTGAGGTTTCATATCTTGCTCATTTTGAACGGTTTTCGCCCAATTTTTCAGGACTAATAGACTTTACAAAACAATAATTTTAATATGTCATAAACTGTAAAATCTCACTTCCGTTAACGGGTTATTGCCCTTAGAATATTTTTTAGGGTCTTTGGTTAGAAGACAAATGCTCCGAGCTTATAATAGGAGGGAATGAGAATCCAACGAATTTAAATAGCAGGGAAATTGAAGTTGTCCACACTTGTTTTTGTTTTTTGATTACTTTTTTATTTAGAAAAAGGTAGGGGGTCAAATTATAGGATTCCAAAAGGTGCAAAATTTTACACATGTTAATTTCCTTTTCATATTTTAAACAAAAAATACTTTGTTAAGACATGTAGAATAAAAGTTGTGCAGAATATTATGGGCTTTCGTTTGACACCATTGAAAAGGGGCTGGCCCCTTCAATTTAGGGCCTGGATTCCTTGAAAGTATTTGCGAAATAACTCAAAAACGGTTAAGAATTTGATATGGCTGTCGCTGGAATAGTTGTTCATTGGGATCTTACCAATGTCACTAGAATGTTACTTTGTTAAAGTATTGTGTAATATGTATGTAAAACGCTTTACTTGTTAACATGTACCTGTTTTCATTTGGCAAGTTAACGAAAAGCCATTGTGTACAACTGACATTAATTCACCACAGAACATGTATTATTGTATTCAGGACGCTTTAATTCATTCGAAAAAGTTTCATAACAGTATGCATTATATTCTTAAAGTTTTTACGTGAGGATTATATGTCACTTTTGTTTCTGATCTCTGTTTGTACCATTACGTAACTGATCCCTAGCTCGCGGCCGAGAAAATCAGTCGCCATGGTCGCGGCTGGTCTACCTAGCGGTCAGCGATTATCTAATACACAAGATTCGCGTCTTACATTTATGCGTTCACAAAGAATTGTTTAAAGTAAATGTTTATATTTCCTATCTTAAGCATTTTTACAAAAATTGCCTCGCATTGTCACAAAACCTGAATACTCAGACATCTTACACGTTGTTTTTCATCTCATACAAAAATCAGCTCCTGTCTCGGGCGGAAACGCCCCAAACTCAGAGAAATTCGGGAATTATTTTGCGTCAGCCATGTTTTGACGTGAACCTTCGCTGAAATTCTGTTATGACACCTGCATAGGTTGGGTGTTCTAATCTCGCCGGAGCCACAAGATTTGTTATTTCTCTCCTTTTCTTTCTCTCCATTTTTTTAGCTCACCTGAACCGAAGGTTCAAGTGAGCTTTTCTGATCACCCGTTGTCCGTCGTCCGTCCGTCCGTCCGTCTGTCCGTCTGTAAACTTTTCACATTTTCGACTTCTTCTCTAAAACCACTGGGCCAAATTTAACCAAATTTGGTACAAAGCATCCTTATGGAAAGGGGATTATAAATTGTTAAAATAAAGGGCACAGCCCTTTTTAAAAGGGAGATAATTGCGAAACAGTGAGTATAGGGTGTGTGTCTTTAAAAATCTTCTTCTCAAGAACCACTTCACCAGAAATGCCAATATTTACACAAAAGCTAGTGTATATAGTGAAGATTCTAAATTGTAAAAATCGTGACCCTCGGACCAAAACTGGGGCCCTAGGCGGGGTTGAAAGTTTAGCATAGAAATATACATAGAAACATGTTTACAAGATTTACAAGATTTTTGTTCCATTAATTCAACTAAATTGTGCACCAAAAACCCAACTGTGTCTCCCTGATTATTGACAACTCATGGCATCTATACTTATAAATTAAGGCATTTTGCCAATAAACTTCGAAATGCCTGCACCCGAGTAACTGCTCACACCTTTGGCATTTCAACACGTGTGAGTTGATGTCCGTAAGCTATAATTGAATTTTAGCTGATAAGTAATTATTGTAAGATAAATTAAAAACCTACTTTCATTTTCGATAAACCAGCCCGAAATAGCAAATATGTGAGTAAGGTGGTGGACACGCTTTGGCGGATCCAAGTCAGTGGGAGTTTGCATAAAAAATATACTTACAATGAAATAATATTGAATGATTATGTAAAGAGTGAATATATAATCTGGGATCCTATTTCGGGTATACATAAGAATTGAGATTTGACAAATGTTGAATAAATAAAATGAACCAATTCGTTTCTTGAATGTGCGATTTTTGTTTTGATGAATAGAACTTTCTAGAACGGGTAACCAAGAACGCGGTTTGGCTAATTAACGTCATGTTGGAGAATGTAGGATGAGTCACCATGCTTTGTGGGCAGATCGGACATCTGGTTAATGCAAAAAAGTTGATAAATAAAATGGGCCAATAGACGCGATTTTATTTTTGATGGAAAGAACTTTACAGAACAGGATGCCAAAAAATGGGGTTGACTAATTAACACTAGGGCGAAAAGAGCGTACACATTTTTAAATAACATATACATATTTTTTATACCACAACAGATTGGTAGTAAACCTTATAAATTAATTTGTTGACAATGTTTTATCTAAATTTCTTATTTTGGGCAATAATAAGTGAAATTTGACATAAAGAACAAAGTTCTAAAAAGAGATACCACGCTCTATACACCCACACTCTGTTTTGAAATAAGATAATAGTCTATTTTTTTCCGGTCAGCTGCAACAAAAAGAATTAAGGCCATGCACATGTTCATGTGTATATACTCCATTTCAGCTTAGATTTTCATCACTGTCCTCTCCATTAAATTTTCAGCCACGCAGCTGCTTTTTTATTTCAGTTTTATAGAATATTTTAAGAAAAGCAATTAAGAAAAATTTCGGACCGAATACATAGAAAAATGAACCAAAAAAACCTGGTTCAACATTAAGCATTGTATTATAATATAATATGTGAATTATTGTTAATCCCCGCGCTTGAGCGGGATATCATCTAGTAAGTATATAAGTTTGTTTAATCAAGAAATGACGAATGAATACGATAAGGTGTAAAAATTCACTAAACATTATTTTAGTTTATCGCTTACAGTTTATTTGGAGACCGTGCCCGATAAAAATAAAAATTAATATGTAAATTTATTTGTTGTCGGGCACGGTCTCCAAAATGAATGGAAGCGATAAATGTATCTTGTGATTTTGTTGTATATTGGTTTAGCATTATAGATACGGCATAGACTGGTTCGCCAGCTTTTAGGAAATAGCCGTGACGAGAAAAATTTATTTTTAGGCCCACAAGTTATCTTCACACGCTTGCGATGGAATGCCGAAAAAATCTTTCGGAGAGTCAATAGATTTATTTTAAAAGTAAAACGGCTTTAATAGTTATAAACAAAGAAAGAGAAACATCTTTCGATTAAGTAAAACCGCTACAAAGTGTTAGCCTGAAAAAAATCTCTGGAAGCCAGGCAACTGTATATTTATTTTACCTACTGGTTATGGAAAGTCCTTAGCTTTACAAAAAACCAATTTCTACACTGACACGATCCCACTCTCTAAGTTAATACCTCCATATTTTATAAATACATAAGATATAATATGTACAGACCATGTGCTAATTGTGTGTAGCCTGTGTGCATTCAATTTATATGTGCTTACTTATTCTTATTGGACCTTTACGAGAAAACGGAGCTAAATCAGATTGTTACCATCCTCAGCAGCCCCATAAATCAAGTTATAATGGGCATGGATTAGAATGCTACGAGTAGTCTAGTGCCAATTATAACTTACTCAACAATGAAAATATTTAACGTTATACATTTCCGATGTAAATAAATATTTACAATACCCACATAAACAATGTATTGTCAACGGTGTCAATTAATTTGTTCTTGTTAATTTGATATTTATTGTCAAATTCATGTTTAGTTCTTCTTAAACCTTCTTTCTTTGATCCGCCTCAATCTTCTTTCCGATTTATTTTAAGTGTGCGCATTTGCTGTGTGCGAAGCTGCAGTGAGTTTTTCCACTGTTTACCTGTCCTTGAATTTCCTAGCGGCAGCGTTTGGAATCAAGGGCAGGCTATCCAGTCTAAGATACGGCAGATCTACGCACGTGGTGTAGATTTATTTGTAAACAACACTACCATAGGTAATCTTGTTTCACACGGAAATTGAAATAAATAAAAGTATGTTTTATTATAATTAGGGAAACACTGTTAATGTGTTACACTTGTATACTAATGATGAACCCGTGAAATTTGTTCAAAGACTGTTTAAAGCAGAAAGAAGTTAATTTATTTTTAAACTTTGAAATTTCGACGATTTTTGTAACCATGATGAGTTATGATTCATTGTATTACAAATGCATCACTACGTATTTTATAAGGAAATATACTGAGTATACAATCACATGCTGATCTGTTAAAATTGCAAATAAAAATATAGTTGCATATACACAAACCATGTTTATATACTGATAATATTTGATATACGACTATTGGTTCAGAAAATTAAATTAATGATATCTATATTAAAGAAAATGTCAGCTCGACGCCTTTGTGGCCGTTCCGGCCTTTGATATGTATAGGGAAGATTCTAAATTGTAAAAATCGTGACCCTCGGACCAAAACTGGGGCCCCAGGCGGGGTTCAAAGTTTAACATAGAAATACATAGGAAAAATGTATAAAAATCTTCTTCTCAAGAACCATTGCACCAGAAATGCCAATATTTACAAAAAAGCTTGTATATATAATGAAGATTCTAAATTGTAAAAATTGTGAGCCCCGGACAAAAAGTGGGGCCCTAGGCGGGGTTCAAATTTTAACATACATGTATATAGGAAAATGTTTAAAAATCTTCTTCTCAAGACCTATAATGCAACAGTTTGGAATATTACTATGCATACATCCTAAAATAATGTAGATTCTAATTTGTAAAAATCGCGACTCCCGGACTAATACTGGGGCACCAAGAGGGGTTCAAAATTTAAAATTTTAAAAAATATATAGAAAACGTTTAAAAATGTTCTTCTTGAGAACTACAATGTTACAGTTTGTGGAATTACTATACATGCATCCCTGGCTTATGTACATTCTTAATTGGTAAAATCGTGACCCCCGGACTAATACTGGGGCCCCAAGAGGGGTCAAAGTTTAATATAGAAATATATAGGTAACATGTTAAAAAATCTTCTTCTTGAGAACTACAATGCTACAAGTTGTGAGATTACTATGCATGCAACCTTGGATAATGTAGATTCGATAGTTTTAAATTAGTGACCTCTGGACTAATACTGGGGACCCAAGATGGGTTAAAATTTTAATGTAGAAGTGTATATGAAAAATGTTTAAAAATCTTCTTCTTGAAAACTTCAATGCTTCATTTGTCAGATTACTACGTAAGCATCCTTAAATAGTGTAGAAGCTGTGACCCTCGATCTAATACTGGGGCCCCAAGAGGGGTTCAAAGTTTAACATAGAAATATAGAGGGAAAATGTTAAAAAATCTTTTTCTAGAGAACTACAATGCTTCAACTTGTGAGATTACTATGCAAGCATCCTTGAATAATGTAGATGCTAAATTAATAAAGCTGTGACCACTGGACTAATACTGGGGCCACAAGAGGGGTTCAAAGTTTAACATAGAAATATATATGGGAAATGTTTTCAAAACGTTTTTCTCGAGAGCTATTTTGTTACAGTTTGTGAGATTACTATGCAAGGATCCTCAAATAGTGTAAATTCTAAATTGTTAAAGCCAACCATAAACCTCGGACCAATACTGGGGCCCCAGAAGGGGGGTTCAAAGTTAGAAATAGCATATGCTACGAAATAGAATGTTACAAGAAACTGTTGTTCAGGTGAGCGATGTGGCCCATGGGCCTCTTGTTTTAATTTTCTAACAAAAATATTATTTACAAAGAGGTTGTTAGAATATAGTACAAGTTGAAAAACACTATTCCATTCCATTCGTTCATTTTTAACAGAGTTACGAATTTTTGGGCATTTGCGTTTCAACTGGCGTGCTTGACATGTACTGTAGAAAAAAAAATAATTCTAACTCCCGAGCGTTTCACACAATCCTAATGAAAATTCGCGTAAATGTACCTCGAACCCCATTATTAATGTTTGCTAAATATGGAGCGGATCGGACTTAGTGAAAGAAAGTCCTGAGATCATACGGCACGTATCACCTGTACCGGGAATTAAAATTTACGCAGTACACGGGATGTAAGCAGCCGTGAAATATTTCTGGTGCATGTATATTTCTTGTTTTCCGTTTAGTCTGTATCGCCGATAGCAAATAAATTACTTCTGAATGTTAGAACTGTGGAAATTTCTGTCATCGATTTATTACTGACTAAATTTACATGTTTATCACCGTGCAAAATTCACTGTTCAATTATCACTTTATTTTGGACTTTACTTTTTAAATTCAGTTCTATTTGTAATATTTTCTCATAGTTAATATCGTACATAGTTATTTATTCCATTAATGATTGACATCTTTCGGACTCCATGTGAGATTTGAAAGAGACAGAGTGCCATGTCTCAAGGACTGCTAATCTGTTAAAACAACATCGTGCAATTGACTGTTTTTCATGTCTAGGACATCAAAGACTCATTGAGTTTATTTAATTATTTTATATCTGTCAATTTTTCACTCAGCTTACTTATGTCACCACCTGTCAATTTATACTTATTAAGTTCAGATTCTTATATATAGTCATGTAAAAATTGTCAATCGGCAGTCTGGAATACGGCGGCCAGCCTCGGCCAGTCGTCCGACTCACCCAGAGTCTTGAGTCCGGAGGCCAATACTGGCCATATCCGACTTGGTTGTAATATGCCTGTCTGTTAAATTGTTGTAATGCTGCCATCGTTGAGTCTCGTCCAATAAATTCGGAATCCTGCAACAATTGCCTGTTTATTTCTCTGGAACTGCATATTGGTGGACCTTCGGGAATACG
The DNA here is from genome assembly GCA_020458035.1 of Magallana ariakensis. NCBI lineage: Eukaryota > Metazoa > Mollusca > Bivalvia > Ostreida > Ostreidae > Magallana > Magallana ariakensis. The sequence continues at coordinate 11,609,466 of CM035817.1, read as the reverse complement.
GCACATCTATCCTTCGTTTTTACCTTACGGCCCACAGCGCGCCTCAACCTTATACCTTGTACCTTCTACGCCAACATTCCCTCACCCCGTTCGTACTGCACACGACGGATGCAGTTCCAGAAGAATTACTTAGCACCGTACAAATCTACGCGGTCACAATTGGTGGATGAATCCTAAGGGTAACAACAACGCCCGGGATTGCTGCATATATTTTGCAGTAGCCAGATCATGGACCTTTCCAGCCAGCGAGTTCCCCACATTGAAGCTCAACTCAACTTAACAGCGATGGACAACAACAGTTCAAACCATCATAACCAGCGCAGACGATTTTATCTTTGATTACCGAGAAGTTTCAACTAAACAACGTTTCAGCGCCATTTCAATGCCCAACTACTACTTCCAACTAAACAACGTTTCAACGCCCTCTCAACGCCCAATTACTATTGTCTCAAGAAACCAAAAAAACTGAACAAATTGGCATAACACGAGGACGTGTTTTCCCCGGAGCGGTGGGAAACTATCACCGTGCAAAATTCACTGTTCAATTATAACTTTATTTTGGACTTTACTTCCTCCAATGTTGAGCATCTAGATCAATTTGCATACAGCTGACCTACAATATGAAAAGGAAATGAACTTCCTGTATAAACAATAGCATATTAAGAGAATTATTTTTTTCCAAGAACTGCTTTTGATCTTGTGAATGTCTGAAACTGGTGTTCGAGTTGTTTAGTTAATTGGGCCAGTTCTACATACACACGTGACACGTATATACAAATACTATAAACAGTTCTAATGTGGCCATCTAATAATGGCACTCACATTTAAATTTAATAGAAAATCAACAACAAAAAAATCATAAAATAGGAATTACTGTAGACGTATTTTTTTCCACGGGGTCATAATTCCGCGGAGTCACAATATCAATTTAATCCGCGGGTAAAAATTTACGCGGATTCTTTGAATGTAAAAAAATATCATTTGAATAATTATTATTAAATTTAGTTCTGAGCGATTTTTTGTTTACCTAGATTTTGTCCAACTTTGGACTTAAATTGTAAGAACTGTTCACAGTGAACAGTAATTATCGGTTGTGCACTGGTCGGTAGTCATTAGTTAGCCGTCAAGATGTTACGACGCTGGCTAACAACGTCTTGTGAAACACCACATGATGAATATTTACCCAACCCACGTCTAACACCTGAAAAATATGTCGTTTAAATTATGAGTTGATCAGTTTTATCAATTAAAAGTCAAAGCACAAAGGGATCTAAAAATTGCAGTAAAAACACGGGTCTTGGCGTGTAGTTAATTGGGTCATTGAAAGACAGACCCGCTTGGGCCTATTTGTCGTCTGACACGTGCCGTTATCTCAAGCTGGGAGAAGTTTAAATTTCATGCAAGTAAATTTACAGAAAATTTAAATCTTTAGGAGATTAAAGTATTTATTATGTGAATTCTCAATACAAATTTGTTTGACAATTTGCATAGTACATAGGGGACACGTATATGCAAGCGTTATATAATGTAGTAACTTCCGATTATCCTTATTCGTGTAATGCAATTTCAAAATTTCATTCCAAAATGCACTTAAGTACACTGGGAAAAAATTCCGCGGAAAATTTGTACTTGCGTTCATAGCGTAAATTAATACCACGCGGACAAAAGTACGTCTACAGTATTAGATTAAACACTTTAATCAAAAAATAAAATCAATTTGTACAGAAAATTTAAGATAACAGATCGACTTAACCAAGATTAGTCTACATAGATTTTTATAAATCTGTTGTGTCAAAAAAGCCACTTAAAGGGTTAACTTAAGAGTGAAATATTTAAAGAAATCCTTTCTTACATACATGTATAATTATATTTTCTGAAAAACAATTTCAGCTGTTAAAAGGTCACAATGGTAATTATTCAGCTCCGCTTGGAATAGAACAAGGATTAAACTAACCCCCTTGCACACATAATAAAACCAAATGATTTTTTTTTTTATATTTGAACATTGAAAATAATGAAAGTTATTAAGTAAATATAACTAGACAACATTGAGATGATAACCATCTCAAAGGGTCCCGCTTAAATAATGGACAATAGGTGAAAAACATTTCAGAGAATTTTGCTTTGACTTTGTCCTATAACTTAGAAATTTCCCAGCTGCCATAAAACTCTTAATTCAATGACATTACCCCTTACATACATGTGTTTTTGTTCAACTTGAGCAAGATTAATTAAATGAGAAATAATCTACGACCTAAAATTGATTAAAAAGAGATCTGCTATGACCTTTACATTGACTTGGTTCAAAGTCACTGCACACCATTAACCCAAAAGCTCTTTTTATGTGAAGTATGAGCCAAATACAGGCTAAGTGGAGAGTATATATGCTCTTTAAAATAAAGGATTTTTGTGTAATCTGATATGACCTTGACACTTGACCTTCAACCATCATTCAAGTTTACTGCATACCATTTGATCAAAGGCACCCTGTGGGTGAAGTATGAGCCAGATTGGACCAATACGGAGAGAAGATATGCTCCAAACAAGGATTTTTCATAAAATTCTGCTATGACCTTCACATTTGACCTTGAAACTTGGTTAAAGATCACTGCTAACCCTTTACTCAAAAGCTCTGTTTATGTGAAGTAGAAGCCAAATAGGGTTAAGTGAGAGTATACATGCTCTGAAAAAAGAATTTTTGCATGTTCTGATATGACCTTGACCCTTGACCTACAAAACATCATTCAAAATCACTGCACACCCTTGAACATAAGCAATCTGTGAGTGAAGTATGTGCCAGATTGGACCAAGGGTAGAGAAGATATACTCCAGACAAGGATTTGTCATATTACTCTGCAATGACCTTAACCTTAGACCTAAAGCATGGTTCAGGGTCACTGCACACCTATTACCAAAAGGCACTCTGGGGATAATGCATGAGCCAGATTGGGCCAAGGGGAGAGTACTTATCCTCCAAACAAGGATTTTTCATAAAATTCTGTTATGACCTTCATATTTGACCTAGAAACATGGTTCAAGGTCACTGCACACCTATTACCCAAAGGCACTCTGTGGGTGATGTATGAGCCAGATGGGGCTAAAGGGAGAGAAGATATGCTCCGAACAAACAGAGTGGGTCCCTAAAAACTAAAAATTGAATGGTGATCAATTGCATCTGTACATTTCATTGTCAAATTATCTCCAGAAATTAAAATCTACATGATCTGAGGCCACTGACAATTAATTAAGAACAACAAAAAGCACTTAACAATTTCTAGGTGTATCCTGTAGTTTTATAATAATTCAGATCAGTTACATAATTACACAATAACATTCGTATTTCAGAAATGTTTACAAACAAATATTTTCTGTGAAATTTGATATCTAATTATGGATTGAAACTGGGAGTTTTTATCTTAAAGCACTTATTAACGGAATTGACGTCACAATTTTAAGTACTGGTACTTTATAGATCATGAGAGAATTACCAATTAATCATTCAATGCAAACAACCTCCTTCCTCCTCTAAATATCAGGAGAGAGGAAGAGAGAGCTCCATTATGTCACTTTTTTCTTGAAAATGATTAAGTCTATATGATCTGATTTTCCTTTTCATAATCCAGAATTCAAAAAATAAAAAGATATTTGGAATCAGTGAGTTCATAAACATACCATAAATTCTCTTTTTTAAAACATCCTTTACATTTTGGAAAAAGAGTGAAACTGGGACTCCTGTACATTATTAGTAGTTTATGATATAAGAGCCACACTCTTGAGAGGACCACTTACTTATAAAGCTGAGATAAATTCATAAAAACATTTACATGTAGTCGCCACATTAGTTCCACTCACCCCTTAACTGTTTCAAGGGTATATACATGTACTAACTTGTATGTCAGGTCGAGAACGTTACGGTCAGTTGCTTTCCGATCAAGGTATTAAGGTTGCACGGACTTCTAAATGCATGATGTACACACTATACACTATAGAAAAATAAGAGAGGGTACCGGTATATTTCTGATAGAATTTCTAAGGCATCCGTATTTATCTTCTCAGATGTAAATGTTATGCTGCCTAATGCCTAGGTCACATTTAAGCCGATGGTGGGGCGAACATGATCGCCAAACACTGGTTTCAGTAAACATGGATCGGTCAAATTAATTTCTAGGAACACCTATATCTTCAACAGTTTGAATATATCTGGTAAATTAGTTGATGAATCTTCACACGATCATCGAACGTTGAGACACAGTTTGATTTTTAGGTCAGTCGATTACATAAACAATATAACAATTGCTGAACTTTCACCTGTAAGCATGCATCATTGTTTCAATTTACTGACGAAAAAAGTCTCCAGTATGGCGTCGTCGGCCTGGCCGTTGCTTATTGACCGATAGACAGTAGATGTTTAACATAATCCATATATGGTTGGTCCTCCATCAGCCAATTTGTCAAAATTGCCTGATAGACCAATCGACCCTTGGTAAATTTTCAGTTGTCATTCAGTGTAAGCCAGCTGAAATATAAGAAAATTCCAAATGTCTAAATGTCAACCAACTAACAACAGATCGACATAACAAACTGTCCCCGATGGTTGGACCATGATCGAGAGTTGCTTGATAGACTAGTCAACGACTGTTACAACTGATGAAATCTGCCACCATCACGCAGAAAAAATTATAATTTGGCCAGCTGAAATATAAGAAAATTCCAAATGCCTTAATGTTGACCAACCAACGACAGACATAACAAACTGGATATCCCCGATGGTTGGACAATGATCGAGGGTTGCTTGATGGACTATTCAATGACTGTTACAACTGATACAATCGGCCATTGTCACATAGAAAAAATTATAACTAATAGCCAGACGAACATAAAATTGGTCCGCTGGCGTAAAAAGAGTTCAATATTGTCCAAGAAAACAGCTGATAACTGCAGACTGTCACCCGAATAATCCCATTTCTGCATCAAAAAAGAAGGCCTGTTTTCATAAACTACAGTCATGCAAAAAGTATTCAGTAAAATGGCGTCACGTTTCGACAAACGCAATAAAAACAACTCGCAGAAAGTGTCACTCCGTGCAAGCTGTGACAAATTATGTAATTAAAAGTAACATAAACACATAAGAAAACTTAAGCAAACTCACCTAATACTTTGAGAGATGACCTTTTAACCGGATGACCTGCATAATTCGTCTGGGAATGGAGTTGTATAAACTTTGAACATATTGCGGGGTTATATCAAACCAAATGTTCTGAATTTCCTGGAATAAGTCTGCCGATGAATTTATGTTCTGTTTTCTTGATTGGAGTTTTCTTTTAATTAAAAGCCATAAATTTTCTATTATGTTGAGATCGAGTGGCTGGGCAGGCCAGGAAAGTGAAGGAATATGGTTTGGAGTTTTGTATTCGACCGTCGATCTAGCGCGATAAACCGGGGCATTATCATTCTGGAAAGTATAACCCCCTCCAGGAAAATGTGCTGGGACAACAGGCCAAAGAATATCTTCTAAAATATCTTGGTGTTTATATGCATTAATATTTCCGTCCACGGATGCAACTGTGCCAGGTCCGAACTAAGAAATGCACCCCCATATCATGACTTGGAACTTCGGTCGCAGTTTTTGTGAAACAAGATCTGGCCGCCAACCTTCCCCCGCTTTTCTCCATACGTACACTCTATCATCGTGGCCAATCATTATCTTACTTTCATCAGAAACAATAATTTTTCTCCAATTATTTTCAACAGACCATCTCCGCTTTTCCCGACACCACGAGAGCCGTTTTTTTCTATTCACTTCTTTTATCACCAACTTTTTCCTGGTAACTCTTCGTTTAAAACCATTTTTGTGTAAATGAAACTGTAAAGTTCTTTTGGCAACTGGATTTGTAATTTCACAGTAATATCGGCCAAAGTGTCTCTTCTATTGACTTTAACTAACCTCTCTAATTTTCTGTATTCGCGGGGCGTAATTTTTTTTAGGTCTGCCACTTCTGCAACGATTTTCTATTTCACTATGCAATAAATAACGTCTAATAAAGCTACTCACAGTACTGTGGGATCTCTGTAATAATCGACTGATTTCAGTTATTGAATTTCCGCTCTCAAAAATGTTTTTAACTACTCTTTTTTCTTCCAGACTTAACTCTTTTCCTTTTCTCCCCATCGCTTGTTTTGGTTGTGTATCAGATGAAAAACATACGTCACATTGTTATTAAAATTACGTCACAATTGGCAGGTGGATATAGCAAAATATACGACATGAACTAATTTAACTAGGTAATATTTGCTTTTAAAATACGCGATGACTGCAAAAAACAATAACGTGACGCTATTTTAACGAATACTTTTTGCATGACTCTGTATGACTCAGGTTACATCATCAACAGCCAACACTCCTTATTCATTCTGCTGGAAGCAGAAACTTTGGACAGGGTAGTGAAAAGAGTAAAATGATGAATTACCAATATATTATTGCTGTAGTTCGCATAGCCCACAACTTAATATAGATATAAAAAAAATTTTATTTCTAACTTCTTGATTTTATTGTCATTATTTATTTATTATTACCATCATCAATATTATCAGCGATTATCACTTTTTTTCTGTCAAGTCTCTAACGTTACAAGTCAAAAAACCTCAACAAGAAATCCTACTTTCGGTTCATATGGAGAAATAAGTCCGATTTTTTCTCATTAATATTCATAAACCACACTACGTAAATCCTGACGTCACAATACATATAGTTCAAAGTGCGCCAAAGTCGTAGTATTTACTTTAGAAAGTTGTCGGAGGGAAATTTTCAAACAGAAGAGGATGATAAAAGTAAAACATCCATGTGTTCTGTCTATGAAAACAAAAGCTAGTTAAAACACCCTTTGTTTGCCCCTGAAATGTCGTTTAAATCAAATATATATTATAGAGGTTTGCAGGTTTGTGCCCCTTTACCTACAAGCAACAACCCCCAAAAAGACAATTTTTGAAACAAATTGGCACATTCATTTTAATTAGAAATAAATAAAAATGTACATTAATTTAAAGTATGAAATATCAAATACTAGGGAGCACCATGGCAACTCGCTTATATCAATTTAAAACATTCGAACTTCTGTGTCGAAATTGGCAATTATCAACTTAATTCACTATTTTACTATGTAAATGGTTCATTTCTCGCTTCAAATTTTCATATTCAAACGGCACAATAAAAAATAAATCAAGTTTTAATCGAATAGCGTCAATTTTTTTCTACCGGTGTGTAGGTGAAATTCATACCATGGCAAAAAGTTCCGACGTAAGCGTTTCCGAGTTATTTGAGAAATTTTGAATGTTCATTGTACATTACTTTGAAATAGTTACAGCTTCAACTTCAAGATGGCGGCCGTATGCAAATTAGACAAATCGGACTTATTTCTCCATATGTTGAAAAGAAACATGTACTAGTGAAGTGTCGACTTATATTTTCATTTTCTTACCATGATTGATGTACTATATGAATCCTTCATTATGACCTAATTTGACAAACCACTTCTCATCTTAATGGCACATCGAATAGTACTTCCCTAATCGTCTCTGAGAAATAAACATGGCTCTTCTATACTCTGTCCCGAGTTTTTGCTTCCACCACTTTTTGCTTGATATTTCGATAATCATAAATACCTTTATGCTCAAACTATGTTCATCCACTAATATGAAAAATGTCCAGATTATCTGTTTTGAAACGCCCCCTCTACCGCTTCAGGTTTCAATACACATCCCAAAATAGGAAGTCTACGGAGATTTAGCATTGCATCAGCCATTATTAAGCCCGGATGATAACGTTGAAAAATTGTGCGAGGTGTCCCGAGAACTTCCGAATGGAGAAAAGATGTAAACATTTCCCATTATAAATCTCCGTAAGAAATTTGTTTTCGTTCCTGTGAACTTTTATGAGTGAAAAATGATAATTTGTCAATGAAGATATCTTGGATATTTTCCCTTTTATCGATTTCAACAGCATTCCTTTCACAGGTATGTGTATTTTTATTAAAAATCATCAAAAAGTGATGGAAGCAATAACTTGGGACAGACTATAGTGATATGTCTAATATCAGGAAAAAGAACAGTTATTGGATGGGGTGTTACATGTGCGGATCCAGAAAATTTTTCCAGGGGGGGGTCCGAAGGGTAATTGTGTTTTCCAGGGGGGGGGGGGGTCCGAGGCATATTTACGATAATTTTACTATGTACATTTAATAAATTTTCATTTTCCAGGGGGGGGGGGTCGGGACCCCCCGACCCCCCTCTAGATCCGCGCATGTGTTATTCATTAATAATGAAACCGAAAAAAAAACAAATAAACTGTTTGGAAACCAACATTTACATGATTAAGAAAACAAAATGTCTTCTGTGTCATTTTTAAAAAATCAAATCCTATCAAGTAAGACAAATGATAGCCGCACATTGAACATATCAAAGCGGTAACGAGATCATTCCGCGTACAATGCGTTTGAACCCGACGCGATTCGATCCGAGATTTACACAAATTATGCATGTATATTTTATGGTTTTTATCAATAAAACAGAGGAGGAAACTGGATTCTTTAAGATCAGAAGCATGTGTTATAAATACATGTATATCAAGATCAAAAGCATCTTTAAATTTAAACAAGTCCGAAGAGGCCATCAGGCCTTAATGGTCACCCGAGTCCCATATCCCTCAGATTGACATGTCGGAGAGTCTCATGTTTGCATTTTAAGCTTCATTTTGAAGTCTAAACCCTAATCTGAGACTCCTCTGACTGTTACCTTGCTTTTATTGTTTAATCTTTGAAAAAATATTTATTCACAAGTGAAAAGCTGTCAATGGGACAGCAAACCGGGTTTTCTTTTATGTGAACTGTATCCATAATCCATGTCAACCCTGAATTGATAAACACTACCTACCGTATCCAGAGAAATGGAGTATCCATATGCAATATTTTGCCTAAAAAATGACTAAGTTCAAAAGCTGATATTTTTTTCATAAATTATCAGAAATCAAAATCCTAGCAATATGCATACCTCTGATATATGTACAATTGATCTGCAAAACAACAACTTCCTATCTTGAAAACTGTAGGAGGAGTTATCCGTACAATAGGGGTACCCTTTATGCAATATTTTGCCAAAAAATGACAAAGTTCAACAGCTGGTATTTTTATCATAAAGAAGATGGGTGAATAAGGCTTGTAAACTGCCTATATGAGGATAGATAAGATACTATAAAACTAAAATATCAACAAATTTCATATTTCTTTCTAAATTATTGAAAACAATGTATATTTACCATAACATCGATTTATAACCCTTTAATATGTTAAATATTTGGAATAGGTTGATTTAAACTGGCGTATGCGTGTCAAAACCTCCAAAGAGTGTCATTTTTAGAACTTCAATGCCTTTTCTTTTATAGAGTGGGTCTGAGCTCTATATTTTTGTCATAGTCTATATAAGGTTTAAAGGAAATCAAACCGATTTCAATCAACGAAAACGTGGAGAGATGACCCACTATACTTTAAGCATAGGTAATCACAGATTACAAAGCTCACCGAGACGAGGCATCACCTTTATGAGGAATCACCTTTATGAGACCACCTTTATCATATATGAAAATCACAGTTAATAATGATCTTGGATATACATGGATACTGTTTTGACACAATATCGTATAACTATATCATATGTTAAAAAATTGTATAATAATCATATGTTAATTTCATACAGTATTATATGATACAAAGTTTATCAATACAATAATATAAAATACGATATTGCATCCTATGATACTTAAAATATATATCATATAATACAATAAAATACTGTAATAAATAATGATGAAATATGATATTGTAACATATGATATGACATTGTATCGTGTTATACATTATTGTATTTGATCACATAATAAAATATCATAATGTATTATATATGATACAATATATTGTTATATGATACAATATCATATCACATAATACATCACAATATTGTAACATATGATATTAAATTGTATAATATTATAGCATGATATTGTATTGTATGATATTGTATCATATTTGATACATAATATGATATTGTATCATGATACAATATAATTAGATACAACATTGTATCATATCATGATACAATATCATGTGATATAGTTCTATATTATATCATACAATATCATAGTATACTATAAAATATTAATATATGATACAATATCATATTATACAATATCATATAATACATTTTCATGTGATATAATAATATATTATATAAACCAATATCATATTATACAATATCTTATCATATGATATGATATATATTATACAATATCATATAATATGATACAATATTAAATGTTGCAAAATCATATTAAACAATAACATGTGATAAAATAGAATATAATACAATATCATATTATATAATATTGTATTATAATATACAATACTATACATAACAATATCATGATACAATATCATATCATAATGTACAAAAAATTGATACAATATCATATCGTATCATATAACTTTTTACAATATATGATATAATATTGTATCGTATAAAACAATAGTGTATCATATCATACAAAACTATATCATAGGAATCATATTATATCATTTAACAACAAACACATCTATCAAGCAGGTTTGAGTGAGGTAGGAGATATTTTTTAACATCCTTGATAATGGAGATCAGGCTCTGCATCTGAAGCTACCTATGCAGTTCATTAACATTATAGTTAAATCAACTATGCAAGCTATTATCTATAAAATGTGTGACCTGTTCCAAAAAACCAAATCTCATCCAGCATCCGAAACCTTAGGCTCAGATTCAGCATTCAAGCCTGCCAGGTGCATCAGTATCATAAGATGCATCATCCATGCAAGTTTGGTGAAGTTCGGACCAGTAATAACTAAGATATAATCATCAGAGAGCACCTGCTCCAAAAACACCAGCTCTTAAAACCTTAACCTCCCTCCAGCATCCGAAACCTATGGGTCAAATTCAGCATTCATGCCTGTCAGGTGCATCAGTATCATAAGACGCACCATCCATGCAAGTTTAGTAAAGTTAGGACCAATAATAACTAATATATATTTTTTAGCATCCTTGATAATGGAGATCAGGCTCTGCATCTAAAGCTTGTAACCTCTGCGATTCATTTATATAATAGTTAAATCAACTATGCAAGTTTGAAATAGTACTAATATTTAATAAACATGAGACCTGTTCCAAAAAACTTAACCTAATCCAGCATCCGAAACCTATGGTTCAGATTCAGCATTCAAGCCTGCCAGGTGCATCAGTATCATAAGACACACCATCCATGCAAGTTTAGTGAAGTTAGGACCAGTAATAACTAAGATATAATCATCAAAGGGCACCTGCTCCAAAAACTTTAACCAGCTCTAAAAATCTTAACCTCCCTCCAGCATCCGAAACCTATGGCTCAGATTCAGCATTCATGCATGTCAGGTGCATCAGTATCATTAGAAACACCATCCATGCAAGTTTAGTAAAGTTAGGACCAGTATTAACTAAGATATAATCATCAAAGGGCACCTGCTCCAAAAACTTTAACCAGCTCTAAAAACCTTAACCTCATCCAGCATCCAAAACCTATGGCTCAGATTCAGCATTCAAGCCTGCCAGGTGCATCAGTATCATAAGACACACCATCCATGCAAGTTTAGTGAAGTTAGGACCAGTAATAACTAAGATATAATCATCAAAGGGCACCTGCACCAAAAACTTTAACCAGCTCTAAAAACCTTAACCTCATCCAGCATCTGAAACCTATGGCTCAGATTCAGCATTAAAACATGTCTGGTGCATCAGTATCATAAGATGCACCATCCATGCAAGTTTGGTAAAGTTAGGACCAGTAGTAACTTAGAAATTGCTATCAAAGGGCACCTGCACCAAAAACTTTAACCTGCTCCAAAAACCTTAACCTCCTCCAGCATCTGAAACTCATGGCCCTTATTCAAGTCCATAAGTAGGTCGAGATGCATCATCCATGCAAGTTTGGTGAAGATAGGACAAGTAATAACTTAGATACAGGACCTGCAACAAAAACCTTAACCAGGTCCGGACGCCGACGCCGGGGGTATAGCATAAGCTCCCCCCGACTTCGTCTCGGTGAGCTAAAAATCTCATTTTGTGCCGCAACAATTCAACGTTTTAGAAAAATAATACAAGTCCGCAATTTCGTGGTTAAAGTCGCATATAGCATTTAACAATGGAGTTTGTTGTGACTGAAATGGCTCAGTGGTTAGAGCACCAGACACTAGGTAACATTATAGAGCTAGGGTTTTTAGATTGTGGGTTCGATACCAACAAAACTTTAGAATTTATTTTTTTCTTATCGTTTGTTAAAATATTCAAAACTAAATATAGTTAGAAATTGTGCTTTTGTAAACTTGCATTATAACATTAACAAGTATATTTAGTTGGAAAAAAATAAATTTGAAATTGTATTTAACGACTAAACCAAATGGGCATTTGCGCTATCTTGTTACCCCATCTTCTTATCAAATCAAAATCCTAGCAATATGCACACCTCTGATATATGTACAATTAATTTGCAAATTAAAAGAACAACTTCCTATCTTGAAAACTGTAGGAGGAGTTATCCGTACAAAAGGGGTACCCTATATGCAATATTTTGTCAAAAAATGACTAAGTTCAAATGCTGGTATTTTTTACATAAATTATCAGAAATCAAAATCCTAGCAATATGCACACCTCTAATATATGTACAATTGATCAGCATAACAACAACTTCTTATCTTGAAAACTGTAGGAGAAGTTATCCGTACAATAGAGGTACCCTATATGCAATATTTTGCCAAAAAATGACTAAGTTCAACAGCTAGTATTTTTTTCATAAATTATCAGAAATCAAAATCCTAGCAATATGCACACCTCTAATATATGTACAATTGATCTGCAAAACAACAACTTCCTATCTTGAAAACTGTAGGAAGATTTATCCGTACAATAAGGGTACCCTTTTGGCAGCCGCCAGCCCGCCCGTCATTTTCACCATTTCAATAACCGGATTTTTCCGTTGAAAAACCCGGTTAATAAAAAGGGGGGCGTTCAATTATATTTAAGAGTCGGAGGAATCTCGGATTATCTTTACATGTACCTTAGCTCCAGGGGCCAAACTTTTTGGTAATAAGAGACCTGCAGGCCTTTATTGGTCAATTTTTTATTATATTCACAGTTTCATTCATAATGCACACAGAGTGCATATTGCTTATTTCTACAAGTATACAATGTACAGGATATTAAAGTAGATTTCCTAAAACAGAACATATATTTAATCCAATACCCCCCCCCCCCCCCGATAAATAGCATCAACTTTTGCCCAAAGGCTGGTCAGTAAATTCACAATTTAACATCAGGACATTATGAACATAATAACAATGCACGATTTTATCTCCCATGACTGTGATAAATGTAGTATAGAAAAAAAATATTAAATCAATACATTTTCACTACACGGCCATATTGGCTACGCCCAAGGGCCCGAACGCCTGACAATGGGACCATGAATTCACAATTTAGGTATCTATAGGACTTCATGGACATCATAACCTTGCATTTAGCTTTTCTCAAATTATATATGGGTGTAGAGAGGAAGATTGTTTAAGATTTAATTTGTTTTTACTATATGGCCATATTGGCCCCACCCTAGGGCCTGGACCCCTGACCCAGAGACCATGAATTTCACAATTTTAGTAGAGGACTTTGTGGACATTATAACCATGCATAAGTTTATCTCAAATATATATGGGAGTAGAGAAGAAGAGTGTTAAGATCCAATACATTTTTACTATATGGCCATATTGACCCCACCCAGGGCCTGAACCCCTGACCCAGGGGCCATGATTAGACAATTTTGGTAGAGGACTTTATATACATCATAAATTTAGGTTTTTCCCCACATTTGTGGGAGTAGAGAAGAAGATATTTGAAAAATTGGCTTTTTTTTTTGCTTATTTGGCCCCACCTATGGCGCCCTTTGGGTGGTAGAGCTATGAATTTCACAATTTAGATTCATCTTACCATAGAGATGCTTCACATAAAAAACTGTAACAATTAATTTTGTAGCTTCCAAAAAAAAGTTAAAAATATAAAATTGTTAACGAACGATGCACGACACACGACGGACGACGGGCGTCGCACGACGGACGACGACAGACAAAGACCAATTGCAATAGGTCACCTGAGTGACTCAGGTGACCTAAAATTAGATTAATAACAGATGCTGTTTTTACACCCTATAACAATTAACTAAATTTTAAAATGCTTAATTAACCTCTCTACTGTTCGCTACATATGCCGACTTGGGTGATTTGACATTTTTAAGGTTGATTTTTTCCGACTACAATCATTTAATATTAAGACTAAACTTGGTATATATACTGTGGAATCATTAAAATTCGTGGAGGCAAATTTTCTTGGATTGTGTAAATTTTACAGGTTCGTGTGGACGTAATTTCGTGTATTCGCGTGTTTTCTCTTTCACCTACAAAAGGAAATGACTTTATAACCCTAATTAATAATTCGTGGAAGATGTTAATTCGTGGATTAGAGTCAACCACGAATTCCACGAAAATTGAGCCACCACAAAATCTAATGATTCTAATAATTCATTCATTATACTTTGTAAATAAGCTTAGAAGATGAGAGGTAAAGTTAGCTACTAGTAACTGGCTACTACATGTAGTAACTGGCTTCAAGAAGTAAGAAAAGCTAGCTACTAGTAACTGGCTATGAGATGAAATAAAAGTTGGCTTCTAGTAACTGGCTACAAGTAACTGGCTACGAGGAGTAAGAAAAGCTAGCTACTAGTAACTGGATGCGTTTTTATATACGATATAGAAATGAAATGGGTGAAATGGCCCTTGATCCTTGATTAGTCAATAAATAAATTAAATACATGTATCATACACTGAGCGTGACGTGATCAAAATCTTTAGCAGTGTGGGAAAACGGCTAATTGCGACGTCATTTGAGTGTTTTACCACGGGAAGATTTTACTTGGAATAAAAGAGATGAGATGGACGCGCGGGCGCGCTAACGCGCTGAATACAATTAGCCGGGAAAACCTTCGAAGTTCAACTCGGGCTAATTTCGTTTTGAATACGGGATTCCCGGTGTAAAACGTGGATATGTAATGGATATATGCCGAAAACAGTTCTGTATGAAAAAATATCAGACAATTCCCGGCCATGACGGTCCTCGAAACTGTCTGATATTTTTCCATGAATTCCGAACTGTTTTCGGCATATACCCATTACGTAACGCTTTCATAGTTTTTGGTATTATAATAGATTAATGACTTATTTTCGTTAGTCCTTGATTGTTATGAAAATGAAAAATAATCTATTGGGTAACTCTATCTTCGGTTACCCGTTTAGTAGTGGCAATTAATAATATAGGTAATGTATCATTATCAGTTAAAGCTGAACACCGCTCGTAAATAGGCATTGTCCGCCATATTTCTCTTTCAATACTGCTGTCCCTAGAACCCCTATATAAGGCGAAGACCTCTAAACAGTTCAAAGTACTTTGCTGTAGAGGTCTCACCTGTGTGGACGTACATCTTGCCTCGCCGTGTTACTCGGTCGCGATGAAATTCTCAAGTTTTACACACTTTTTTCAAGCCATGAGAATACTAACATCAAATAAATTGGTCAAAGCATTATTTACAAACAGAATATGCACATTGCATGAGAAATAAATGCATAAAATCCAAAGAACACGAAAGGAATACTACACGTCGGCCACGAGTTTCAGGTGTGCAATCGGGTGTAACGAAATCGAAGGGTTTATATACCAGGTATCTGTGTGACGGTGCCTATTTACGAGCGGTGTTCAGCTTTAAGCCTGACTGAGGATTTTATTTTCTAAACACTTGTTAAACAAAATATGCTTATATCTACAAGACATTTCATTTGATATCAAGAAAAAGGGACTGACTATTCAAATTTGGGACCAGGGCGCCCTAAAGTTTTGTAATCATGACCCTCAAATGAATTTACTGTTAACAGGTTAAGACGTTACGTCACAAGATGGCGATTTAAATGTTTTGTTAATTAAATTGTTTGTATCCATCGATTTAGTTGCATATCGTCATAGCTCAGTGGTTAAAGTATTGGGCTTGTGACCCGCAGATCACGAGTTTTATAGCTTTTGTTCATATTTGATAATTAAAGTTTTGAAAATATAATTTTTATTCAAAATTGTACATTTTTTGCCTATTTGACTTTAATATTTCTTTCCATCTTGCTACATGTATCTATCATAATCAAGTAATTTTCTGCCGATTTAAGAATCTTTTTCAAGGTGTAGTGAGCCACCTTAGTTTAAATTTGTTTAATACCATTAAATATTTGTTAACAATTCTACAAACACTATAAGTCTAAAGAGTATTGATTATATGTTAATTGTACTAAAACTTGTATCGAGCAATTTAAGTATAAAAACCCTGAAAATAAATTAATTACCAGATTTCTAATTAACATGATATATCCAATAAAATTCAGCAAAATGGAAATAAAGGGGGCCCATACTCTTACCATAAACAATTATAAACAGTATCAATCTGATGATACCACCTCAAACAGTATTTTCTGTATTTGAAGTCATTAATTGATTTTCCATCTTATTCTATCGAGACCTTGAAATGAGGCCTTCAGAGTTGACAGGGTTTTTGTTTTACTCTATTACCATCTTGTCTATCATCATTCATGTATGATTATCTAAACACTAAATGTATATTGCCAATTGTAGACAATGCAGGGTTGAGTTGAACACATTTTATTGACTTTTAGATGCCAAAAGGTTTGGACACAAGTTCTAAAAACTTAGATAGTCCTCTCCTTGTTGTATACATAATATTTTACAATGCCATACAGTTAAAATTTATAACAATTATAGTACATTTGGTCAAACAGAAATAAAATACTAGTTTTAAATGCTTTAGACAAGGTGTGGATAGACATACCCCAGTATGTCCATGTAAATGACATACTGGTATTATATCAAAATAATCAGGAAAAATATACATAACACTCTTTGCGGTTCATTGTATACATGGATAATATAATGTTTTCATACAGGAAAATTGAACAAATAATACAATGGTTATTATAGACAGAAACTACATTGTCAACACTGTGCAAATACTATATATGTCACACATTTTACGAAAAATTTGTACTACAAATTCATTGTCTTCATTCATAATTGGATAAACCTGTTTGTGTCATTACATCACAAAAAGTATTCACTTCAATGATTCTCAAAACATCAACTTCATCTTTTCTATACTATAGTGACACCAAAAAATTGCTATGCACTTTTAGTCAATCTTAATATGCATTCCCATACAAAAAAAAGTTATACTTAGTCATAACTTTTCTGTAACTAAAGTGTAACTTTTATGTACCCAAGATTTAGGTACATAAAAGTTATAACCTTTTTGTACCTTGATTGGACTTAAACTTTTTGCACTATAACTAAAATGTACCTCAATTGAACTTAGAAACTTTTCAGTATCTACATTGAATTTAGAAATTTCTCAGTATAACTAAAATGTACCTACATTGAACTTAGAAATTTCTCAGTATAACTAAAATGTACCTAAATTAAACTTAGAAACTTTCAGTATAACTAAAATGTACCTACATTGAACTTAGAAACTTTCAGTATAACTAAAATGTACCTACATTGAACTTAGAAATTTTTCAATATAACTAAAATGTACCTACATTGAACTTAGTCATTTAGTGTATGCATCAATATCACATTGATTTTCTGCAGTAAATGCCGTTTAGACGTAATTTTTTTTAGTTTCTCTTATCCAAAATACTCAAGTCTAAAGTAGACTTTCCCCCCAATAAATATAAAGATAAATATAAAATATAGTTATAACTTGTCTTTTTTTTAAATCACCGTAAGTGTTGGGGGGGGGGGGGCAGTACAAGTAGGTATCACACACTGGGTAGTTAAAATCACTAAGATTAGTTTAAAAACAATGACATAACCATCGTAACGGGAATTCAGTTCATCTATTGCAACAAAAACACCTGTCCAAAATTCCATTGTTTTTATAAGACACGAAACACAGGAAATCACTTTCCGCCTGAACGCACACACATCCTAGGTTAACAGTAAAGGGTGTCTAAAGAGGTCATGATTAGTCCGTGCTGTGTTGGCACTGATGTTTGTTTAAGATAAAAAGTTCTATGCAGAAGTTATTGTCTGTGTTTTGATCAGTAGAAATTTTTATTTTGCTTCTCAGCTTCTGCAAGTATTAGTTCGTTACGTGTCTCTTGAACATCATAAGACATTCATAATTTCGTTTTAACAGTTAAATACTAAGCGGCAGCATAAACTTTATATTATCACTGAACAAACTTCAAAAAGTAACCAGTAGGCCTACCCCATGAAAAATGGAATATAGTAGATTTCTTGAAATTGATTCAGAATTTTCCCATAAACATCGAATGCATGCGAAAAATGGGGTAGGAGAGGGGGGCTGGTGGTCTTGTTTGTTATGATGAGATGTATTCACATGGGCTTATAAATTCACATATTTGATTAAAAGAAATGTTGTTAACAAAGAACAGTGTTGCTATTTCCATCTGTTTTTTCCCCCTGCACTAACTCTCATCGTAATTTATACCAGGGCATGGCTAAGGACTCTGCTATTTACTTTGTGAAACATGTTTTATTAAAAACGATGTTATAATTTTCGGTTTAACATATTCATCGCTTGAAAAATGCATTGGTATTTAAATGCATGCAGATTTTAAATTTCCCTCATGTTGAAAAAATTATTCAAAATGGCGGCTCTTCAGACCGGAAATGCCGAGTTTTGATGATCGGTTAATAAACTAAGAGGTTGTATTGAAAGAAAATATTACTTAAATTTATTTCATTAAAATGCATAATTCTTACGATAATATTTAGTAAATAATACTGTGTTTTAACTAAAAGAAATTTTAAAGATTTTTCCCGGTATTAATCGTGTCTGTAACGTGATTGGTCAAAATTTCAAATTTTGATTACCGTGAATTCTGATTGGACGATTGCCATTCCGCCAAAAGTTTTGAAATGGACAAAGGAGACAGGATTCTCAACACTTATAAATCATAATTAATTTAAAAGCGTAGAGCGAAGCAGACCATGAGACCTGAAAAATATCCTGAGAATTGCACATACATATACATATTAAATATCCTAAATATCACATATAGAGCATTGCAGTTCTTGAGAGGATGATCAGACTTAAACAACTGTTTATATATGGATTATAAACCTACATCAAATTTTGAACCCCTTGTGAGGCCCAAGAATTGTCCAGGGGCCAGAGTCTAAACAATTTTAAAGAATCAACAATATATCAAAATGCTTGCATATAAGTAAAGCAATATATAATAACATTTGAGTTTTTGTGAATATTTTAAATGTTTTCCTTTATAAAATTGGAACCACACCACCCCCACCCCCCTTTCAAGTGGCCCCCACCCTACTCCTGAAGATTAAGATTTTGAAATTCCGTTTCGAAAATTCAACCCCACACTTAAGCCCTACCCTACCCCTGTGTATCTTGATTTTATCAAACTTGAATCTACCCTAACCGAGGATGCTTTCACAAAATTTTAAGAGGAAGATTTTTAAAGATTTTTCTATAGGCCACATAAAATTAATTTTTAGATTCTCATCCCCGCCCGGCCCTCTGAAAATGGCCCGCCCCAATGCATTTTATTTTGTTTTGAAAAAAAAAATTGTGAAAAAAATTTTGGGGAAAATAGTCAGGCTCCGTATACAAAAAATTCAAAACATTTTAATGGCTGCCTAAAACATGTGGATTACCGTTTGATTCCAGTCATGTTTGTTATCATAAGGATACAAATATCTTCATGCATTAACAGTTAAATCGAAATAAATGGAATTAAAAGATCACAACTGGGTTTGTGTACTCATATTAGCATTAACAACTTAAAAGAATAGAGCAGTTGTTATTTCTAGAATATGAACGGTGAAAAGGGTGTTTTTGAAAAAATAATAAATAAAATCCGCCCACCCGCCCCATATTTTTTGCAAATCAGGATGAGAATCTAAATATTAATTTTATATTGCCATATATATTCCAATGTGAAAATTTGACCCTACCCCCAATCGTGGCCTTATCTTACACCTGGGGATTATGATTTGAACAAACTTGAATCTACCCTAATCAAGGACGCTTTAACACAAGTTTCAGCTTTTCTGGCTGATCAGTTTCTAAGAAGATTTTTTAAGATTTTTCCTTATATATTCCTTTTCTCATATATTCTTATGTAAAAATTCGACCCCTACCCCCAGCTGTGGCCCCACCCTACCCCTGGGGATCATGGTTTGAACAAACGCATGTAGCGACAATAGAAAAATAAGGAGCAGATTGAGGATCTGATTTTAATCGGATTGCTTTGCACATGTATCTAAAATACTTTTCTATTGAATGACCGCAGCAATATGCATGCAATGATATTAATACAAAGTTAATGAATTGAAACAAACAGGTTTTTTTCCTGAAATGTGAATCATTGAAAACCAGCAGATTCTCCATACGCGAAAATAACAATCAGATTCATTTATGATATCTGTAAACAAAACATTATTCTAAAAAAACAAAAAACAAATGTGAAATAGCCATTTCTATACAGATATTGACCAAACACTTTGAACTGGTAATTAAAACAATAAAGCTTTCGATCACTCCTCCAAGTGAAAAATTCAGATGGCTAGGACTTCTTCTACAGACACATACCCACTGTTGTACACAACTTCCTCCCTCTCCTCTTCGTCTCCTGAGCTTTCCTGCTCAACAGCTTTAGTAGACACAAAGCCTGCTGAATTTATCATGTCAGCAGTAACATAGCCACTGTTATGGATGTATGACTTGCTTGCAGAACTCCCAGAACTTGTGTCTGACTCAGTTCCAAACTCTGGATTACATTTTCTGCCGTCACTGTCAAAAAGTGAGGTTATACTCATATCTTTAGCACAACTTGAGAAATGTTCAAGTTTTTCTGACCCTACACCTGTTTCTGTAGTACCATTCTTAACATATCCCAGGATAGACAAGTCCATTGGTTTAATTAAAACAGAATTAACATTAGAGGAAGCCACTGAATCATTTGGAACCTGGTGTGAACGAGATTGATCAATTTTTCTACTAGGATACTTTATTTTACCCATTGTAATTTCATCCATTCCTTTATTTGGAACATGATTCCTATAAGGCTGATTCACAGTTCTGTCTGAGTCTATATCATTAACTAATTGTTCCACTGGTCCACATTGTTCTACTGTTCCATTTGGAACATAACCCATAACAAGTTTATCTTCAAAATCATTGGGAACATGATTCTGATCAATTTGATCAACTGGTCTATATGAAACATTATCCAAGACTGAATCCTCCATTGCTCCATTTTGAAAATAATCTGTTTCAAAGTCATCTTTTGCTTCGTTTGGAACATAATCCATTTCAATTTGATCCTCTGAATTGTTAGGCAAGTAGTCTGGGATAGAGGGATCATTTCGTATATAATCAGAAAAATTGGAACCCCCCTTTGGCTGCTTTAGACTGGAGCTTGTTTCTCCAGTCTTTGGGACTGAAGACACATTGTTTTCTATCATCAATTGTTTATTGAATTGATTTCTCCCAGTTTGTGTATTCATTGTCTGGTCATCCAACGAAGGCTGAGACGGATTCACATGATGGTCAACGGCAAACAGTTCTGGTTCTTTAAACTGGTTTCCACCACTCGGTGTTTGGTGAAAGGAATTTTGGGGGTTGTCTGCTTGGTAAACTACATAACCTAAAGCTAGTTTAGCTGTTCCTTGCTTTGAATGTTGAGAGTGAACTTGATGGATTTCTTTGGATGTCTCTGTTGATTGTTTGCTAGTATTGTTTGCTGCAGTAGCAATAAAATGTGGATTTAATTAA
Source organism: Magallana ariakensis (assembly GCA_020458035.1). Taxonomy (NCBI): domain Eukaryota; kingdom Metazoa; phylum Mollusca; class Bivalvia; order Ostreida; family Ostreidae; genus Magallana; species Magallana ariakensis. The sequence goes on along the minus strand of CM035817.1, from coordinate 11,587,442 downwards.
GAATCTTGGATGCTCTTTTTTCAATATCTTCACATTGTGAAAGTGGTTGTATTGTGTAAAATATAGAGTAATCTTTCAAATAAATTACTATTAAAAATATGCCATAATTGACATTAAAACAATTAGGTATTTTATGTTCAATTTTCAGCAGCAAGTTTTGGTATACAATACAATATTGTATCCTATGATACTATACAATATTGTATCCAATTATATCATATGGTACAATATAGTACTGTATAATATCATGATACAATATGAAATATTGTATCATGATATGACATTGTATCATATTGTGTGATATTGTATCATATTATGTGCTATTGTATCATATTATACAATATTGAAATTTCATATGATACAATATCTTATGATATGATACAATATCGTATCATATATTATATGAAACAATATCATATCATATGCTGCATTTTAATACTGTATTATACATATTGTACCATATGATATTGTATCATAGAATATGATATTGTATAATATGATACAATATGAAATAATACAATATAGAATTATTTCATATGATACAATATCATATAATACAAGATCAGTTTCTACAAAATTTTAAAATATCATACCATATACGTAAATTTCATATATCAAAATATCATATGATTCAATATCATATGATACAATATCATTTTATACAATATTGTATAATATCATACAATATTACATTTTAATATTATATGATAAAATATCATCTGATACATTATCATATCATATGATATTATACAAAAAATTTGAAACAATATCATATCATATCATATAATATTTTACAATAATATATCATAGGATACAATATTGTATCATATTATACTATTCGTTTCATATTATACAAAACAATATCATGGGAATCATGATATATCATTTAACAACAAACAAATCTATCAAGCAAGTTTGAGTTAGGTAGGACAAGGTTTTAGCATCCTTGATAGTGGAGATCAGGGTCTGTATCTGAAGCAATCCAAAGTTACATGAACTAGGAAAGTTAGCCAGGACAGCATTACTTTTTTGACATTCAAACCTGCATTTAACTCCTCAAAAAACTTACATCTGCTCCAGCATCAAGATAATCAAGATCAAGCTCTGTATCTGAAGCAACCTCTATTTTTCACATCCAAAGTTATATTAACTGTTTTAGTCTGACTAGGTATGAGCAGCATTTACTTCATTTTATAACCAGCTCCAAGAGCAAAACCCAGATTGAGTTGTTCTAAAATTATAAACCTGTCTATGCATCTAGATAATCAAGATCACTCTCTTTATCTGAAGCTACCTCTGTAATTCATTTCTATAGTTAAATCAACCATGCACTATTAAATAGTACTATTATTTATATTAACATGTGACCTGTTCCAAAAAACATAACCTCCTCCAGCATCCGAAACCTATGGCTCATATTAATCCCCCAGGCATGTGGAGTGCATCAGTATCACAAGATGCATCATCAATCCAAATTTGGGAAAGATTGAACGATTAATATCTAAAAGCTGTCTATCAATGGGTGCTTGCTACAAAAACTTTAACTTGCTCCATACACTTTAACCTCATTTTGCATCCGAAACTTTTGCATTCAAGCCTGTGAAGTGCAAAAGTATGCAAGTTTAGTGAAGTTAGGACCAATAGTAAGTAAGATATTGTCATCAAAGGGCACCTGCTCCAAAAACCTTGACCTCATTCAGTATCCGAAACCCATGGCTCAAATTCAGCATTCAAGCTTGTCCAGTGCATGAGTATCATAAGACGCACAATCCATGCAAGTTTGGTGAAGTTAGGACCAGTAATAACTAGGAAAATAGTCTTCAAAGGGCACCTATTCCAAACTTTAACCAACTCTAAAAACCTTAACCTCATTCAGCATCCGGAACCTATGGATCAGATTCAGCATTCAAGCTGTCCAGAGCATGAGTATCATAAGATGCTCCATCCATGCAGGTTTGGTGAAGTTAGAAACAGTAATAACTAGGATATAGTCATTAACGGGCACCTGCTCCAAAAACTTTAACCTGCTCCAAAAAACCTTAGCCTCATTTTGCATCCGAAACCCATGGAACAGATTCAGCATTCAAGCCTGTCCAGTGCATGAGTATCATAAGATGCACCATCCATGCAAGTTTGGTGAAGTTAGGACCAGTAATAACTAGGATAAAGTCATCAAAGGGCACCTGCTCCAAAAACCTTAACCTTCTCCAGCATCTGAAATTAATGGGCCGGCCCAGATTCAGCATCCAAGTCTTTTAAGTCCATAATTAGGTCCAAATGCACAATCAATTTTTTTTAAAAATGTTTTTCATGGGTAGGTAGGTTTACAGTATCTATTACTTACGTTATAAACAGTTGCCACTGTTGATTGACAATAACTTCAAAATCTACATAACTTTCTCATGTAATTACATTTGCATGTAATCCAATTAAAATTTAAGGATCTGTAACGTGATCATTACCATGAAAACAGCGTGTATTAATGGCTGTTGTCTTGACATTTCCATGTGGAATAATTTCAGTGTTCGAAATCAATTCCTTCAGAACCTGGCAGTTTTCCTGCACAGACTTCTCCGGAGCAGTTGGCTGGTTGACGGAGTTAGGAGACATACTTCCATGTCCGCTATCTTTGCTGATTTCCTGTAGAACATCGTCCAGAGCAAATGTTACTCCATTGGACTTTGAAGTGCTGCTAAACACATAACGGTCTTCTTCTTCGTGCTCTATGTCTTTTATCTCTGAATAACTGCTGTCATCAGAACTGCTGTGTCTTGCAGCTCCATTATATGCAGTGCCATTCTATATAGGGGACATATCGAAAATCTTAATATGCAGTATATATATTCGTGGACATCAGTTAAAATCTAATTGCACTTAACCATTTATACATGGGTTATTCTTTTGACAAACTAGAGGCCCATGGGCCACATCGCTCACCTGAGGAACAATAGGTATGATAAAATCAGCTTAATGGAGTCATAATAAAAACTATCTGGACAATGTAGTATAATACATGTACCGGTAGATCCTGTATAAATAAAAATCAATTTTTTTTCCACTGGATATCCTTATGTTTATTATCATTAGTCCCTTTTCTAACAGGATGATTTTATAGTAATATCACATGTTGAGCATTGCAGCTCTCAGAAAGATCCTAAACAATTGTTTATAAATGGGATATAAACCTACATCAAACTCTGAACCCCTTGTGAGACCCAATCGTCCAGGAATCATCCAGAAGCCAAAATCTAAACAATATTAAATAATCACCTGGCTGATTAGTTTCTGAGAAGAAGATTTGTAAAGATTTACTCTTCATATTTCTATGTAAAAATTCCACCCCCATTGTGGCCCTACTCTACCCCCAGGAATCATGATTTTTACAACTTTGAATCTACTCTACCTGAGGATGCCTCCAAACAAGTTTCAGCTTTCCTAACTTATTAGTTTCTGAGATGACGATTTTTAAAAGATTTACTCTATATATTTCTATATCGAAATTCGATCCCCAATTGTGGCCCCACTCTACCCCTGGGGGAAATGATTTTCACAACTTTAAATATACACTAGGATGCTTCAACACAAGTTTCAGCTTTCCTGGCCAAATGGTTCTTGAGAAGAAGATTTTTAAAGATTTCTCTATATATTCCTATGTTAAAAATCGACCCTCCGTTGTAGCCCCATCCTAACCCCGGGGGTCATGATTTTCACAACTTTGAATCTACACTACCGGAGAATGCTTGCACATAAGTTTCAGCTTTCCTGGCCAAATGGTTCTTGAGAAGAAGATTTTTAAAGATTTACTCTATATATTCCTATGTTAAAAATCGACCCTCCCCATTATGGCCCTACCCTACCCCCCAACGGTCATGATTTTCACAACTTTGAATCTACACTACCCAAGAATGCTTCCACATAAGTTTCAGCTTTTCTGGCCAAATGGTTCTTGAGAAGAAGATTTTTAAAGATGTACTCTAAATATTCCTATGTAAATGTCAACCCCCATTATGGTCCCACCCTACCCCCGGAGGTCAAGATTTTCACAACTTTGAATCTTCATTACCTGAGGATGCTTCCACATAAGTTTCAGCTTTCCTGGCCTAACGGTTTATGGGAAGAAGATTTTTAAAGATGTAATCTATATATTCCTATGTAAAAAGTCAAACCCCCATTGTGGCCCATCCTAACCTTGGGGGTCATGATTTTCATAACTTTGAATCTACACTACCTGAGGATGCTTTTACATCAGTTTCAGCTTTCCTGGCCAAATGGTTCTTGAGAAGAAGATTTTAAAAGATTTACTCTATATATTCTTATGTAAAAAGTCGATCCCCCATTGTGGCCCCACCCTACCCCCAGGGGTCATGATTTTCACAACTTTGAATCTACACTACCTGAGGATGCTTCCACATAAGTTTCAAGCTTTCCTGGCCTAACTGTTTTTGAGAAGAAGATTTTTAAAGATTTACTCTATATATTCCTATGTAAAAAGTCGACCCCCCATTGTGGCCCCACCCTACCCCCAGGGGTGATGATTTTCATAACTTTGAATCTACACTACCTGAGGATGCTTCCATACAAGTTTCAGCTTTCCTGGCCAAATGGTTCTTGAGAAGAAGATTTTTGAAGATTTACTCTATATATTCCTATGTAAAAAGTCAACCCCCCCATTTTGGCCCCACCCTACCCCAGGGGGTCATGATTTTCACAACTTTGAATCTACTCTACCTGAGGATGCTTCCACATAAGTTTCAGCTTACCTGGCCTAACAGTTCTTGAGAAGAAGATTTTTAAAGATTTACTCTATATATTCCTATGTAAAAAGTCGACCCCCCATTTTGGCCCCACCCTACCCCAGGGGATCATGATTTTCACAACTCTGAATCTACACTACCTGAGGATGCTTCCACATAAGTTTCAGCTTTCCTGGCCTAACGGTTCTTGAGAAGAAGATTTTTAAAGATTTACTCTATATATTCCTATGTAAAAAGTCGACCCCCCATTGTGGCCCAACCCTACCCCCGGGGGTTATGATTTTCACAACTTTGAATCTACACTACCTGAGGATGCTTCCATACAAGTTTCAGCTTTCCTGGCCAAATGGTTCTTGAGAAGAAGATTTTTAAAGATTTACTCTATATATTCTTATGTAGAAGTCGACCCCCCATTTTGGCCCCACCCTACCCCAGGGGGTCATGATTTTCACAACTTTGAATCTACTCTACCTGAGGATGCTTCCACATAAGTTTCAGCTTTCCTGGCCTAACGGTTCTTGAGAAGAAGATTTTTATAGATTTACTCTATATATTCCTATGTAAAAAGTCGACCCCCCATTGTGGCCCCACCCTACCCCCGGGGGTCATGATTTTCACAACTTTGAATCTACACTACCTGAGGATGCTTCCACACAAGTTTCAGCTTTCCTGGCCAAATGGTTCTTGAGAAGAAGATTTTTGAAAAATTCTCGAAAAGTTTCATTAATTCCTAATTATCTCCCCTTGTAAGAGGGCTTGGTCCTTAATTTTCACAACTTTGAATCCCCTTAGGCTAAGGATGCTATGTGCCAAGTTTGGTTAAAATTGGCCCAGTGGTTCTTGAGAAGATGTTGAAAATGTGAAAAGTTTACAGACAGACAGACAGACAGACAGACAGACAGACAGACAGACAGACGGACAGACAGACGACAGACAAAATGTGATCAGAATAGCTCACTTGAGCTTTCAGCTCAGGTGAGCTAAAAACCGACAAATTATTTGGATGCCATTTTCTGTTTCTTGCTAACATATAGAGAATAATATATATCTTTTTCCATATTACACCATGTATCAGCCCGAGACACCAATATCAGCCAGAGGACCAAAGGCCCGAGGGCTGATATTGGTCGAGGACTGATACAGGGTGTAAAATGGAAAATGATAGGTATTATCATATTTATTACATATTTATAGTAATAGCATATCTAAGACATATTTATGCCTCAGTTCAATGAAGACGTAATAATGCGTAAATTAAGTCAGGCGTTGTCTTGCAAGAATCATTGCCTTAAACCACCTAATTCAGAAGTGGAAAAAATCAGAGGAGTTCCGAGAGGGGCGAGATCAATATCAGCCCTGCAGAATCCGTATTAGCCCTTGATACTGATATGGGTATTATAAAGTTAGCTGTATCGCATATGCAAAAACCCTGTATTTATTACTAAGTATGTAATAAATCTAGATATTAAATAGATCATATCCCAAGATTAATTTAAAAGTAAATTTTTTTGATATTTTGTTATAATAATCTAGTCAGATAATTACTGTGGAATCATTAGAATTTGTGGTGGCTCAATTTTAATGGTATTTGTGGGTAGTCTTCCCCATCGAATTTAGATCCTCCACAAAAACAAATTTTGAAAGAGTTACATGTACGTTTTCTTAATGAAACTGAAAACTGGCACATATACAAAACTGCATCCCCACAAATATTAAGCAAAAACCTGCAATCCTCGAAAATCGGCCCCCATGAATTTAAATGATTCTACAATAAATGAAAAACAAATGTTTTGTTTGTTAAAAATATCTAGATATCTTATAAAGGAATGTTGGATGTTTTGTTTATTCCAAAGACTTGGACAAATCTAAAATGAGTAAGTGTAAGGTACCTTTTATTAAGAGTCAATTTGTGAAAATGGTCGGATAAATTTTTTTTAATAGTAATTTTCTTTTTTAAATTGTCAAGTAAAAAGTATTTTCTGTCAAAATTTAGTCAATCACATAGTTTATTATTTAAATTTCATTTCAAATTGAGTAAATTTGTGAAAGCTGCATGGTCCAAATTAATTTTTTTGGCTGTTACAGTATCAAATAATTTTCCATACAAACCAATTTTCTTAGAAAGTTATAGACTTTCGCCTATTTACAACAGAAGAATCACTCTCCTTTCAAAGTTAGAAATATTCAAAGTAAATAAAAATAATTTCTTTTTGGGCATACAAAAAATACAAACAAATTACATCATGGGAATGCTTAGAAAAGGAAACCATTTGGTCTCGCTCCCCAAATGTTTGGGTTTATTCAACCCACATGTTATGCATAGACTGTATATAAACAAAACAAACTTCAGATTGAAATAATAGTGAACAAAATGTACACAGGGAGGTTTATTTTTGATTTGCCGAACATTATGACCTCTATTTAAACTGATGTCAAAGTCGTAATACAATAATCCCTGCCTCGACGTCAGGGGCAAATTTTAATATGAGGCGAAATAATGTGAAACCCTTTTTATGTCGTTTGTTTTGTTTACAAATTTTATACATCATTTTTTATTGAAATATGGCTTAATTAACCAGGAAAACTACTGCAATGTCTCTTATTATACACATACTTAGCATAACCATTGTTTAAAAGCATGCACAAAATTTGATATAAAATCAGACCAAGCAGCTTTAAATAAATTACCATTTCTGATTCTGCTTTGTGTTTTATTTTTTTTATCAAAGTTATTAAGAAGAAAAGAGAACTTTAAAACTTCAAATTGAAGACTGTTGTCACAGTGGTATAAATGAGTTTAACCCACTAGACATTGTTAAAAAACTTTGCAAAATGAACCAGGAACCTTAACTACATGTATATATAAGCTATATAACTTACTGCTGTGATCAAAGGGGTGCTAGACCTTTCTGAGGGCAATGCAAGACTATGGTAACGTGGAAAGACACCATTGTGCTGTAATAGACAATCAAGGTAAATGCTCTGTCTTGGCTGTAGCAGATAATCAAGGTAAATGCATTGTCTTTAATAGTAAAAAGATCAACTCAGTTCATAATTAAAAAGAGAAACAAGGTCTTTACTATTCAAAATATAAATTCAATTCAGAACTATATTACTTGTACATATTAAAGAATACACAAGACTGAATTTGTCCTTTTTCTTTTCAATGGCATACTCAGCCATAAATTATCTTTCAGTAAGATGTTCATATGAAACAATAACAAAATCCTAAATGTGTTTGCATGGTAATAGGATATTTTTAAATGGATTTGCATAGACGTATAAGTACACAATGCAGATTGTGCTTAAGAAATTCACATTAACCCAAATTTACCGTAGTCATGTATAGAACAACTGAAGGAGTTTCAATTTCGAATTTTTCATCAAGGTGTAAGGTTTTTCTCACTTGTCTGAAAAAGAGAGTCTAAATTACATATAAGGTGTTGTAAACAAGAGGCCTATAGGCCTTGACGGTCACCTGAGTAGCATAACCCATACACAAACTTGTCAAGGAGTCTCATATATGCATTTAATTAAGTTTTATTCTGGAATAGAAAAATTTTTAATTTGTAATGACGACCACCTCCCTGCCTGAAATCTTTCAAAAAGGACTATTAAACCGTTTTCAAGATATTCGGGCACTACCTGTTTGAGGGGGGACAGGACCACCCCCAGGGCCCATGACCTACATACCATATGATGCCCCTTGACACAAGGAACAAGAATATATATGGTTTAGGGGTGGGGATCTCAACCGTTTTCAAGTTATTTGTGCACTTCCTGTTTGAGGGGGGGTCAGGACCATCCCCGGGGCCCATGACCTACATACCATTTGATGCCCCTTGACACAAGGAACAAGAAAATATATGGTTTAGGGGTAAGGTTCTTAATCGTTTTCAAGATATTTGGGCCCTTCCTGTTTGAGGGGGGTCAGGACCAGCCCAAGGGCCCATGACCTTCATACCATTTGATGGCCCTTAACACAGGGAACAAGAATATATATGGTTTAGGGGTGGGGATATTAACCGTTTTCAAGATATTCTGGCACTTCCCGTTTGAGGTGGGACAGGACCATCCCCGGGGCTCATGACCTACATACTATTTGATTCCACTTAACACAAGGACATCATATCCATGCCTTTAGTTTTTCACAAATATATACAGGAGTAGAGAAGAAGATTTTCTAAGATTTAATACATTTTTACTATATGGCCATATTGGCCCCACCCTAGAGCCTGAACCCCTGACCCAGGGGCCATGAATTTCACAATTTAGGTAGAAGACTTCATGTACATCATATCCAAGCATTTAGTTTTTCACAAATATATATGGGAGTAGAGAAGACGATTTTCTAAAATATAATAAATTTTTACTATATGGCCATTTTGGCCCCACCCTTGAGCCTGAACCCCTGACCCAGGGACCATAAATTTCACAATTTTGGTAGAGGGCTTCATGGACATCATATCCATGCATTTAGTTTTTAACAAATATCTATGAGAGTAGAGAAGAAGATTTTCTAAGATTTAATACATTTTTACTATATGGCCATATTGGCCCCACCCTAGAGCCTGAACCCCTGACCCAGGGGCCATGAATTTCAAAATTTTGGTAGAGGGCTTCATGGACATCATATCCATGCATTTAGTTTTTAACAAATATCTATGGGAGTAGAGAAGAAGATTTTCTAAGATTTAATACATTTTTACTAAATGGCCATATTGGCCCCACCCTAGGGCCTGAACCCCTGACCCAGGGGCCATAAATTTCACAATTTTTATAGAGGGCTTCATGGACATCATAACCATGCATTTAGTTTTTAACAAATATCTATGGGAGTAGAGAAGAAGATTTTCTAAGATTTAATACATTTTTACTATATGACCATATTGGCCCCACCCTGGAGCCTGAACCCCTGACCCAGGGGCCATGAATTTCAAAATTTTGGTAGAGGGCTTCATGGACATCATAATCATGCAATCAGTTTTTTCCTCACATGTGTGGGAGTAGAGAAGAAGATTTTTGAAAATTTGGCTGTTTTTTGCATATTTGGCCCCACCTGTGGCACCCTGGGGGTGGTAGAGCCACCAATTTCACAATTTACATTCCTCTTACCATAGAGATGCTTCACACCAAAAATGGGAACAATTGGCCTTGTAGTTTTTAAGAAGAAGTTAAAAATGTAAATTGTTAACGCACGACGCACGTCGCACAACGCACGACGCACGACGACAGACGAAAACAGATAGCAATAGGTCACCTGAGTTTACTCAGGTGACCTAATAAAATACTAGCTAAATATGTTCATATATTTACACACAAATATTCTGAATTGGGGCGATTTGATTCATGTCATCTATAATTACCGGTAAATCAAGTTTCATGGTTAGAATATCAAGTAAACAAGAATTTGCTTAACCCAAAATATAGAATGCTGATTTCATACTCAGATTGTCAACAAATATCTGTACAGGAAGTTTGAAATAATTTTTAGTTCACCTGAGCTGAAAGCTCAAGCAAGCTTTTTTGATCACTTTTTGTCTGGCCTCCGTCTGTCATTCTGTCGGTCTGATATTCATTCTAGTTTATTTTAATTATTTCTTTGTGCGCCAACCAAAAAGGAACATTCAACTTGAGAAAATATAACTTGCAACATTTTATTCATAAGGTCTTGTTTACTTGTTATTTTAACCAATGGGAATGAAAATTGATTTTTTATGAACTTTGAACTCATTAGGGTCCCTTCCTTAACCCCTGGGGTCATGATATGAACAAATTCAAATCTACCATTTATCAAAAAGCTAGTGAAAAAAGTTTGGTTATTTGGTTCTGGGGAAGAATATCAAATTTCTTCATTGTATCTTCACTCTTTCTTGATTATCTCCCCTTTATAGGCGAAGTGACCCTTCATTTGAACTAACGTGAAAGCCCTTCCCAAATGGATGTTTTGTGCCCAGTGTGGTTAATCTGCCCTTGTGGTTCTCAAGATTTTTAGAACACCCAACCTTATTTTCACTTTTTCCTAATTATCTCCCCTTTGAAGGCCAACTGGCCCTTCATTTGAACAAATTTGAGAGCATTTCCCCCAAGGATGCTTTAATGTGCCAAGTTTAATTGAAATTGGCCTAGTGGTTCTGGAGGATAAGATTTTTAAAATACCCAAAATTTATTTCACTTTTTCCTAATTATCTTCTCTTTGAAGGTAAACTGGCTCTTCATTGGAACAAAGCTGAAAGCCCTTTTCCCAAGGATGCTTTGTAATAAGTTTAAGTGAAATTGGCTAAGTGATTCTGGAGGAGAAGATTTTTAAAACACCCAACCTTATTTTCCTCATTATCTCCATTTTGAAGGTCAACTGGCCCTTCATTTGAACAAATTTAAAAGCCCTTCCGCCCAGGATGCTTTGTGCCAAGTTTAATTGAAATTGGCCTGGTGGTTCTGGAGGAAAAGAGTTTTAAAATACCAAAACTTATTTTTTATACTTTTTGCAAGTTACCTCCCTTTTGAAGGTGAACTGGCCCTTCATTTGAACAAAGTTAATTTTAACTTTTTTGTAATTATCTTCTCTTTGAAGGTGAACTGGCCCTTAACTTAAACAAATTTAAAAGCCCTTCCCCCACGGGCGATTTGTGCCACATTTGGTTGATTGGCCCAGTGGTTCTGGAGAAGAAGTTGAAAATGTGAAAAGTTTACAATGACATCAAAAACAACAACAACAACGAAAACGACGACAGAAAATGGGCAAGTTTTGATCAGAAAATCTCATATGAGCCTTTGGATCAGGTTACCGGTAGCTAAAAATTAAATTTTTTGTAACCAGTGTCTTGAATGGACACAGCATGTTTTGATTTATAACTAGTAAACTATATACATGTACTTATATTTACCTGACCACACAAAAACAAACGGCAGCAACCACAATGGCAACAAATATAGATCCTAATACAATGCCTACGACTTGTTCCTCTTGTTCCTTTAAACCTAAAACAAAATTCTTCTTATCAATGAATTTACACCACATAAAGACTATTTCTTAGCGATTCAGACATTACAATCATCAATTCAATTTAAAGCATGTGCTAATAAGCATGCATATTTAATTTTCTTTTCCTTTTTCCGTAGTATTTTTTTACTTTAGTAAAGATAATGGATTTTATCCTCAAAAATCTGAAGACATGAAAACATATCATATCTGTGAGATTACTCATTGCTTGAACTCATGGCCAGTGTGGCATACACTTACAGACTATGAGCAAACTGATAAACTTTAAATTCTATTTATACCAGATTCCAAATTGCTCCATCCAGCTTTCACATGGAAAATCTCGACATCTAAACAGCAGTATGTTTTCATGAAATGATCCTTGTTTTTATATATATGTATCATAAGAATATATATAAGCAATATAGAGTAATTTCTAATTCTCATTTTTAGATTATAAGTTACTGAATCTTATAGCATAGAAAAAAGAGAAGAAGTTGACCTACACTCAGTAAATGTATGCAAGACGGGAAATTAAACCATTAAAATGCTTAATTAATTTGGCATTTCAACAATGTACAAAATTTAACATATAATACAAAAGCATTGTAGAGAAAAAAACATTAGTATTACAGGAATATCATAGCTTCTATAGTAAGGGATGGGGTCGATTACTTTCAGAAGTAATCAATTAAATTACAATTACTTTGGATTTTAAAAGTAATCAATTACAAGCTGATAACATCCAATTTTAGAAGTAATCCATTACATTAGATTACTTTTCCTTTTTGTAATCATGATTACATGTGATTACTTTAGATTACATAACCAGTATTTGATGGGAGGTTTTCTCGTTTTTTGTCAGTTTAATGTTTAGGAAAGAAATGATTGTTACGGTCGCAAGTTTGGGGAAGTGAGAGGCATAAAATAAAGTTACAACGAGACACATGTTGCACGCACGAATCCTGCCATTTTATTATATACCGGAAACTGCAATTAACATATAAAAACCCAAAACGTACAAAACATAATAGTTCCGGATTTGTGACCTGACTTCACTGACCTGAACCCTAATATACAACACAATGCATATTTGACAGGAGTATTAATTCTGATATCAAGTTATCAATTGTTACAAGCTTTTTTCATTTCACTGTATTATTAACATTTTGAGAAAGTTTGTGTCCATGTGTGTGTCCATTGCCATTTGAGATGGGGTTTTTTCTAACCATCTTTTTGAGTTGCGTATATATATCTCTGTCTTTGTTTTAAAAAGAAAGACATTAACTTATCTATCAAATAAGACACAATTTTTTAAAATCATATAGTTTACACATAATTGACCGTGTTGACATGTGTTGAACTTAAGACTACAAGGGATATGTTTTTACTACAATTAACACAATGGTTGACTAGGCATGCTTTGATATATTATGTATTATGTTATAATGGTATCCAAGCTGACTTAAAACACATTGTATTATCTTAGCTGCTTAAACACATATTACATCAATGATATCCATTCCTTACTGAAACCATATCTAAAGTTGAAGCTTATTCACCTATTAAAAACTCTGATGAATTTTTATTTCAAGCATTTAAATTTTACTATTGTAATCATAAAAGTTATCTAAAATTAATCATGATTACAGGCTTTTTTTTAAAGAGTAATTGAATAAATTACAATTGTAATCAGAAAACTGGATAATTACTGATTACTCATGATTACTCAGCAACCTGTAATCAAATACAGCTGATTACAATTAATGATTACGATTACCCCATCCCTGCCTACAGTGTATGTTATAAAACTTGCTAAATATAAAAATTAATTTTACTGCATAGCTTTCCCTACACTACATCATAAGCATTAACCGTCATCGTAATTATATGACCTTACATCAAGCTACTTATGAGCTAGTTCTTTCTATAATCGATTAATAACTATGAAATCATTTCATAAATATTTCAACCGGTTGGAGAAATTATTAACTTGCAAAGTTTAACAGAGCTACTGTAGCTTTTAATTTTTAAGTATGTTACATAAGCATTCATAACATTTTCATATCGAATCCAAGTATGACAGATGGACATTCAATGTCAGTCAAGCGCCTCCAACTTGAGTGCTAAAGGATGAAACTAACGACGAAGTTATGATCCATATAAACCACTTCTTGTATTTGCCTGTATTAGATAGGGGAAATTATGAAGAATTGTTGATGAATAAATATGTTCATTTTTATACAGTGAACTCAAACGTAGAAGCTTTTAATAAAAGAAAAGTTTCAATGTAATGTTTTGACTGACCTTTGTCCAATTAGATCCTAGTTGGGTGGAGTAAAGAGTAACCGCTCCTGACTTGAATGAGAGCGAGAGGAGGGAAAGAAAGTTTAAATTCGCCCTGATATAAAGATGTTTCGCACTGAGTAACCATGAGAAATTTTGTGCAAGTTGCGCACTTTATCAATGAGTCTTCTAGCAAAATTACAACCTGTGTTTAATTCTGGGAAGATTTGGTATACTTTGATTAGAGTATTAATACTTGTACCTCAAAGCAGTTTGAAAAAATTGTACAATCTTGGATTCATCTCAATATATGTAAGTATCTACTTAGACCTTGTGAAGGTTCTTGTGGACCTTCAATGCTGCATGACAAGGACATAGTTTTCAATCCTCTGAATCTGTGGCATATGAATCAAAAGCAGGAATACAGATAGGCTCCCCCGGTCTATTCATTGTTTGTGTCTTTGCCAAAAATTCCATATTTGGTAACTTTTTATCCCTTTTCTCTCCATTCTAAAATGACCATCATATAGGGAAAAACTATGAATCTCACTCACTATGGAAGCTGAGGCAATTGCGACCAGTACGTAAAACAGTCTTCAGAGTAAAAACTTTAGATCAGCTGACTATACCAATACTGTTCCCATTCTAACGAAAGATTGCTATTGCTGACTTAAATCAGGGTTGGAAATAATAGCCCGCCCAACCGACCGAGATGACCTGTTTCTCAGCCAGGTAGGGGCGAAACTTCAAAAGATAACTCGGCGGTTGGGCTGATTTTAATAGCCAGTTCCTATTTGAAACCACCAATTTCTATTTTTAAGTTATTAACCTCATTCACAAAAAGTACAGATGCTATCATGTTGTTAGGTATCCTTGAGAATTAGGTAAGATCTAGAAATTGTAATCTATTCACTCATTGGTCTGAATGATGGTAATAGCCAACCAGCATTCCCAATTCAATTTTGTTCAGCAATATTACAAATGAAGCAACATGCTAGATGACCCCCAAGTTTTTGAGGTTGTCAACTCCCAAAAAGAGTCCCTTAATTGATGCTAAGGAAAAAAAAAATAACAAAGTCTATGACCAAAACAAAAGACGCCGAATAATAGTTCCTGGATGGAAAGTAGAATTTGAATGGCTGATGAGTGACAAAACACATGGAAAGCTGTATTGTAAACAATGTCGGGGGTTAATAGGTTGTACACCACTATTAATTTTTACCATATATTCTTTTCATCTGCTATATACATTTTTACTTTATGGCCATATTAGCCCCACCTTAGGGCCTGAACCCCTGACCTAAGGACCATTAATTTCACAATTTGGTAGAGGGCTTCATGGACATTATTACAATGCATTTAGTTTTTTCCCCACATGTGTGAAAGTAGAGAATAAGATTTTTAAAAATTTGGCCTTTTTTTTGTATATTTGGCCCCACCTATGGCACCCCAGGGGTGATAGAGCCATGAATTTCACAATTTTATTTCCTCTTACCATGGAGATACTTCACACCAAAAATTGTAATAAATTGGCCTTGTATTTTGTAATTAGAAGTTAAAAATGTAAAATTGTTAAGTAAACGCACAACGCACGACGGACGACGCACACTGCACAATGATGGACAAAGACCAATTGCAATAGGTCACCTGAGTGAGGTTAGGCTGATAAGATGTACATTATTGTTGGGCCGTCCAGTAATCATGAATACATTTATTTGCTACTATTTGATTTACTGTTATTGTTGGGCCGTCCAGTAATCATGAATACATTTATTTGCTACTATTTGATTTACCGTTATTGTTGGGCCTCCCAGTAATCATTTTACTCTGTGGTCCCTCCATTGTCAGAGACATGGCCCTGACCATAATTCCATACTCCACATCAGGCTTCAGGTCTCCGAGAGTGTACTGTGTAATAACCCACGCAGAAACATTTACCACAGAGACCTCCGAGTCTGAAACAAATGAGTTATAAAATGCAGCATATTAATATGTGAATTAATATATATTAAAAACCTTAGCATAAAACATTCTATGTCAATAGGTGATGAGAATGCATTTACAATACATTAGAATTTTAGACTTGGCCATCAAAAATTAATTTCTTGGTTCTCAGGCCCGCGCACATCTGATTTAACATTGTGCAGAGCCCATTTTTATTATTAAATGAATAAAATAAAATTTTGATAGTGCGCTTGCTTATTCCAGAAAAAAAAATTCCAGATTTAGGACCGCATTCTAGATACTGAAGTCAGTAAAACGCTTGACTTAATAAAAAACATAATTGCAACATCACTATCAAGATTCAGATTTAATTAAAACAATTGCAAATGGGCGCAAAATCTAGTTATGAGATTTTGTGTTTAAGTTTTGATCGCGACAGCAATTATTTTAGTTTTGGTATATGAAGAAAAACATAGTTTAACATAAAATGCATATAGAAGTAGAGTTCCTGCAGCTTGTACTACACAAAATATCCCATTATGCTTAAACACGTGGCTTTCTCAAGTCTAGTAGTTGTGGTCAGAGATGGGGTCAATTACATTCAAAAGTAATTAATTTAATTACAATTACTTGCTTAAATCCTTAAATTAAATTACCATTACATGAATTTTCAAATGTAATTTATTAAATTACAATTACTTTGCAAATGTAATTAATTAAATTACACATTATTGAGAAAAGTACATTTATAGAATTAAAGCAGATATGACATGTACAAATTTTGTCATGAAAATTTACTAATGATTTAGCTACAACACCTACACTTGTTTACAGTTTCATTTAATGATTATTAATTGTTCAGTATCCATGTCCCTTAACCTAAACCTATTATGTCACAAGTCTTTTCTGGGACACTGAAAGTGAACATTTATCTCCATGAAGCTTTCAAAATTCAAATAATACCTGCAGTACAAGTAGTATTATATAAATAGTGCCTGTTTGGGAGGGTACCAGTTGAAATTGACACCCCGAGGAAACCATTGTCAACCGACGCGAAGCGGAGGTTGACAATGGTTTTCGAGGGGTGTCAATTTCAACTGGTACCCTCCCAAACAGGCACCATTTATTTTATTATACTGAATGTCTTAATTTTATGGCAAATTTTACTGCTTTTATGTAGAAAAGACATGAGTTCTACGGCGAACCGTACGCGCATAATTTACGCGCATGTAACAATTTGTTCTATCGGCCCGTTGCCAAGTGTGTTGCTAACGCTGAGGGTATTAGAACGGATTGTCAACTTCGTCTAAACCAATCAGATTTCAGTATTTAACATGAAAGTATAATAATAAGAAATGTTTTCTTACTGTCACAGGAGTCCGCTGTAGGCTGCTGGCAGTAGATGATCTGATATAGGTTGATATAAGCGTTGTCAGTTCCCGAATCACAGTTAATTGGAGACCAGCTTACGGTCAGGCTGTTCTTTGGGAGAGAGGGGAGCAGGGACACATGCTGAACAGCTGGGGGCACTGAAAACAAAACATTGATTAATCATATTCTAGTGATTGCAAATTATACTAAGAAAGGGGTGAAAATATATGTCAACTACTCAGTTGAAAATCCATCAACTCTGGCTCCTTAAAAAAAATCATTGTCTGCTATAAATACTTCAAATGCAATTTTGAGGCACTTTAATGAATAATGTGAATAATAACTCCTTGTGTATCAAAAAATAAATTATGATATATTGTTCATGTTATTTAATTATATTATGCAGAGAAAGAGAATCTAAGTATTTTGATCCTACATATTACATATTACAGCATTGAATTTCCTGTTTTATTCAACAAACAAGACCTTGGTAATAAAGTCATTGACATACCTGCATTTTTTACATATCTGCATTTATCCTGCCATGTAACTCCACTGCTGATGTTTCTATCATTGATGGCAGCTACACCAAAGAGGTAATCATCAATATCTTGACCGATTGTGTCTTGGTGCAGAACTATGCTGTTAACATTTTCACTTCTTCTAAGAAAGTGAATTTCATCCTGCAAGACAGAAATCAGAATAAAATCATCAAAATTTGCAGAACTAATCCAAAATTCACATCACTGTCCACCTCCTCTAGATCCTGGATCAACAAAAATAACATTCTTATCATCAGTTTGTGTCAAAACTCAAGTCAATCTGAAACTCAAATTTGTGAATGCATGTATGTATCTTAAAGTTTGAAAAATCTATCAGATCGAATAGATTCATTAACATCCTTTATATGGCAGCATAGTACTGCATGTATTGAGTCCTTACCTTACATTTGAAACCTGCAGGTCTCATTTTACACCAGGCAATGTCTACAGCTGTTATAGACTCATTTTCAGTTCCAAACCAGGTCAGGTGAACTTCACTCCCTATTTGTTCCATTACAACTTTCTGCGGATTCACTGTTTCTACAGATGGAAAAACTTTCATTTCATAAATGAATTCAATAAACTTTATCTTATAGCTTCTGTCTTAATTAGATGCTTCATCCTTTTGGGATGAAGGACTACTTGGATTGCTACAGTAATTAAGTCTGGGATGCATGTAGCCTAATTTTATCTAAATGTGTAGCATCAGCATGTACTTTTCCCCATGCATTTTTTATAGAGATGCAGTGCTAGCTGGCACTATCTAGATCTAGAGCTGTACTTGCTTTACTGAATATACCTACCAAAGTATAATCCACCTGAGTCAGATACAGGTATTAATTGTAGCAGACCAAACAATTACAGAACTGTAAATAGCTGGGATGACCATTTGTTCATCAACTGTCACCATCTATCATATTGTAAGGTTGGTACAGTACTTGATTACCAGGTACTTTTATTATATTATTTATTTAAGCGATTCAATCTATCCATACAAAATAACAGCATCTCTTTGAAAATACACTGAATGGGGGAAAAATGAGAAATAAATTTTAAGAAAAATATATAAGAAAGACTTCTATCATTTTATTTAGTTTTACCATTGTAGCATGGAATCAGAATGGAGGCCTTTGGAGAGCACCCTTGTTGATTGCAGCCTCTGACCGACACATTATGCTGTCCCTCGCACTGTACAGAGAGAGAGGAGGACACTTCTTGAGGACCCCTTGCTCCCACTTCTGCATCATCCACACACACTTTATATTCTAACAAAGGCCCGTTATGATACTTTGGGTTAATTTTCTGCATAGTTAAAAAAACAGTTCATGTTCAATAGATAAAATAGCAACATTAGATTTCAAGGTGGCTCAATTTTCATGGAAATCGTGGGTACCTCTCATTCACAAATTAACATCCTCCATGAATTAATTAATCAGTGTTATAAAGTCGTATTTCTTTGGTAGGTATAAGTTAATACACGAAATTACATCCCTACGAACTTGTAAAATTTAAGCAATCCACGAAAATTGGCCCCCATGAATTTTAATGATTCCACAGCTACTTTTACTGCAGCTGATACTTCGTAAAATCCAATCTTATATGCTTAAGTACTGTATTTTATTACATGTACAGTAATGAGAAGTTTTCAAAAAGACACAGCTGCTTTGAAATATACTAGATTAATACAGGGTGTCCCAGAATATCTGATACCATTTACTCTTTGAATACCTGTTGATTAAATTTATTTAACAGAACACCAAAGGCATATTCATAGCTGTATATGATGTAAATTTTCACTCAACAAATTTCACAAACATTCATAAGTTTTTGTCAAATTGAGCATTGTTTTTAACAACAGAACAAAAAAGAGAGTGTGTCAAAATGACGTCCTTTTTTATTAATGATGTCAATTGAATGAGTAAAATTAATCTGTACGGATCCCATCTTCTTAAATCTTCTAACTATTTAAAGAATCTGTTGCTTGTTGAGTTGTTTTTCCACAGAGTATTCTTATTTAATAATTCATACAACTATATCTGGAGTCTGTGTTTGAAAATACAGTTTTAAAATGGAAGAAGATTCAATTCAACCAAAGAAATATGATGCAATTTTGTGACATCATAATTCAATGAGAGGCGCATTTTTCTCTTAAACTTTTTTATGGGAAAAAATTAAATAATTTTACTTTTTATTTGAGTCACAGTTTACAAGTTTTGGCCAAGCATTAATTAATTAACATGAATTTCTAATGGTATCAGATATTCTGGGACACCCTGTATGAAGATATATTACTGATACTTTCACCAGAATAACATTCTTCTAAATGTAAATTGAAAGTCGTCAACTTTCATGAATATAATTATTTTCACACTAAATACTCTACAATTGTTGGTGTTTTGAGGTTAATTTGATGGACATTCATGCCAGTATTTTATAGGTCCACAGTCACAGAACATTGCTATAACTGTAAATCATGTACAGTCTACATTATCATTATTATAAAAAAGTGACTATTACTGATTCAAAAGAAATCAGAATGTTTGATAATTAAAAATCTCTAAATATTCAGTTTTTTCATTAATAGGACAGGTCAATGGAGTTTAACATTAATTTGCTCTTACCTCCCAATACACCACCACAGGGCGATCCCCATCGGCACAGTCTCCACTGGAATATCCACTTGCTTCCATATGAGGTGGCGAAGATGGGGCTATAATAAAAAAAATCAAGTGCTATCGTAAGCATCAACATTTCATAAAATAAAGCAGTTTAGAGTTTGTTGAGGTTATTTTATAGTATTTTTTAATGTAATTCAGAAAAAGAAACCAAGTTTGATGATTTTGACAGTCACTATACATGTACCAGTATAATATGCTGACAGATCAAGGACTTCATCGCATGCAATTGAAAACCCAACAATATGGGAATTATTTTTACTGTGAAAAGATGTCAATTAGAATAAAATGAAGAAAATTTATTTGGAAAATGATTTTTTGTACTATTATTGATTACCATCTAGCCTCCAAAATTCTACTGCACGGTTTATTTCATTCAGTATAGCATATATCATACTCAAACACAACAGTCTCAGCAAACATGTAGATGGTTTTCCATTGACTTAATTTTGCAGTAGAGATCAACCTTAAGTTGATGGCCAACATGCCTGGATTTCTTCATTATTCAACCAATTTGAACTTGTTATAATGGGAATGTTAACATAGATATGATTGTTTTTATGAGGATAATTTATTTTCTTGAAGAATCTGTGTAATTGTTATTTACTAGATATTATTTGGATTTTCCCCTGTATATTTATGCATATCACATTTAAATTTGGTTGCTCAAAGGGGAAACAACATGGCTGTTAATTGGAGGTAACTCCTGCAAAGTACAGTTGAACTTCAGTATCTTGAACACCGATATCTTTAATACAATGGATATCTCAAAGTGATTTGTAAGTCCCACCCACTTTCAATAATTTACCCTTGATATCTCGAATACTTCGATATCTCGAAGTTTTTAACCAGTCCCATGTAGTTCGAGATAACGAGGTTTGACTGTATTACCGGTACATGTATGTCTACAGAAAACCATCTATCCCAACAATATCTTTACTGAAACACCCACCTGTGTGACAAGTTTCAAAGTCTATCTGTGCAGGTTCACTGTAGTACATTCCCCCTACAGGTTTGATCTTGATGTCCACTGTGTAATTGGTGGCTGGTACCAGGTTACAGACTTCCAGACTGCTGTCTGTATTCACAAGGTGAGTCTGAAAACAATAAGGCTAGCACAATGGTTATTTCAACAATAATGTTTTAATTTTTAGTTGGCTAAAGTAGTTACTTAACTGCAAAAATGAAATAAACTCTTGTTTGTAATGCATCATATACATCCCAGGTGAAAAAAAACCAAAGCATTAAATCATTAAAAGTATATGCATGCATGCACATAATATTCAAATAAAGTGGCTGACTGTGCGTTAATTTGTATACCACCATGCATATACAAAAAGAGGCAATACACATTGGGCCTTTGACACTTCTCCAGCAGATTGTTTCTTGATATTAACTATACATCTAACACAAGTTGCATGGGAGTTTATAAAACATTAATACTTTGATTCATTTTGCAGAGTATCTTATCGATTGAAGTCTATAACAACTCCATGCAATTTGATTTTCTCAAAATCTATTAAACTTATTAAAGGACTACATTTGATATTGTCCAATATATCTGTTCCTCATTTTAAACAATTTTTAAATTGTAGTATTTATATCAAAATTAAATCTTTGTAAAACATTATACAGAGGATGTCTATCATGTTAAGTAGAGGTTTGCATTTACAGGGAGATAACTCACAGATTTTCGCTGTGATGTGACACCAACCTTTATTTCAGATGTGACGTCAAGATTTATATGATGTAATAATTGATTTCAGCTATTTATTTTGCACGGTTTTGTAATCAATTACAGTGAAAAAGTAACAGGACACAAAAATGACGGTTTAAAATCATTAACTTTAATTTGTAGTTATAGAACTGATCTGGCAAATCATATGAATTTTATAAGAAGGAAGACTTTACTATAGGGAACAAAACGGTGTATGTAACTTGAGTACAATTCTTAAAAAATACAAGCCCCAAACCTAAAAATTACCTTAATTTTGATATTAGTCATCATTGTCCAATAGCTATTCATTTATGATGTCACTAAAAGGATCTCATTTCCACAATTTTGCAAACCAATGAAAAAATTGTTAATTTTCCTTCATATTTTCCACTTGGAAGGATTTGGAAGTATAGAGTGCAGGTCTGCTCAAGTACGATTTTTACATTTTTTTTTTCTTGAGTTCATATAATTATACACACTTATCAAATTTTTAAAATGGTACTTGAGCAAGCTTGGGCTCCATGTTTCCTAGTCAAAAAACAGTCAGAAAGCATCCTTATTTTGCTCACAAACATCAATTTATCAAAATAATTTAATACAATTTTCATGACATTATTTCTATATATATTGTGATGCACTTAGGGGAAAACTTTTTACATACTTATTTCCAAAAGTTTTGAATATCTTTAACCTTATTCTTAAAGCTAGATCTCTATATAACTTTAATTTTGGGGGTGGGAAATACATAATTCATATTTAGTCCTCTGTCTCAATCATTTTACAACCATCAGAATTTTACAGATTTGTCTACCGGTAAGTTCCAGTAATTGTTGTAGAACTTTTCTCTTTAAATCTGTGAATTATATGGACCCTTTTACAATACACATACCTCTGTGTAAACTAAATAACATATAAACAGGGAAGGAAATAAACTATTTTCGAATCTCACTTTGTTAAAGGGACTTAAACACGATTTTAGATCAAAATTTTTCTTTTTATTCTTTATGTATATTAAGATGTTTTACTTGTGCAATTTGAATGATTGACCAAAATGCTAATGTTAGAAGTCAAGTTATACGAGAGCTACAGAAGAAAGAATTGATTGTAATGCAAACAAAGCTTGAATCTTATATTTGTTTACAAATAATGTAAGTAAGGTATTACCATTTCTTTGACATAATGACTCATGGCAAAGTAAACTTACTGTAAACCAACTTTTATTTGCGTGCGAGAAATATTCACGAGATTCGCAAGAGCCTCTTTCTCGCGAATATTTCTCGCCGCGAACTAGTCTTTGCCGTATGGGTGTTATATCAAAGCGAGTGTGAATAAAGCATGGTCGCAAAAAATAGTCGTCGCGAACCAGTTTATCTCCGGTAAATTGCGAAATAAAGTCGTCGCGAATAAAAGTTGGTTTACAGTATTCAATGTGTTATAAATAATATATCAACAGAAAGAAGCAACATTTGATTGAAATTTATACCAATCAAATACATAAGTAAATAATAACAAGACTCGAGCTTTGTTTACAAAACAATTTCAAACACTGTATCTTAATGCTTGTCAGTCAATATCTGACTTTCAAATTTTGATGAAGCATTAAAAATACGCTTATTACCGGTAACCATTCTAAACAATAACAAGTGAAAAGCTGTCAATGTGACAGCAAACCGGGTTTTCTTTTATGTGAACTGTATCCATAATCCACGTCAACCCTGAATTGATAAACACTGCCTACCGTATCCAGAGAAATGGAGAACCCATATGCAATATTTTGCCTAAAAAATGACTAAGTTGAAAAGCTGATATATTTTTCATAAATTATCAGAAATCAAACTCCTAGCAATATGCACTCCTCTTATATACGTACAATTGATCTGCAAAAGAACAACTTCTTATCTTGAAAACTGTAGGAGGAGTTATCCGTACAATAAGGGTACCCTATATGCAAAATTTTGCCGAAAAATGACTCAGTTCAAAAGCTGGTATTTTTTTCATAAATTATCAGAAATCAAAATCCTAGCAATATGCACACCTCTGATATATGTACTATTGATCTGCAAAAGAACAACTTCCTATTTTGAAAATTGTAGGAGGAGTTATCCGTACAATAGGGGTACCCTATATGCAACATTTTGCCGAAAAATGACTAAGTTCAAAAGCTGGTATTTTTTTCATAAATTATCAGAAATCAAAATCCTAGCAATATGCACACCTCTGATATATGTACAATTGATCTGCAAAAGAACAACTTCCTATCTTGAGAACTGTAGGAGGAGTTAACCGTACAATAGGGGTACCCTATATGCAACATTTTGTTGAAAAATGACTAAGTTCAAAAGCTGGTATTTTTTTCAGAATTTATCAGAAATTAAAATCCTTGCAATATGCACACCTCTGATATATGTACTATTGATCTGCAAAAGAACAACTTCCTATCTTGAAAACTGTAGGAGGAGTTACCCGTACAATAAGGGTACCCTTTTGGCAGCCGCCCGCCCGCCATTTTCACCATTTCAATAACTGGATTTTTCCGTTGGAAAACCCGGTTAAAAATGGAAAAATGAAATTTAAAATTTTGAGCTCAAATCGTGTCTAGGTCCTTTAATTATATATAGGATAAATTCAATATAGCCCCAGAATTTATGCAAGTATAAACTGGGTTGAATATATAGTTAACTCTTTATAAACTGTGAAGCAGCTCTATTACATTATAAAACAGTGTTAAATGTTTCAACCCTCTTCATATGAGTGTAGATTTTATAAATATTGAATTTTTTCCTTGAGTGACATGTAATTCAATTCTTCATCATAAAGTATAGAAATTAAGAAAAATTGTCCTCATGAATTACTACAATAAACTATTATGATAATAATCCTAACCTAACATCATACAAATTTGGGCTTTTTTTTTGGTAACATGATCTAAAAGTTTAATATACATGTTAAAACTATTTTATTTAGCATAAGCGCTTTACAAATGGGAATTTAATTTAAGGTGTACATTCATGTAGAGTATTAAGCATACAATATAGAGCAATTCATGTATAGACATTGCTCTATGGATCAAGGTTTCTACTCACCAGAGGGACGGTTTTCCACTGTGACATCAGAGTGACAGAAGAGGTTGTGTTCACTCCTCCGGGTATGGTCGCCCAGGTAATGAAGGCACAGCCACATTGCTCCAAGGAGGTGGAGGAAGCGTTGATGAAGCTTGGGGGTGCAGGTTTACCTACAAAGATATCATATAATCAGCATGGACAGATTTGTCTGAGAGAAAACCTTAAACACATAAACTGTACATTCCACTTCTGTGGTAGCTAGGGACACTTTGACAGTATGCCACAGTATGGTCATGTCCTATTCTTCCTGAAAACAGTACAGCACAAAAGGAAACATGTTTCTATGAAAAACAAATTTAGTTGAATGAAATACCTAGTATAAAATCCAAAGGAGTATGAATAGTGTATGGCAGTTGAAAAGCAATAAGAGTAACAATACAAAATAAAAGCTAATACCGGTATGACAGTTGCAAGAGATGAAAGAGGAAACAAGATATCTGTGAGCCAATGCTCACTAGTGATACCCCCAACTCTGATGTGAAATATACAAAAAAATCTAAGTCAACATTTAACAGGAAGTTGACATGGAACTTGTTCAAAAATTAATCCCACTATATGGCATGCTTTAACAAAGAGTGTCTTAAATTTTTTAGCATCTGCAATTGATAGTTGCTGAGAAATCTTTTACGAAAATTTCTTCGAAAATTTAGGCTAAAAATAAACAAAGTTGTCACTTAACAGAAAGTTGACATCTGATTTGTTCAAAAAAGAATCCACCATATGGCATGCCGAGTGTGTTAAAATTTCAAGCATCTGCAATTGCACGATAGTTGCTGGGAAATCCGGCCGTGACAAAAATATATGGGCATTGGCAGTGTCAAAATTTCAAGCATCTGCAATTAATAGCTGCTGAGAAATCTTTAACGAAAATTTGTTACGGACAGACAGACAAACAAACAAGGGTTAAACAGCTAGTATACTCCCCTCTCCTTCAAAGCGGTGATATGAAAACTTTTAAAATTGACATCAGCTTTAAGCAGCAAATATTAAAAATTATTAATACCTCCATTTGTCTAATTCTTTTATTTGACTCAAAAACATTTATTTTAGTTAGTTTGGTGTTTTAAGGAAAGGTTTGCGGCTTGCATTTTTGAGGAATTGTACCAATTTAAAGTTACATATCAAGTTGTTCACTTTATTAAAGTCTTTTTTCTTGTAGAACTCAAATGATTTTGCCGGACCCGTTTTATAACTACAAAAGGTCAAAGTTCATGATTTTAAACTGTCATTTTGATGAAATGTAAATAATTTCGTGAAAATATGTACATTTTATATGTGACTATTATGGGGGTTTTTTATGCTAAAAATGTTCGAAAATAATGTCACTATTTGCATCATGATTTGTTTCTATTTATTTCTAATGAACTATTTAAAAAACAGAATAAAATGCAACAAAAGTCAACATTTTGGACTATAATGTAAACGAAAACATCTTATTTGAAACCTTTCCAAGTCCACCGATTTCAGGAAAAACTTATCTTAGTGCATGTGTAATCTGGTGTTTCTAAAACACAATTTAAAACCATATGCTGCGGACTTTGTTTTTGTGGAAATTGATAAAATGCTTGTGTCCTGTTACTTTTCACTGTTTACTACAAAACCCCACGAAATAAAAAAAAACTGAAATCAATTATAATTATGTCATCTAAATCTTGACGTCATATCTGAAATAAAGGGTAGTTGGTGTTATGTCACAATCAAAATATGTGAGTTATCTCCCTGTAACCGCAAACCTCACCTTAAAAATTGAGCAATATCACACATTAATAATGATATATTATAATAAATAAAATGGGATGGGAGAAATAATGATGGACCAGACCGGGATTTAAACCCAAGCCCCATAAGACTCTAGTCAGGTGCTTTACCAACTGAGCTATCTGGCTCTGGTATTAGAACCTGTCTGACCATCGCATTAACTATACTTACTGATGTTTTGTGTCCAGAATTCCTTTCTAAATATCTTGGAAGAATTAAATTCTTTGTTTGTGATGTAAAGTATGACTATTTTAGACATGGAGTTCATGTTTGGTTCATCATGTTCTGTCCAGATACACTGCTCTTTAATTTTCTCCTGTGGACAATTGACACTACTCTCATTGTCTACTGACCTGTTAAAAAAACAAAGGAGGAGCATCTTATATACATGTATTACTGATTACCTGTTAGATGTTAAACTTTTCTTTAAAATTGAATTTGATTTCATGCAATTTGATTTCAAGTAATTTGACTAGTAGACAATTTTCTAGACTAGTACATGTAGTTTAGAGTTCCACAATAATGTTATATGGTGACAGCTATAGAATATTTAATTAAATATTTATGAATTAATTGTTAATTACTGCTACTGTTACTGAAAATTAATTTTTGGATCTTTCCTTATATCATTGATTATTAAAATACTCATATACATCAGTATACAATATATAGAATTTAACACTTATCTACTGTGAGTGAGATACAGCCTTATTACAGACCCTAAAACGTGCTACTACACCAGTTGCACAATTCGGTTCAGAACGCTTTCTAAACAATACGGTTCGTTTTGTGAACGGTACAGTTTGTTTTGTGAATGGTACAGTTCATTTTGTGAACGGTACGATTCGCTTTGTGAACGATACGGTTCGTTTCTTGCAGGGTATGCTTTGCTAAAAACAGCTGCATGCTTTGTGAACATTTTGCACGCTTTATTAATGAGATAGGCATGGCCTGCACGCTTTGATTTTTTTCGATAATTTTTGCCCGAACGACTGTAGCAAGGTAGTATTTTTGACAAACCTATTTTTCTTTATTTATATTATGTATTATTTTAATTTAACTAAAATTAGACCTTCCATCCGTTCCCCCGGGTTTTTTTATGTCACGTGCAAGGTATACGCATTGAAAACCGGGGAGCGAAGGGAAGATTTAATTTTGATTAGTTTGGTATTATTCGTATTCAATTTTAAATGAATGTAATTATTATAATTGATAATAAGAACTGTTTGATTTTAATCTGATATATATATATAGATATTAGCGCGAGTGTTTTCACTTTTAATTCAAGCATCTTGAAGATATTTCTAATTCATTTAAAATTGCTAAGAAAAATCGCTCTGACTTTATTCCGATTTTTTCTTTAATTTGCTTGATTGTTGTCTTTATTGTTGGCCAGTTGTTATTTTGAGAAGCATCTCTTTGTTTCTTTAATCATATAATAATTAGATATTTTCAATTCAGATTTGTTTTAAAAATGTCATCAGTGTTTTCTTTGAAAAAAAAAAACATTCGTATTGTGGCCGATCAAATTCTGCTGGTGAATAAACAACTAAAATATACACGCAAAAATAAAAAGATAAAAAAAATTCCCTCTTGAAATCTTGAAATCAACTGTAATAAAGTTATTCGACATGGATTTTTATTTATTCAAATATTGATTCGAAGTTCTCAAGCACTTGTTCGTAAACACTGGTTACACCTAGCCCATCATCACTTTTCTTACCCGAAATTATATCGTGTATAGTCAACATATTACTGTTAGCTTTTTCCCCTGTTAAACCATACATGTAAATGTAAGATATATATTTAATTGGATATACACAATAAGTCAATAGCTTTTAATGGCTTAAATACTTAAATACTTATCATTTGATGGACACGTGTCCACTTCACTGTATACATGTGATTAAGCAGATGTCTATTTAAAAAAAATTCAGCGATATATATAAATGTGCCACATACATCAGTATTTGATTGAATTATATCTTTGTACAGTGTACATATATGGTGATGGTCATCTATGTGTCCGATGGAATGGATGTAAGAAACTGACAGTTTTGATTGAACTTTTGTAATATTTATTTTTTTCTTATCATGATACATGCCAACTACCCAATTTAGCCAATTACTCACATAACTGTTGTAAACAGGACACGGGAAAAAAAATACCCGGTAATCAATAATCTTAAAAGCGAAAAAATATTAAGAATTTATCAAACAGAAAATATGACAGCGAGGAAAACGGACACAGATCGCCAGTACATCAGATAAAATCACAAAGTTGAAGGGAAATGATTGTTGAATAATTTCTAACGGGAACATTCTCTTAAATATGGATTTAAGAAAACATCAAATTGAAACGTTTTCCTTTTCATGAGCTATGAAGGAGGAGCTAAGAAGCATGCGGTGCATGGCGTGATCTGTTTTACTGAAATTGATTGACAGGCGTAGCACGTGGAGTCCTGAAATAAAATCCCGCTCAAATGGCCATCTATAGAAATGTAGTTGAAGTGAAAGATAAAACTTTAATTTAATAAGCATTATATTTAACACACAAGCTTTCTCTCTCTCTCTCTCTCTCTCTCTCTCTCTCTCTCTCTCTTACAATGGCTTAATTTCATGTCAATAAAGTCCAGTATGAACACAATGTTAAAATAATTTCATAAAAATAATCAAAATAGTTTTACCATGCATTGTGTGAACATTTTTAATTTGCAAGTTTATGGAAATCGGGCACGAAAGTTTTGTCAATAAATCAAGAAATGATGCAGGTCTACGTAAAGGATTTAATGAAAATGACACCGGGAAAATTAAGTATATAATATTTAATCCAGTATAAAAAAAATCTAGCAAAATATTGAACTTATCTGGTTAGCGATAATCTCTGTCAGTCTTCATCGAGCGACAATGGTCAATTAAGCAGTATATGGAAGTTGCACACTTATTGCATGGTACGGTATGCTTCTTTGGTCGTTTTGGGGCGGGTGGTTGGTTTTGTGAATGGTACGGTTCACTTTGTGAACAGTACGGTTTGTTTCGTTTCTTGCACGGAACGGTACGGTTCATTTTAGAGGTGTAGTAACATGTTTCAGGGTCTGTATTATTAAACCCTTGATAGAAACTACATTATTCACCTCAGGAAAAAACCTTCACCCTTAGTCACTGGTTTCTTAAAATTAAGAACCATCTTACTCCTGCACAGCCAGTGAATGGTACGTATATGATTGTGTAATAATAGTTTTAATCATCAAAATACATTAAATCTCTGCACATTTATAAGAAAATATGTGTAGTTAATTAAGTTTTCAAGCCAATAGCGTACATTCAAGAATATTTGTTTACAAATGTTTTGAACAACAAATGTATTACTCTAATGACCGCAAATTTCCATTTAACTGCCCATAGATACCTGCACGCCTTTTTGATTGGAAATAGTTAATTGATTAATCATTGAACCAATCACTGAGGTCAGCTATAAGATAGTCTTTATCATAGGATGTGTTTTTGGAGTTGTGTTATTTAATTACCACATCTTCTATTTCTTGTACGTCCATAAAACAAAACCATTCCTATTCCATTTTGTCTACCACTTTAAGATTTGACCAGAGTGAATATATCTCAGAACACTGTTAACTGTTTATCTAATTACAGCACTTACCAATCAAACCCTGATAAGTTTAATCATTCAATCTAGAAACAAAGACCATGCGACAGAATGTTTGTTACATGGTTGCCTCGGGCACGCAAAGCGCGCCCTCCTCACGCCATGTAACAACCCTTACATAAATTGCAATTACCCAGTAATTTCATGTATATATGTTCTGTAAATTACTCACAATATTATGTTGATATTCAGGTATGCAGGATGGTTGTACTCTCCCAACTTCCAGTTACAGCGGAACACTTGCGGATTATTTGTATTGTCCAAAATACATTGAAAGTCTGTGACATTCCTCACACCTTCATCTGAGAAATGTAAAAAAAACAACATTTTTCCATAGAATTCAATATTTTAACAAGATACAAACAGGCAATATTTTACACAAAACATGAAAATCACCATAATGAATACAATTTGTTTGATATACCTCTTCATAATGATTATAAATGATACCAATGTTTCAGATACACGAACACCATTGATAAAACAATCTTAATATTTTAATACATTTGTATTAGATAATATACACACATTTTTTTATGTATTAGCCTGAGATATCTTTGCAAGTTTCATGTCCGTTTGCAAATTACTGTGTTGTTACAATCAGGTCCAGTACAATCACTAGATTTAGCTACGTAGCTTGATTTACCTACATAGCTTTATTTACCTACCTGAAGTAGGTTTATTTAGCTACCTTTATGCAATTTTGCATTTAATGTAAAACAGACAAAAAGTCGCAAGGAACTGTCAACCTATATTTGTACTGTGTAGTTTTATAAAAGCAACCCAGAGCAAAAATAGTTAAAACATCGCTGCTTTTGAGTATTTTAAAGGAAAACATGCATTTCTTTTGTTTGAGTTACTGTATGACACCTTGTGTGCGATGAGGCATGGATAAGTGTGATTATACTTCACATTGCATTGAATTATCCACCAACCAATCATCATGTTAACCAGAACTGTTCTTCATTGTTATTCCATTTAAGAAGTAGCTGTTTGGTAACACATGAACAGAACATGTAAGAGGGTGGAATTTAAATAATTATTTTACTTTGATATCTATTGAATGTTTACATAAAAATAAGTTGTCTGTGGTTGTGGGGGATTGAACCAGGTACCTCTGTGTGTGAACATGGGAGTCATACCACTAGGCTAAGTTGGATTTATTTTGGTAGTAATATTTTATCTTTATTATAGAAAATACATTTAAGTTTTTTGGTTAATTATTTTGTGATGTCATAGAAAGAATAGCATTCTGGGTAATTCTTGCCTAGCTCACTTTCATTGTCCAAGAGAAAGGCAAAGAGAGCAGAAGTAACTTCGTGTAAAGAAATTTAACATTCACAGTGTGTCCTTGCTTAGGTATGTGTATTTGTTAATTTCTTTGCTTATTGCAATGATAGTAGAGTGTGTAAACAAATGTTATTATCTATTAATATTGAGATATGTAATTTTATAAAGTTTTTGAATGAGAAAAGATAAACCTGTATTTACATGTACAGTGTGTATTAGACAAAGGATAAACAGTAATACTATAGATAAATGAGTAATGAGGAGTATTGGAAGTAGTGTATAATTATGATATTTACATTGTATATTACAATTAAGTGCGATAAACAGATTTTTATTTAAATTTTTAGGATCTGTCAACATTTATGTACATACTAGCTGAAAGTGGAAATAAAGAACCTCAACACAATATTCTGAGTGTTACATTTGGCGTCGCCGGTAGGATACCATTCAGTTTCCCTGAGAAGACTTCCAGAAGGAAGACAGCTAAGATACAAGTTGACAGTGCACATTGTGAACAGTGAGTTAGTGATATCAACTCAGTGATTAGAGTTCACAACATTGAAGTTTCAACAGATAGAGTTGTAACATCTCTGGACAAGTTTCACAAGCCACAATGGAGGAAGAGATAAAGAAGTTACAGGATCAAATCAAGAACCTAGAGGCTAAAGGATCTCAGGTACCAGTTGTATATCTGAAATCAGACCGGAAATTTCCCAAGTTCGGTGGCCGACCTGTCAAAGACGGAGACCCGGATGTCTACGAATGGATTTCTGATATGAGAGAGCACATACAGTCCACTAAATCGAAAGATGATTTTGTAGATTTCATTATGGACCATCTGACTGGATCCGCGAAATCAGAAGTTAAACTTCGACCTTTACAGGAGAGAAAAACAGGAAAACAAATATTGGATATTCTGGAGACCGTGTTCGAAATCAAAGAAACAACTACCCAACTTCTCCAAAAATTTTATCAGCGAGACCAAAGACAGGATGAGACGCTCGAAAAATACTCACTCGTGTTAACCGAGATGGCACAGAAAATCAACAGAAAAGAAAAGAAAGATCAAGTGAATGACATTAAGCTAACTGAACGATTCATTGATGGCATAAGAGATCAAAGTACTAGACAAGAGCTAAGGAAAGTTGTGTTAGACTCTGGCAACATTCCTTTCTTCGAATTCAGAATGAAGATGCTACGTTGGATAGAGGACAATCCTAATATGGATGCGAGCATCAAGAAAACAATGTGTTCTCCTACTCAAAGTACAGAACTAGATGAACTCAAAACATTGGTCAAGAAACAACAAGAGATGTTGGATTTGCAGCAAGAACAGATTGACAGATTAACAAAGAAATCCGATGAGAGACTCAATAGACAAGCATATTATCAACAAGAGAGAGGAAGATCAAGACAACGATTCGGCCCTAGATTTAACAGAGGACGTAATGGAAGACAGGGAAGTTTTACAAGTAACCGAGGAAGGCAGTGCTACAGCTGTGGTGGAATGGGACATGTGTCTTTGAATTGTCCGTCTGAAAACACAACTCCTACAGGATTCCGTCGTACAGCCAGTAACCCAAACTGGAAACCTTCTCAGTGAGGAGTCGAGCTGTGAAGGAAGAGGACCAATTTAAGACTCAGCTGAAACCTTACATCAGAAAATCAACAGCGCCGCAGCCAAGTGCCCAAAAACTTATATAGAAATAAATGGAGTGAAGGTGAAATGTTTATTGGACACTGGAGCTCAAGTCTCGACTATTTCAGAACATTTTTTCAAGAAATACTTACCTGCTTCAGAACTCAGTGATACTTCAAAGATCCTTAAACTTTCCGCAGCAAATAAATTACAAATTCCATATCTTGGATACACTGAAGTTTGTTTACGAATTCAAGATACTATGTATACAAATGTTGGAATGATTGTAGAGAGTGTGACTAACTATAATGATCCAATTCAAGTTGTCCTAGGATGTAATGTTCTTAGGTAGCAAGGGACAGTTTCGGATAAAGTACCGGTCAATATTTTTGTAAAATTGAGAGTTGCTGTACTTGAAGGCTTATGAGTGTTGCTAAAATTCATGAAATTATTTTTAATGATTATCATTAGTTAGAGGGATGTCTCTTGTTGAAATTGACATGCAATATGTAGGCCCCATATGTTAGGTACAGGAGAATCCGAAGTAAAATGCGAAACCGCGGCTATGACTGTTGTGTTGACTTTACACAGTGAAATTGCAAGTGACAGACGGGAGGTAAAATAACACGAAAAGTAGGTGGATGGGACATTGTAAACTATACACCGGTAAGTTTCTGACATATGATGGTGCAACATGCACACGGTACGGAAGGTCAACCCTTTGCAGGGAAATAGCTGGGGGAGGTCTAAAAAGCTGAAAAATCATGAAAAATTAGCAAAATATGAAAGGGTCAAAATCTCATAAAATCCAGTATGTAGAAAATTTTACAGGTTTTGACTAGCAATTTTCTTCAGAAATTAGTGATTAACCTTATAACAAGTGAATTAAAGGTATTTGTGCTCAATGGGAACTGAGGAAATTCTAGTTACAGAGTTCCGAAGACACACATCCCCTGGCTACAATGAAATGTATCAAAAAAACTGTCCCGTGCCACCTTAGAAGTGTCCGAAAACATGCGTTAGAAACAACTTCCCGTGTAACAAATGATCCAGTGTGGGATAATGTGATATCAGTTCTAGATTTGGAGAAAGAAGTGAAACAAATTGGATTTGTGAAACTAGCAGGTCGTCAACCAATTAACATTCCTGCA
This sequence comes from Magallana ariakensis, assembly GCA_020458035.1. Classification (NCBI taxonomy): domain Eukaryota; kingdom Metazoa; phylum Mollusca; class Bivalvia; order Ostreida; family Ostreidae; genus Magallana; species Magallana ariakensis. The sequence goes on along the minus strand of CM035817.1, from coordinate 11,552,547 downwards.
AACTCAATGAAAGTAGTACTGTGTAAGACAAGACGAAATAAGACCAATGTGCCATATACCGCCATAGTTCAAGCTATATCTAGTGAAAACGGATCTTTACCAAAGAATATATTGATGGTGTATACTTTCGTTGAAATGAAAGATGGGACAGTACCAGTGAAACTGATGAATATTGGAAAAGAAGACGTGTGGTTAAGTCCAAAAAGTAGGATAGGTGTTGTTCATAGTGCAGAATTACTCCAGTCATCAGAGGATGAATACAAAGTTGAATTTGTTCCTGATACAGAATTTGTGATAAGACGAATTATGACACAAGATGAACAAAATCAGAGAACTACGTGTCAAGACAAAGTTTTCCTGTGAAATTCGACGTAAATGATGAGGAATTTTCTGAAAAACAACACGAAAAATGGGAGAATCTGTTACAGAAGCATCAGGACGTGTTTGTGTTCCGTGATGAAGATATTGGTTATTCAACAACAGTAACACATTCTATTAACCTGACTGATGATACACCCATCAAGATACCTCATCGACGCATTCCCCCAAATCAAATCAAAGAAGTGAGGCAGCATATTCAGCAACTTTTAGATCAAGGAATAATCAGGAAAAGCCATAGTCCATACGCAGCTCCGATAGTTATCGTGAAAAAGAAAGATGGGAGTTTACGACTTTGTGTAGATTACCGTGCCTTAAATGCCAAAACCATCAAGGATGCTTACCCGCTTCCCCGTATTGAGGAGACCTTAGACCTGTTACATGGAGCCAAATATTTCAGCACCATTGATCTAGCACAAGGATATCATCAAGTAGCAATCGATGAGAAAGATATACACAAAACAGCTTTCCGAGTTGGATCTGGTGGCCTATATGAATATCTGCGCATGCCCTTCGGACTTTGTAACAGTCCAGCGACGTTTCAGCGCCTAATGGAAGTGTGTTTACATGAGGAAAACTTTGATATTCTGGTGTTATATTTGGATGATATTTTAGTGTTTTCTAAGACCATAGATGACCATATAGAGAGATTAGACATTGTGTTTTCAAAACTCAAACATCATGGACTGAAATTAAAACCATCCAAGTGCCATTTCTTCAGGAGACAAGTATTATCTAGGCCATATTGTGTCCGAGCATGGTGTATCAACTGATCCCGCAAAGACAGAAACAATATCTTCCTGGCCCAAACCAACAACAGAGCGACAACTACGTTCATTTCTCGGTATGGCTGGATATTACCGCCGCTTCGTTAATGGATTTGCGAAAATTGCTGCAAGAAAACCAAGAAAACCAAAACAAATAAGAAAACTGAGCAGTTTGTGTCATTATGGAACCATGATTGTGACAGAGCATTTGAAGAATTGAAAACCAAACTGACATCTGCTCCGGTGCTAGGATATCCCGATTTTTCCAAGGAATTCGTGTTAGAAATTGACGCTAGTTTGCAAGGCTTAGGAGCTGTCTTATCACAAGAACACGACAAGAAAAATGTTGTTATTGCGTACGCATCAAGAACTCTAAGACCCACAGAGAGAAATATGGACAATTATAGCTCCATGAAATTAGAACTTTTGGCCTTAAAATGGTCTGTTACCGAAAAATTCCGAGATTATTTATTAGGATCCAAATTTGTGATTTTTACGGATAATAACCCATTAAGTTATTTAAAAACAGCAAAACTAGGAGCAACAGAGATGAGATGAGCCAGTCAACTTGCACAGTTTGATTTTACCATCAAATACCGATCCGGCAAAGTGAATAAGAATGCTGATGCGCTAAGTCGAAGACCAAATTCAGTGGAGGATCCTGAGACCATTATTCAACCAGTGACCAATACTTCAGTGATATGTGATATATTTTGTGATAAAACTTTGCAGTGTGTGAAAACGTGTTCTGTGCGTATTGAACAAGCTAAGGCATCCCCTGTGTTACCTGGATTTATTCCTGCAGATATGGCACCGTTACAAGAGCATGATCCTGTTTTAAGTCGTGTGTTGTACTGGTTAAAACGGCCAAACCAATAAACAACAGTGTGATTCGCAAGGAGAAGAAAGATGTAAGAAAATTATTAAATCAGAGAAACAAGCTGTGTTTTGAAAATTCTGTGTTATTCAAAAAGTGTATGGATGAAACTGGTGAAATCAAACAGATTCTCCTCCCCCAAGTTCTTAAGGATAAAGTGTTAGAGAGTGTTCATGACCATGCGGGACATCAGGGTGTAGAAAGAACTCTAGCATTGTTACGGAATAGATGTTTCTGGATTCGAATGGCTCAAGACGTAGAGAAGTGGTGCAAAAACTGTGAACGCTGCATGATCGCAAAAGCTCCCCTTCCCAGCATCAAACCACCAATTGGAAATCTCATTGCACATCGTCCTATGGAAATACTAGCAATGGACTACACTCTCCTTGAGAAGTCATCAGATGGCCGGGAAAACGTTTTGGTGATGACGGATATATTCTCCAAATTCACGCAGGCTGTACCAACCAAAGATCAGAAAGCCGTGACCGTGGCCAAAGCGCTAGTGAAAGAATGGTTTGTTCATTATGGAATACCGCAACGTATACATAGTGATCAAGGAGGAAACTTTGAAAGCCAAATTATACAAGAACTGTGCAAGATATATGGAATACAGAAGTCAAGAACAACTCCGTACCATGCTGCTGGAAATGGAAAGTGCGAGCGCTTTAACCGAACCATGCATGACAGATTACGCACACTTACTCCTGCACAGAAGAAGAGATGGACTAAATTTCTTCCGGAACTAGTGTATGTGTATAACTCAACCGTGCATTCATCCACAGGATATTTACCCTACTTTTTATTTTTTGGCCGTGAACCTACATTACCGATTGATTTTATTCTTGGAACCCATACTGGAACAGAGCCAGACATTTCTTCAGTAGATGAATGGATCTCTTAAAACACAGGAAAAGATTAAGTGAAGCTCTTCATTCAGCAACTATGAATACAGAGAAGAATGCACAACGAAGGAGAGAAATCCACAATAAGAATACCAAAGAAGCACCGATCAAGATTGGCACAAGAGTGTTAGTGAGGAATCGTGTCTTAGGGAGAAACAAAATACAGGACACATGGTCATCTGTACCTTATAAGGTGATTGCAAGACCTGGAGAAAATGTATACTCGATTCAGCTTGCAGACAGATCAGGACCAAGGCGAAATGTTACAAGGACGGAAGAAGTTGAAGCGGATAGTGATAGTGATAGCGACAGTGATGTGATTGTTGACCAGGCTATGGACATCACACCACAGCAAGAAACCCTTCCGATCACACCACAGCAAGAAACCCTTCCGATAGGAGATGAGGGTGAAGATGATGATACTGGTGGAAACAAGGAAGATGAAGTTCCCGATGAAACTGAAGAATCCCGACCGAGGCGTTCAGGACGTCAAACTGCTGGGAAACATTCCAATCCGTTTCATTTACTAAAGAGTGTCCTTGCATCGAATCAGGAAGTACGCGCTTCTCCGACAGATGTAAAAGACTTTCGCGAACTAAGTGATGCCATAGCTAATTTGGGTGCATCTTTAAGATCATCTTTAAGAGCAACATTGAGCCAGTCATGGGCCAATATCCATGTACAAAAACAGTGATTTTAATTATTGTTTTTATGTGTGAAATACTGGACATAGAGACAGTTGTGTTGATAATCATATTTTTGATGTAGTAGTTTATATATACATTGCTGGGGACAGCAATGTCAAAGGGGGGAGATATGTAAGAGGGTGGAATTTAAATAATTATTTTACTTTGATATCTACTGAATGTTTACATAAAAATAAAGTTGTCTGTGGTTGTGGGGGATTGAACCGGGTACCTCTGTGTGTGAACATGGGAGTCATACCACTAGGCTAAGTTGGATTTATTTTGAAAAGATAAACCTGTATTTACATGTATTAGACAAAGGATAAACAGTAATACTATAGAGAAATGAGTAATGAGGAGTATTGGGAGTACATGTATAATTATGATATTTACATTGTATATTACAATTAAGTGCGATAAACAGATTTTTATTTAAATTTTTAGGATCTGTCAGCATTTATGTACATACTAGCTGAAAGTGGAAATAAAGAACCTCAACACAATATTCTGAGTGTTACATACATATAGCCTTTTAGATCTTTGACTGCATTTGTGCAAAAAGAGCAACATTTTTAGGAGTGATTTTTTTATGAATTGTTTTCAGATCAGTTCAAAGTTGAAAATTATTGCTGCACCTGAGTGCGACTTTTAGTACAAATGCCAATTTAAGACAAAAGTATGATTGAGTAGCTAAATAAAAACCTACTTCAGGTAGGTAAATAAAGCTATGTAGGTAAATCAAGCTACTTAGCTAAATCTAGTGATTGTACTGGACCTGACAATACATTTATAAACATTATTATAAACCTTCACAATTTAATTAATAAATATTCCTTAAACAGTACTAATTAATATCTTTTGTAATGAACTTTCAAAAAATAATATTTCTATATGTCAATTATACCAATTTCATTAGCATGGACTTTATTATTTAGTACTTACATTCTACTTGAAGTCTGACTGAGCCGACTATACTTTTGAAATAATTTGTTTCATCAACCCGCCTACATATGTAGCTCCCTTCATCATCGATGCTTCTGATAGTTTTTTTTAACAACAGTGTCCTGTCTTTCACTACAGTTAGCATATCAGGGCTAGCCTGTTTGTCAAGTGGAAGGTCAAATGTCAAAAGACTAGTATTCAAGCCAGAGTCAGGAGATACTGTACAGTTGAGCTCCAAGGTCTGATTTATTAAAATCAATGGATTTTTTGGAGTCACCTCTGTAAAAATGAAAAAGATAAATGAAAATTATCTTAGTATATTTCATATGACTGAAAACACATGCATGTGTAAATAATTTGTTCTTTAAAACAACTTCATGCAGTATGGCTGAATTCATAATCAACATTCACAGTGGTTTGAATTAAGAGAAATTAATTGTGATAATAAACCATGACTGACACTATACGGATGTACTAACAGTTTGAATGAATAGTATCTCTGAAACAATTAATTTGTCAAAAGACTAGTATTCAAGCCAGAGTCAGGAGATAATGTACAATTGAGTTCCAAGGTCTGATTTATTACTTTATACATGGGTATCGATGGATTGCCTGGAGTAAACTCTGTAATAATGAAAATGATAAACAAATTATAAATCATCTCTGTATATGACTGGACACAAATGCATGTAAATAATTCCATGAATTCATTATTTGAAAACAACTTCAATTTGGATGAATTTATCTTGAACATTGGTTTTAACAAAAATTGTGTTAAAAAAAAACAGGACTGGCAGTCAGATCGATGGACTAACAGTTTGAATGAAGGGGTTAATTTATAAATTAATCATTATCCCCTGCAACTTGTTTAGTGGGACATTCATCATATATTTAATTCTACTAAAGATGTTATTTGCCAAATTGTTTTGGAGAGGAAAGTTTTAAAACACTCATTTTTATTTTCATACACACCAGAAATGGCAAACCTAACAATGACTTGGACAAAAGTTGACGAAAAATATTTATCAAGCAGATCTTGAAACCTGCATGTATATTCAATAAACAACATTTTATACATCAGGAACTCAGTCGACAAATCTTAAAGCACTAACCTCCCAACAGTGGCAGGAATCTTGGGATCAAACTGAGAATAAATCCTAGGTACACAAACCAATGTGAAAGCAGATGCATGGTTCAAGTTCACTCCTTAACGCAGCAACAGTTGTTCACTAAATTCCCTCCAATGTTGAGCATCTAGATCAATTTAGCATATATCTGACCTACAATATGAAAAAGAAATGAACTTCCTTTAACATTAGTGTAAGGGAATTAATGTTTTCCAAAAACTGCTGTTGATCTTGTGGTTCTCGGGTTGTTCAGTAAGTAAATTGGGCTGGTTCTATATACACATGGGCAGCTCTAATGTGAAATATCCAACCCTTTTCATATATATTTTCAATTCATAAAAATCTTGTACCATGCAATTTAATTATTTTCTAAAAAAAAAAAAATGCATTGATTTAAAAGGATTTCACTATTGTATCCAAGTCATAAAGAAATTATACTGAATGGAATATCATTGACAAACATTATAAACAACTAGTAGACTAATTGTTCTCGAACAATTAGAGGCTTTCCACCTCATTATTTTTTATGTTTAAAATACTTTTGTTTCAATAGATTTATTAAAATTAATGTTTTCTCTGCGATACTTCATAAAAAAAAGTGTCAACAGATTAAGTATGCAAATTTTTTGTTTGACCTTGACCTTTTTCTTTATATCATTTTGACTGGTCCAGCTAGGTCATCTTTTCAATCTGAAGTAGTCCAATGGCTCTACAATGTAAGGTTCAAAAGTTGTAAGTGTTTTTAACAAAATTAAAAAACTTTAAGGGGCGATAACTGCTTTAAGGTGATATCCTTTAAGTATGAATAGATTGAAAGATCCTGAAAGTCAACTAAAGACATTGATAAAAGTTTCAAGTCTCTATTTATAATTGTTTAAGAGGAGTGGCGAATAACTCTACAACATTATCAAAGTGGGGGCTGAGGGGCAATATTTTAAAATGTCTTATGAAGTCCCACTACATCCATGAAAAAGTTTCTACATACCACCTTAAACATAAGAGATATTAATTTCATTAATACAAAGACTGTCGAATGACCTTGACCTATGACCTTTATGTCATTTTGATCAGCCAAGGTAGACGCTTCCATCCCAGGTGGTCCAATGTATCTATGATTATTGGTTCAAAAGTTGTAAGTGTTTTCATTGAATGTTCAAAATTTTCAGGGGCAATAACTGCTAAAAGGGGGCCTCGGGCCCTTTCGGTATGAATAGATTGAAGGAGCCTCTAAGTGTACTGAAGACATTGGTAAAAGTTTCAAGTCTTTATCTCTTGTGGTTTAAGAGGAGTACCGATAACAAGCATTTTATATAAAAGAGGCAATAACTCGGTTGCAGGGTATACTTGAACATTGCATATTTTCAACAAAATCCATGCTTTTGAACAATCATTCACACATATGTTGAATAATACTGCAATAAGTCAATTTGATATTGAAAATTTAGAAAATTTCATTTAATCTACTAAATCTTAAAACATTCATATCTGGTAACAGGAATGACATTTTACTTCAACACAGTTTACATGACCTGTCATCAGAGCTTAACATGATGTGATTAAGATTGCAAAATTCACTCATACATACGTCATACTTTGGTTAATATAATCAAGTAATAAATGTCTTAAAATTGCAATGTAGAATTTTAAAATTTTTAGTATTGAAATATCGACAATTTTTGAGAATGACCCACATATGTCAAATGCATGGATACCATCAATAAATTTCTTTATATTTCATT